>CALSBV010012150.1:74974-119104 GCA_943590825.1 Bovichtus diacanthus
CACACACACACACACACACACACACACACACACACACACACACATCAGATAACGAGCCCTGGGATAAAACATTGACGTCTTTATCTCGCCTCCAGCACTTTCTTCTCTGTCAGCATTACCTCCCTTTCTTGCCCTATCTCTTTGTAATACAAACCTCCTCTCGCCTTTTCATTCTTCATCCTGCAAAGCATCTATCTTACATGAAACTACAGTTTATGACCACTGATCCCCATCATTTACTATACTGTACTAAAGTATTGTAATTTGATCCAAATTGCAGCGCAAAAGGAGTGTAATTGACATGCCAGCCATTTAAATGCTTTGAAACGCATTAGCAGATTTCTAAACTGACAGCTCTGATAATCTCCTTATTTTGTTCACCCTACTCAGCAACATTTAGTCCCTTGAAGCCAAATGGAAAACCTCAACTCAGTAAATTAAAATAAATGTTGGCTTAACTCACATATCAAATAGAAACATCAATTCCTTGCCATGTCAATACACAAAATATATTTGAATTTGTTTTAAAATTTTAAAAGGACCACTTGACAGCAGATTCTGAGGGTTTAAAAGATGTAATGGCATGTTTTGGACCAATCAATATTCTTTCCAGTGCATGATATCAGAGCGCTTAATGCCATGAATTTTATATAGGAGACTCTGTAGAGCACTGTATATTCACAGCAGTTATCCTTCACTAAGTTTGGCAAAATCACTTCAGGCAAGTTAACTTGTCACATTTGATACTTAGCTCCTAAGAGGTGGTAAACATTTTTTTACTAGAGCTGCAATAGTGAATTGAAGTTATGGTTAATTAAGCCTTTTAGAGTAGTTTAGAGACTTGTGGCACCATTCTAAATTCGATACAGGGCTCGCTAGAAGCTACAGCAGGTCTTTTGTTATTATTACATTATCTCTTGAATGGGGCTTCACAGAGAACTAGCTTCCTAGCATGACAGCAGAGAACACTTTGCATACATGAAGAGGGCATTCTGAAGGGCAAACTTGAAAACCTGCATTACGTAGCAAAGACGAACCGCCTAAAATGATCAATGAGTTGAATCAAATTCTCTTAAAGTCCAAATATTATGTGCTACACCCAGCTGGCATACAGTATTTTAAGGTGGTTATCTCTGTATCTTTCCAAACTGCTATTTGTTTAAATATCTGGGTGCAAAAACACCAGTCAGTCTATTCATAGCATCTTGGAAACCTTACTGACCAGATGAGCTTAAGAGTCCGAATACATTCATAACCTCCGCCATTACATTTTAGAGTGAATTCAAATTATGGAGCTGATACACACATTATTTTTCACTTATGGAAAAGACCTTGGCTTCTAGTCATGAAATATTTGCCAGCTGGGCTGGCAACATTCACATATACCAATCTCATTTGTGTGTGTGTGTGTAGTTTCTGCAAGCAAAGGAATTTTTCCTTTAGAAAACAGAGAGCCACAGTTGCCAGAGGCGGATGTTCTGAAATTTTTTCCCATGTTTTGGCTCTGTCAGTGACCACTGAATTGCCAGCTAATTGACTGCGAGTGAAAGCCTCCACTGTGGCTTTCATTCGCCTCTAGTAACAAGAGCCCTACATCTAAAGCAGGGTGACTAACACACACACAACAAAAGTCACCCACTGATTGCACAGCCAATCAGTTTTTCCCTCTTTCTGTCTTTTCAAACCTTTACACTGTCTCATCTCATCTGCCTTTTAATTTCTTTATAAACGTTTCCTCTATAAACCCTTTTTTTTTTGGCTGCTCTGTTTACTCCCTTTTCAGTGACTTGCTGATGAAACCGGTTTGTGTGAGCGCCAGCAATGCAGGCCCTTACTCAGTCATCTAATCAGGATCAGAGAGCTGTGCAATGGAATAAAATGTAGTTTTTTATCCTGATGGATATGTCTTCCAATGGGATTCGAGTACCTCTGTTTATTTTCTTTGAATGTGAATGATGTTACTAATGACTCAGCACTATTTTAAACATCCATTTGTTGTTCTCTGTACTTGTGGTTTCAGCCAAAGGAAATTTCTCATTGTTGTAACATAACAATGGTAACTTTATTGTCGCTACAAGAAATACTAGTTCTGAAACAGACAATGGTAATAAATCACCATTGTCTCACCCGTGAACAGTATCTGACTACACTGTCAGATCAGAACTGACTGACGGACTCTTTGGAGCTTTGAACTTCAATTTACAGTCTTCCATCAGCTCATCAACATTGTTGTACCAATTCATGGGTTTAGATCCCCCAGCCCCCCCTACACGGCCACATTACCACATGACCAATGCTCCACAGCTAGGTGACTTGATGACACACATACCGTACATACTGTGAGATGCAGTTGAAAATCCCAATGTCAAGAATGAACTTTCATGCCCACATCAAGCAGTTCATTCTAAAAAGTATGTAAGCTTCAGAACAAATATATAAGACAAAAATAAACCATAGATGCAGTGAACAAAACTAAAAAGCTGCTCTTTAGCATCTGATTCTCAAAATACCCTTTGCACTGGAACACATGACAACACTCCAGAGGTCAGCTACACTGAGAGACCTGAAAGTATGTTCCAATAAACATTACTGTGGCACCCCTGAATTATTTTTATCTGCTGTAATTTCTCAAGTAAAAGCAGGCACTGAAACTTGTCTGTAGCTTCTCAGGAATAGTAGGGAGTATGCCCTTGATATGTGGGAGGCTTCTAATCCAACACATCTATACAGGAAGTGTTGAGTTTTAATGACATTAGCTAAACGATTAGGGGGGAAAAAATGGTGAACGTGAAGTGATTGGAATTGATATTGAATAAAAACAGTGTTTCCGTGAAAGAGAGAAGCTGAGGGCAGCACAGTGGCGAGTATGACATGAAATGTTCTGAATTTATCAAGACAACAAGTAACATGGAAGAAATGTCAAATTCAAACACAAGCAGATAAGAAAACAGGGACAATTCTTACTAAAATTTAATAACATGAATAAAACAGAGGAAATAAAAAAATACAATATAATCTCTAATATAAGCATTTAAAGGTGCAATGATACTATCCTAAATACAACATGTGATATGTAAAGAAAATTGTGAGCAGACAGATTTCTAACGCTAAATGACGCCAGTACTTCTTGGCTAAATCATGTTTGCCCTAGTTGTGAGAATTACTCATGGTATACAGTATGTCTCAGTAATGGATTTCTCTTACTTTTATGTTTCTGGATTTGATTAATGGGTCGCAGTTCACTATTAGACAGTTTGATGGTTTAACTGGGAGAAAATACAGGGCATGTACTTTCATACCCTGTCATTCGGCAAGTAAAATGTGTGTGTAGTCACATTGGCAGCCCAACACTTGATTTCATTTGATCATTTTAGAGGAAATACAAACCACCGCAGAAGGAAAAAGCGATTTCATTTGATTTGGACGCCAACAAAAAAAAAGTTCCTATTAAATTACACACAGGGTTATTATTCAGAGAGGTTGGCAAACACATAAATCATCCAGAATATAATTTGTGCATTAGCGTTGCATAGCGGCTCATCAAGCAATTCACACAGAGTCTGAAATAAAGTTAGTGTTAGCATGAGGTGGAAACAAGCAGAAGAACAACTCTCAGAGGAAGGGAACCTTGAATTAAAGATGAATGGAGCTGAAGACAAAGCTGCAAGAGGCATCCTGACATTTTGGATCAATGTGCTATTACTTTGCTTTTCTTTGCTAGCGCAGTGATGTTTCACTAATTAGAATTTACTGAAATAAACGGTCGTCTAACGGAGCCACATGAGAAGATCAATATCATGTCTCTGTGTCCAATACAGAGATACGTTTAGCTAGTTTGCCACGGTTACTGGAAGCATGGGGAAACTAACAGCCTTTACTTGATGGTAAGATCTACAGGTAGAACAGCACGGCACAGCAGACACTGAATGAAAATAACTTTCTGTAGATTCTGAGTAAGTACTGGGTCCCATCATAATTATCAGCTGCTGCCGAGCCCCTATACTATCGTAATGACAATATATAAAACAAAATGCCATAACCATAAGTAGCTACAACAGAAATAATGTATGTCACTAATGATACAATGTATAATAATGAGATTAAGTTAGAGGACGTTTTCTCTGGCTTGGGACTGTGGCTTTCCCAAATGCTTCCTATTAAAAAGTTATCTGCTGTTTATTGGGGATGTGGAACTTAAGCAGACTCTTTTCTCCTGTAAAATGGGAAGATTACTGTTTGAAAAGACTTCAGATATGGGTGCTTTCCATTTAGCTAATGTGCCTCCTCACTTCTTTCACTTGCATCTCTTCCTCGTGTCTTATCTCATTCCAGCAGGGATGTGAGAGAGAGATGTGAGGACGCAGCAATTGTATTTACACAGCATCTCCACTATCAAATGTATGGAAATATTTGAGTAGCAATTTAAAAGAAATAGACCTGGCATGGGGGGGGGGGCGTTGGTCACAAGAGGCGGCACATTTCGACCACACTTGAAAACAAACTTGGACAAGCTACACAGAGATTATTAGCTACAGCTAAAGTGTTTTCAAGAGATATGAGGAAATACAACTTAGAACTTAGCAGTAAACCTTTCTATAGGAAGCATCCAATCCTCCGCAGACACAGTCACGTGATAACGCTATGAGGTGTAGATAAAACGTCGTACTTCCAAAGGTGCATGGTCAAGGGAAATAGTTTGAAGACTTCCGCAACTCTAGTAGTATAAAGGACAACTTCATTGTGAGACCAATATGTTTTGGACGTGGAATATGTGGAATATTAAAAAATATCGTAGGGGTGGGTGATAGTTAGATAAAGTAATGTTTGCAGTTTTAGGAGTGGCTGTCAACAACATCACCAGTGACTAACTAGAGAGTGAACCAAGCCACACCTGAAGATGCCGGTCGGTCAATAAATATCCTCCTTATTCTCTCTAAAACCACAATGTCTTGTTTTAAAAATATTATTTCAACACACGTTGATACTGATCTTCTCATCTGACCGGTCAAGACGACAAGTGTACTTTCCCAGATGTGGAGGTGTTATATGAACTTACCCTCGGCTAATAACACATTCTGCATGCAACAACTTCCGGGTTTAGTCACTGACACAAGCACACTTGTATTCAAAGAATCTGAGAGGGAAGCAAAAGCCAAAGCAGCTCTTCCAGTGACGTGGGGGATGGTTACCTGCTGAGGGGCTCTGTGGGCTTGTCAGGGTGGACAAGCTTTCCACAATTTGTGCTAGAAACAGAACAAGGGAGGGAGAGAGAATGACAAAAATAAAATTGTGACTTTGAAATTTGAATAAAACTCAGTCATGCTACATCAAATAAATAATGACAGAAATCAAGACATTAAAAAATAGAAAAAAGGAAAATCATAAAATAATACAGGAATGAAGGTCCCCTCCGAGAACCATCACCTTACCGTGGTGGAGGGGTTTGCGTGCTCCTATGAACCTGAGGGCTGTGTTGTCGGGAGCCTAGTGCTCCTGGTAGGGTCTCCCATGGCACATTGGTCTCAGGCGAGGGGCCAGACAAAGAATGGTTCAAGAACCCCAATGCAACATCAAAAAAGAGGAGGTGTGACCCTGCCCGGAGGAAGCCCGGGGCCCCCGTCTGGAGCCAGGCCTGGAAGGGGGGCCCGTCAACGAGCGCCTGGTGGCCAGGTTTGCCACGGAGCCCGGCCGGGCATAGCCCGAAGAAGCAACGTGGCACCCCCCCCCTCTCCATCATGTGGGCCTACCACCCGCAGGAAGAACTGTTGGGGTCGGGTACATTGCCAGACGGGTGGCAGTGAAGGTCGGGGACCTCGACGGACCAGACCTGGGCGGCAAAGGCTGGCTCTGGGGACGTGGAACGTCACCTCTCTGTGGGGGAAAGAGCCGGAGCTTGTGCGGGAGGCGGAGCGCTACCAGTTAGATCTGGTTTCTGGAACCGTACTCCTGGATAGGGGTTGGACCTTATTCTTCTCTGGAGTTGCTCAGGGTGTGAGGCGCCGGGCGGGTGTGGGGATACTCACAAATCCCCGGCTGAGTGCCGTTACGTTGGAGTTCACCCCGGTAGACGAGAGGGTCGCCTCCCTACGCCTAAGGGTTATGGGGGGGAAAACTCTGACTGTTGTCTGTGCATATGCACCGAACAGCAGTTCAGAGTATTCGGCCTTCTTGGAGACCCTGAATGGAGTCCTGTTGGGGGCTCCAGTAGGGGACTCCATAGTTCTACTGGGAGACTTCAACACGCACGTGGGCAGCGATGGAGACACCTGGAGAGGCGTGATTGGGAGGAACAACCTCCCTGATCTCAACCCGAGTGGTTGTTTGTTATTGGACTTCTGTGCTAGACATGGGCTGTCCATAACAAACACCATGTTCGAACATAAGGATGCTCATAAGTGTACATGGTACCAGAGCACCTTAGGCCGAAGATCGATGATCGATTTTGTAATCGTATCATCTGATCTGAGGCCGCATGTTTTGGACACTCGGGTAAAGAGAGGGGCGGAGCTGTCAACTGATCACCATCTGGTGGTGAGTTGGGTCAGGGGGTGGGGGAAGAGTCTGGACAGACCTGGTAAGCCCAAACGGGTAGTGCGGGTGAACTGGGAACGTCTGGAGGAGGCCCATACCCAAGAGACCTTTAACTCACACCTCCGGCGGAGTTTCTCTGGCATCCCTGTGGAGGTTGGGGGCATTGAGCCTGAGTGGTCAATGTTCAAAGCTTCCATTGCTGAAGCTGCGGCGGGAGCCTGCGGCCTCAAGGTCTTAGGTGCCTCAAGGGGCGGTAACCCTCGAACACCGTGGTGGACCGCGGTGGTCAGGGAAGCCGTCCGACTGAAGAAGGAGTCCTTCCGAGATATGTTATCACGGGGGACTCCAGAGGCGGTTGCAAGGTACCGACAGGCCCGAAGGGCAGCGGCCTCGGCCGTGACAGAGGCTAAGCAGCGGGTGTGGGAGGAGTTCGGAGAAGCCATGGAGAAGGACTTTCGTTCGGCACCAAAGTGCTTCTGGCGTACTGTCCGGCACCTCAGGAGGGGGAAGCGGGGAACCATCCAAGCTGTTTACAGCAGGGATGGAACACTGTTGACCTCAACTGAGGAGGTACTCGGGCGGTGGAAGGAGCATTTTGAGGAACTCCTCAATCCGACTAATACGCCCTCTTTGATAGAGGCAGAGCTGGAAGATTATGGGGGATCATCAGCAATTTCCCTGGTGGAAGTCACTGAGGTAGTCAAACAACTCCACAGTGGCAAGGCCCCAGGGATTGATGAGATCCGTCCAGAAATGTTGAAGGCTTTGGGTGTGGAGGGGCTGTCGTGGCTGACACGTCTCTTCAACATTGCGTGGAAGTCGGGAACAGTGCCTAAGGAGTGGCAGACCGGGGTGGTGGTTCCCCTGTATAAAAAGGGGAACCAGAGAGTGTGTGCCAATTACAGGGGTATCACACTGCTCAGCCTCCCGGGTAAAGTCTACTCCAAGGTGCTGGAAAGGAGGGTTCGGCCGATAGTCGAACCTCAGATTGAAGAGGAACAATGCGGATTCCGTTCTGGCCGTGGAACAACGGACCAGCTCTTCACTCTCACAAGGATCCTTGAGGGGACCTGGGAGTATGCCCATCCGGTTTACATGTGTTTTGTGGACCTGGAGAAAGCGTATGACCGGGTCCCCCGGGAGATACTGTGGGAGGTGCTGCGGGAGTATGGGGTGAGGGGGGCGCTTTTGAGGGCCATCCAATCCCTATACGCCCAAAGCAAGAGTTGTGTCCGGGTTCTCGGCAGTAAGTCGGACTCGTTCCCGGTGGGTGTTGGCCTCCGCCAGGGCTGCGCTTTGTCACCAATCCTGTTTGTGGTATTCATGGACAGGATATCGAGGCGTAGTCGGGGGGGAGGAGGGGTTGCAGTTTGGTGGGCTTGGGATCTCATCGCTGCTCTTTGCAGACGATGTGGTCCTGATGGCATCATCAGCCTGTGACCTTCAGCACTCACTGGATCGGTTCGCAGCCGAGTGTGAAGCGGTTGGAATGAGGATCAGCACCTCAAAATCTGAGGCCATGGTTCTCAGCAGGAAACCGGTGGATTGTCTACTCCGGGTAGGGAATGAGTCCTTACCCCAAGTGAAGGAGTTCAAGTACCTAGGGGTCTTGTTCACGAGTGAGGGGAAAATGGAGCGGGAGATGGGCCGGAGAATCGGAGCAGCGGGCGCGGTATTGCACTCGCTTTACTGCACCGTTGTGACGAAAAGAGAGCTGAGCCAGAAGGCAAAGCTCTCGATCTACCGGTCTATCTTCGTTCCTACTCTCACCTATGGTCATGAAGGTTGGGTCATGACCGAAAGGACGAGATCGCGGGTACAAGCGGCCGAAATGGGTTTTCTCAGAAGGGTGGCTGGCTTCTCCCTTAGAGATAGGGTGAGGAGTTCAGTCATCCGAGAGAAGCTCGGAGTAGAACCGCTGCTCCTTTGCGTAGAAAGGAGCCAGTTGAGGTGGTTCGGGCATCTGGTAAGGATGCCCCCTGGGCGCCTCCCTAGGGAGGTGTTCCAGGCACAGCCAGCTGGGAGGAGACCACGGGGAAGACCCAGGACGAGGTGGAGAGATTATATCTCCACACTGGCCTGGGAACGCCTCGGGGTCCCCCAGTCAGAGTTGGTCAACGTGGCCCAGGAAAAGGAAGTTTGGGGCCCCCTGCTGGAGCTGTTGCCCCCGCGACCCGACCCCGGATAAGCGGTTGAAGATGGATGGATGGATGGAGGAATGAAGGTAGTCAGTCACTTAGGCCTGTCATGATAACTACTTTTGTCGAACAATATATATTATGTCCTAGAAATAATTGCGATGAACAATATTATTTGTCATTTGTAAGACCATTTTATGCCACTATGAAAATACGATAGCATAATAACGCAAGAAGACCCTGTCTAAGAGTGATTCACTTTTGATTCTAAAGAAAATTCACACATTGGAATTGTAATCTTAAATCCTAAATAAATAAACCATAAATAAAATAAAATGACACAACCAAAACAATAAATAAAAGGGACTAACAAAGGTTACCAAACCAACCTAGGTTAACAAAATATGCACTTAAATAAATATTAAGCATTTGGGACAAGGGTATCCTTTACAGGCAATATACTGCCAATTCACTTTCTCAATGGTTCGGACCTTTTGTTAACAAAAAGTGCAAAGTAAAAACATATTAAAACTATAAGTTAGAAATAGTATCAATGAAAACACTCCTGTCTCATTCAGCTTAAATAGAAAATGTTCCCACGCCGGAGCTGTGAACAATAATTTGATAACGTGAAATTGATTTAGATCTTGTCCATATATCGTACCATAAGTTGATAACGTAAATATCGTAACAGGCCTAACATCCATGAGGAAAGTCGACTACAATATCTTTTTCTTGTATGTGCAAGTGAAACGTTGCGTGAGACCATGTGAAAACAGGAAGGTTTCATGGTCAAGGCCCAAACTCTTTGTTCTTCCAACACCAATCTACCAGTACCTCCCTCCAGGCAATCTGATTATTAATTTAAAACCATACTTTTTTTCCCATCATCCTTCCCAAACACCGCTTTGAGCGTTCAGAGCCTCCCATTAGCTCTATATCACCATTTCTCTTTTTCTCTTTCAGATTTTCAATCGTCTGTTATCATTTTCTATTGTTTTCCCAACTTCTTATCTTTCTGTTATTTGTACAACTGGAGAAACGTGAGCAGAATCTTTTAATAATTAAGTAAGGAGACAGACTTAAGAAGCAGGAAGAGAGAAAGAAAAAAGAACTAATTGTCAAAGCTGAGCCAGATGAGCTTGACACACCTTTGAAAACTCCTCCTTCTAAACTTGTTAGGATGGGAAGAGCAGTAGGCTATTAACAAAACATCAGGGAGATGAACAGAACAAGATATTAGAGAGTTGAATATATCACAAAACAGGGAGAAAAACGAAACTAGAGAGTCATTAATAAAAGCAAGAGGTGCAGAAGCGTACAGTGCATTCTAATGAGATGAGGAGAAAACCTTCCCCCTGGGCATTTTCTAGATTTGAGTTTTAGGAATCCCTTAAATTTAAACTTCTACTTAGTGAGTGACATTTGAATAGCTGAAGAGCTATGAAGCAGTGACTTCTATTAAATAGCCTCGGGCAGTGCAGAAGGAGAAATCATATTTCTTATAGGGAGATGTGAAGGCTAGACATGGTTAAGAAGGGAAAGAAGAAAATATATTGCTAATAATTACATTTAGAATTGAAGTAAGAAAAAAGATATTTGGATATACATCTCTCAGATTCTTGTTGGATTTGCTCCTCCTCTCTATGACAGTAGTCTTTTTTTTTTTTTTTGTCTTTGAGCGTGGCGAGTTGGAACAACTACAAACACTTTTGGCTTCAGGTGTGGTTGGACAACTTGTCGCACACACCAGTGCTCTTCGAGCTCACCCCTGCCTTTAGTGTAGCTTCCAAGCCAAGGGACAACTTTGCTTTGTTAGTATTGTAAGAATAAGGACCAACATTTATCGTATATTTCATGCTCTACACCTGATTAGCTATTGAGCTATCTAGCCTGCAAACTGGTGTTAGCAGTGCAGTTTTTTTCCCTGGTGGATGTTTGTTTGGTTGCTCATTCAGCAAGACCAGATGCAATACAAGTGCTGTGTCCATGCTTGGATATGTAGGAGACAAGTCCTTGGCTGCTGTCTGGTTGTTAGTATTATCATCAGCACATGATGAATGGTGATGTTACTTCTATATTAAAAGTAAATGATTGGATTGTCTGCATGAGAGGAATTCCTCTGTAACTCCAATGATTTAGTATCGCTCATCAATAAAGATGGCAGACTCGCAAGAGACGCAATAACAAGACTAAGACTCTATATATAGTCTCTAATATGCTCACAATGACAATGCTAATATGCTAATGTTAAGGAGGTATAATGTTAATGTAGCTTGTCAGCAAGCTAACATTTGCTTGTTCGTGCTAAAGTGCAGCTGAGGCTCATGGGAATGTCATTAGTTCCGTAGGTATTTGGTCATAAGATAAAAAGAAATCAGGTCAATATCTTTCAAGCAACTCGGTTGATTGTTTGGTGTGTTCTGATTGCATACAGCTCAGATTACACATATCTGCATGCATTTCATATATATATTTTGATGATTTAGATCAGTGGTCCCTAAACTAAGGCCCGCGGGCCGGATACGGCCCGCCTCCACATTTGGCCCGGCCCCTTGAACAATACCAGAGACGCATTATGATTTTTTTTTCAGTCTGGCCACGCGAATCCTAGACTAGCCCCTGCCAAATAGAACGGAATAATGGCAAAAAAGGTTAGGTAAGAGAAAAATTGATTCAGAATGCAGGGTATTTAACCTGCAGTGGTCAAACGATTATTTTTTTGTTCAATGCAAAGAAAAGGCTGTTTGTCTCATCTGTCAAGAGGCGGTGGCGATATTCAAAGAATACAATCTGCGCCGACACTATGAATCCCGTCACAAAGACAAGTATGATAACTTGCAAGGCCAAATGCGAGCAGACAAACTCTCAAAGCTAAAAAGTGGACTGTTAGCTCAGCAGAATACATTTGTACGCCAAGCTCAGCTGAACCAGTCATCCGTTCGGGCCAGCTTTCGGGTTGCTCAACTGATAGCAAGCAGCGGTAAACCTTTCACTGATGGAGAGTTTGTCAAGAAATGCTTGAATGCTGTCGCGGAAGAGGTGTGTCCCGAGAAGAAAGATGTCTTTAATGCCGTGAGTCTGTCGGCGAGTACAATCACCAGACGCATTGAAGAAATCGGGGGTAATGTATATGCCCAGCTGCAGCAGAAGAATTTGAATTTCATTAGCACTGGATGAGAGCACGGACGCGCAAGACACAGCGCAGCTGCTCATTTTTATTCGTGGAGTTAGCGCAAACTTTGAGATGTGCGAGGAGCTGGCAGCCCTCCAAAGTCTCAAAGGGACTACAACGGGTGAGGATATTTTCGGCAAAGTATGCCAAACCATGTAAGAGTTGGACCTAGACTGGTCAAAGCTTGCCAGCATCACGACTGACAGGGCTCCTAGTATGGTGGGCGCGTCTCGGGGTCTAATAGGACGTAAATGTTTACGTTTAGGCACCCCTGCGATCGTCACACTTTTTCTGTTACAAACTGACCCCGGCCCCCATCAGAGAAGGGAAAAGTTATGTGGCCCTCACAGGAAAAAGTTTGGGGACCCCTGATTTAGATGATTAATAAGATGCTTGCACCACCACAAGAAATCCACAGCCCAAAGCCCAGCAGTTTTAAGTTTCTCAATGGCTGATACAAATATACAGCAGGTCTCCACAAACACCTTCCACAACAACTTCCCCACCTTTGCTTCAGTTTCAACATCATTCTAATGACCCCTTAGTGCTTGACAGGGAACAAATGTGTGGAAAATGATGGAGCTTTTACTAAGTGTATACCCGCAGGGCTCTCACTAACTGGGTCAGTAGTACTGTTGCTCAGTAGCCTCTGATCAATAGAGGCTCAGCTTTGGCTGGCCCAAGAGCAAGGTCATAAAGTTTGATACATTTGTGAATGTATTTGGATTATTAAATGATAAATGCTGAATATTCAGCATTTGAGATTTTAAAATAAAAGTGTTTTATTATATGTGTTGATCTGTCTAAAAATGTGATCCAAATGTCTGCTATTTGCAAGGAACTGGCTGAAAAAAGGAGAGTTTAATGCAGATTTCAATTTAACCACCTGAGATAAATTATTCTCTAAATCTCAAACACACTCATCTTCTCAAGAGACCAGAGAGGAAGGAAGATAGATGTTGGTCATAAAAATGTGAGCATACCCTCTGCAGTCACGATCAGTGGCTTCTGAGAGTGACATAAGCAAAGCTGTTTTTTAGCAGTTCCTCAAGCATCACTTGAATCACCTCTGTGATGCATTAAATCCGAGGAGCTCTCTGAGACAGAGAAGATCCTGAGCCTGGAGGGAAAGGCTAGGGTTTGTACTCATTTATTTTCATGTTCATTTAAAGCTTTGAGAGGAAGGGAAAAGGAATGAAGAGGCTTGAGGTCTCATGTGGCACTAAGACACCTTTATATAACATCAAATACAGTATTACAATACTACATGCATATTTCATGGTGCATGTTTCTAATGTTAACCTTGTGATCGTCATGGCAAAAGAGAACATATTTGCCACCATGATTACTTTGCAGAGATGTAAAAATGTGTCTGTATTACAAACCATTGTTCAGTGTTTTGGGCATCTGATAAGCCTTCAAAGGCATTTATGTTTCTACAACTGCACTTCCTGGATTGTATTTCATTGTCTCATCAATATCTTAAACAACACAATCCCACCAACACAGCCACCTGCATTGTTTTATAACAGGGCTGATTTCGGTGAATGAATCCCTGCATAGGCCCAGAGAGACAACTATTACAAAAGACAATCTTATGCTCTCAAATAGCAAGTTTCCATTAAATCATCAATGCATGCAATAATCATGCAACATGATGATTTGTGTACATTTGGTCAAATTGGCACCATTAAAACTATGCTGAATTAGCTATTAGCAATTCCTGTTCGCAGTGTACCCATGGATGTGCAGAAAAAATCACTGTATTACTTTGACACACAAGAAAACTTATAAACCCAATGATTCTCAGACAAGCTCTTAAGATCTTTTTAATGATTTTTAAGGGGATTTATGTATGTTTACTCCCCAATGGACATTAAGGTTAAATAAATAAATACCTTAATTGCCTCCATGAACTGTATGTCACAGCCGTTGCTGCTGCAACAGCTGAAACCAGCAGGCCAAACTGCAACATACAACTTCCTGTTGTTTTCAGAACACCAGCTAACCCGTTTCTTGGATATCTCTGCTCCAGAGTGAGATATCTAGACAACTACTGACTAGATCACCAATAGATTTTCTGTGAATATTCAGGATAATTCCTAAGGATTTTGTTGGCCATATGACCTTTCTTCAAGTGCCACTATCAGGACAAAATTTCCGCTCGTACACGAGAAACATCAAGAAGGATGACCTGAGGTTTACTTAACCAATTTATGCTCCAGTGATTGAACCCTTTCTTACTCTGTGTGCGTTCCTCTAGCCCCACCCTCATGACACACTTTACCTCACAATTTTTACCAGCTGGTAAGGCTCTAAAAATAGCAAAATATTGACTTTTTTTAATCAATTCTTTCATTACTTTTTTGTTAAAGGCTGTAATGAACCTTGCAGCCACAAGCGCCAGGGTTTGTGTGTCTGCATATTTAGTAACATTCATTATGCATGCAAGTTACTTCTGAATTTAAAAGCAAAGATATTTAGCATGCATCGCCGTCTTTGTGCCAGTTGGGAAGGAACGAGGTGAAACTGCAGTGATGCACCTTTCGTTCCTTGTGACTTTCTCACCTCCTCTCTGCTCAACAAGTTTAAAAATATAAACCATGCACACCTCATTTATATAACAGACACACACAGAGGCACACACACATATTTCAGCAGTCCTTAGCAGGACCGGTTTGACAGAGGAGATAATTGGGATGGGAGAGGAATGGGTTGAGTGTGAAAGCTATGGAGAGTGTGTGTGAGAAACAGTGAGAGAGAGAAGTGCTGCCCGACTGAACTTGTTAGCAGCAAAACAGTGTGTGTAAACGTGTGTGTATGTGGCGGTGGGGGCGGGGTTAGTATCTCAGCTGCAAAGTTCGGAGACGAGAATGGATTGAAATAGCATCCTGACAACTCTTTTGGAGGTGGTGCGTGTAATTGCTGCCGTTTGTTTGTCTTTCTCAGAAGATACGTCCTAAATTTCATTTAAGCCCTGCCATCCTGACTTTTTGCAGTTTGTCTAGTTTGTCTCTTGGGGAGTAGAAAGTAGTTCCTTTGAAAGAATTTGTGCGTTTCATCAACAGAATGGAGCCCGTTTTGGAGTTGATGGGTAGGGAGCATCCAGCAGTCAGTCATACCGACAGCAGAGAGCAAGAGAGGGAAAACACGCAAAGACATTTTCTCTTTCAGTCTGTGAGTCTGTAGCATCTGTGTTAGCCATAAACAAAGCATGTAGATCTGCAATGATACAGACAAAGGAGGCAAAGAGACAGGAAGAAAGATGGATTTCAAACACAGAGAGTAGAAGATAGAAAAAAATAGAAGCAATAGCTGTTAAAATCAAGTCATCGCAGCTTTGATCAAGAGTGAACCTGATTGACACTATTCTTATCAGACTGTGGAATGCAGGGGTTAATCGTTTATTTCATAATAATAGATTTAGCTGTTAATAGCTGTAATGTAATGAAAATAGTTCTTATTTTAACCATGACAACAAAGTGTCTTGCTAAATCACTCCAGCAAGGGGAGAGGGTAAAACACAGGAGGTCAGCAAAAACACGATTTAGGGGGTGTTAAGTTACTCTTGAACAAACAATACATCCAAACCCAAAACACAATATTTTACAAAACCATTTTGTGCTATCCAACAAAATCATAACCATAGCTTTGGCAGATCAGAAACTGCTAATAACGTCTTTGGCGCAATTATTTGTGACAGTGTTTGTCGGAGCTAACACACAACACGGCTTCCTGTCATGAAAATGTATGTTGGACAACAATTACAAATGACAGTTTTTGTCTTGCAGTTACACACCATTGAAAACATATCTCAGGGTTTTGTGGCATTGAGAATAGATTATTCGAATCATATAAAAATACATAAAAAATGTTTTGTTATAATGTTTTTATTTTGTTATAATAAAAATAATAATAATAATAATAATAATAATAATAATAATAATAATAGAGCTGTGTAAAAAGTGCGGAGACCCCTGCTCTAGTGTGTTCCTAGCTTCAATCAGACAGTCATGTTTGACATGTACAGCGGATAAAATAAGTATTAAACACATCACCATTTTTCCTCAGTAAATATATTTCTTAAGGTGCTATTGACATGAAATGTTCACCAGATGTCGGTAACAACCCATGCAATACACATGCGTACATCTGTCTGATTGAAGCTAGGAACACACTAGAGCAGGGGTCTCCACACTTTTTACACAGCTCAATTATTATTATTATTATTATTATAACAAAATAAAACATTATAACAAAACATTTTTTATGTATTTTTATATGATTCGAATGATCTATTTTCAATGCCACAAAACCCTGAGATATGTTTTCCATGCTGTGTAACTGCAAGACAAAAACTGTCATTTGTAATTGTTGTCCAACATACATTTTCATGACAGGAAATATATTTACTGAGAAAATACATGTGTTCAATGCATATTTTACCCGCTGTATGTAGACCGCATGAGAGAGAGAGGTGTTTGACAAGCAGAAACAGAAACAGACACCAGGCTGTTGGCCTTTGTACAGCTGTAGTATGGATCAGGCAAACTGAACAATCCACTGCTTCTTTATCCAACCACCACCTCCAGGAAGCCCAGACAACAATGCCCTAAGAGAAAGGATGGGCTCAGAAAAAGGGATTGAAAAAAGGATTCTACCATTATTATTATTATGTGTCATAAAAACCAGACAGAGGATTTTGCACGCTATACAGACTGCGGACTCTGATAAGCACCCAGTTGTTCTTCTCTCAGTGTGGGCGTCCATTCTGCTGGAGAGCTGCAGCGTCAATCAGCTGCACACTGACGCTCTGTTTATGTCCTCACAGCTGCACACACATAACAAACTGCCTCTCATTATTACATTTAAAAGAAATAGTCATGGATGATGATGCAGCCATTCCTCCACGACACCACTGTTGAAGCCAATTCAGATGCTCTCATGCAAGAGGAAGCTGACCTGTATGCACCATTGAATCATTGCTTTATGTCTGCTGATTATAGATGGTTATCATATCGTACATGTCTCACATAAATGCAAGGTTGCAAAGGCAACATCTGCATAATTTCCGAGGTAAATGCCGTATTCTGTCTCAAATAATTGCTAAAGGCCATTATGGAGAAGCAAGCTAATGACTGACATGTTGAAATCAGCACACTGTACATTTCCACAGTCATGATGTAATAATGACCACTCCGCTGCTCTAAATTTCTCTTTTCAACACAAATACTGTTTTTATTCAGTAATTATTTCCAGTCGCTTTTTTTTTTTTTTTTTTTTTTGTTTCTCTGTTTCAACTTCCTGTTTCAGTGATTTTATGCTATAGTCTATTTTACATCCTGCCAGGTTTGTATCATGGGAAAGCCTGCTGCATTGGCCTCTGGCAGTTTCTGTTCACAGTGTAGACAATAATCACCTGGACCATGTGATACAGAAGGAAAAGTCTCAATCTGATTCATAAAAAAGGTAAGACCAAGTTATAAAGTGGTCTTACCTTTTTTACGATATTATGTTTTTTTATGATTTCTAAACAGGTTTTAGTGAGTAAAGAATGAGTTAGTAGTTTGTGAGTTTAAGGTCTTTGTGTTCTGATTTGAGTGATGAGAGGAAGTGGTGCGACATTTGCAGACAACTGAGTCAATCAGGTCAGGAGGAAAAAACAAACTGGAAAAATTCAGATGCTGGTCCTTATATGTTCATATCCAAATAATGTATTCCGATTCAGCTTGCAGGGTCTATACATTAAATAAAGGGAATATTTAGCTTGGAAACCCTGTATATCCAAAATAACTTATCCTGCTTAGCTACTCTTGTGGCTACTCTTGGCTCCTGTCTGGTCCAATCGTAAGTTACGCTTGTTTATTAACCGAACAGTGGTTTGATGAATGACTCCATCTATAAGTGTTTCCTTTGACCTTTTCCAATCAGTGCAGACATCAGAGTCATACAATGCTGCATGGGTGTGTCAGAGTGCAGAGAGACTTACTGTTCATTTACGACAAAGATGCAGTTGTCTTGGGAGGGGACGCCTGACACCGGGTGCTTACAGGTCACCTTTCGCTCATTGTGACTGCAGGAAAAAAGAGGAAGAGAAAAGACGAAATGTCAGACAGAGAGACAGAGCGTTAAGTCACTGCAACAACACCCCAACAGATGAAACCCGTGAAACAGGCAAAGAGACACAATTCATACATAATGAAATATAAAAGTACCATATCTGCATCATAAACAAATAATAAAAAAAAATAAAAAAGGTAAATCAGCTCCCTGTAGAGACAGCAGTGCTGCACCACAGGATCACACGACAAACACTCATTCACACCCACACCTGGAGCAGTGGGTGATGCTAAACTTCAGCATACTGTCCGGTTTGGATCTTAGGCAGGAGGAAAAAGTTACTGCCGATGGCAAGCATCCAGTCCCTTCCAAAATAAAAGTAAGTACACAAGACCAAAACAAAATGAACTCCCAAAACACTGTATCCAGTCCAGTCCAGGGTAGACTGAAAGTGTGAGAGCGACTACATGAGAACAACAGTGAACTCTCTCTGTCTCTCTCTGTGTGTCTCTCTCTCTCTCTCTCTGTCTCTCTCTCTCTCTGGCACTTCCTGTACCCCTTTTTCTCATTCTCACTCTTTCCTTGATCCTTTAATTTCTCCCTCATATGCTGCACTTATATTTCTATCTTGCTATTTACTTCCTATTACTGTTTACTTTACTTTACTTTACTGCATTATCTCCCTTGTTTTTTTTCCTCCCTGTTATGTCTCTCTCAGTCATATGCTGCATCACAAGATAGCTGCTGACTCCTTCACGCCCCTCTCAAAAAACAGGAGAGGTTTGTTATCGACCCTGAAAACACGCACGCACGCACACACACACAATTAAGTGATTGAATTAAAAATGATGATCTTTGGGTGAAAGATTCAGGGGAGGAATTGAACTTGGAGGACAGTATTCAGTGCTCTACAGTCATGCGTCAACCACATCTCCATGCGTATGTTTTCCCTATTACTCCATAGGTTATTTTTTTAATGTCAGCTTTCCAGCCTTGCAGATCTTGTTAGTTATAACAGATTAAACGTAAAAGGGTCACCCTCTTTACTGTCAAGTACAGTCACTGCTTTAATCTGCATTGTAACAGAAAGATGAACTGCAGTAAAGTTTAATGTGTTGTATAAAGTTAGTATTGTGATGCACGTTCAACATCACACGTTGCCAATTGTTCTTCTGATCAGCGAAATGAAACATGTCGACTCTGGCTCTTTGCTGTTCAGAATGTCACTAATATGATCCGTTCTGCACAGACATTCATTTAGTCCACAAACTGACTGGAGGAAATGCCTTGGCATCAAGTTTTTGGCTTTGATTATGACAGACAGTCATACACATCAGGCTACAAAATCCTCTGATGTACTTCATCTTTATGTTCAGGCTATTCATTGTTATTTGGGGTATGGTGCAAATATTGTGGCACTGAAGCTATTCAGCAGCTACGGACACTCTCACCAGTAATAAATATTACTGGTGAGAGTGTCACTTTTTTAATAATTGAAATTTAAGATTCAGGCCCCCTACAGACCCCAATGATTTCCCGTACTGTACCTTAGTGGATGTCTACTGTAGCCATGCATAGTTTTATAGTTAGTTACAGCATATTAGATTTCTGCCTCCACTCCTTCACAAAAGCCAGACAGGATTTTATATGTGGTGGTCGCAGCACAGCATTAAAAAAACAGAAAAGACATCCAAAAATTCAATAGCTGATGTTTTGGATAACTGGTAGACTTTGCTTGCATTTTCACTGGATGAAGTTTTTACTGCAAAGCTGGAAATAATAGAATCTGCATGAAGAGATACCACTAGAGGTACATGGGAAAACATCTTTTCGTAATTTGCGTGAATGACCCTTTAAATACTATTAAAAGTATGGGATGGTATAAACAACTGCATTACATTGTGGGGCTATTAGCATTAATTACCATGAGGCTGCCATACAAGCAGGAGTTAAAGCTTTCCACCTTCAAAATGCCCAAACTTAATAAAACACTAGTTTTATGCCTCTTACCATGACACATACTCAACATGTATATCATAAATGCTCTCATCAGCCAAAAAAACAAGTGAGCAGACTTATTTTCCCCACACCTCTGACACCGGAGTGAGAATCCTTAAATAAACCCAGTGGGCTCTCTGGGGGGTCAGCATGTGTTGGCAGCAGATGGAAACTGAGTGTGTGCATTGTTTTTATACCCACATCTGGGGAAGCCAGATGTGTAGGAGCTGGAGGGAGTCTGGGAGTGAGGGACAGGGGATTGTTCTACAACTTCAGTTCCCTGCATCTGGAAGAAAGCGAGGCCAGAGGGCTGCAGAGGCCAGCTGGCATGATCAGTGAGTTTAACACACATACACAGAGATATATTTGTGTGTATGTGTGCATACACATACGTCCCTGTCCCAATCCAGTACAGAAGTCTTGGTCCATGCATTTGTCACATCACGGATCGACTACTGCAATGCTGTTCTCTCTGGCCTTCCCACCAAATTGCTCAACCGAAATCATCCAAAACGCTGCTGCCCGGATCACGACCCGCACCAAATCCTCTGAGCACATCACCCCCATTCTCCTGAAACTTCACTGGCTCCCTGTTCAATCCCGGATCAACTACAAAAACCTTCTGCTCACCTACAAAGCCCTCCACAAACTCACCCCCACCTACATATCTGACCTCCTTCAGGAGTATACCCCCTCCCGCTCCCTCCTCTCATCCTCAGCTGGTCTACTGACAATCCCCACATCATGCCTCAGCACCATGGGTGCTAGGGCCTTCAGCTGCACTGGTCCCAGACTCTGGAACTCTGTCCCTCCACACATCCGACAGTCTGAAACTATTACAACATTCAAGTCCCACCTCAAAACTCACTTGTTCAAACTGGCCTACTCTCTGTAGTTTCCATAATTCTGTGTCCTCCCTCCCTCTTCTCTTTCTTGTTTTCTTCATATGTCTCCACCATATCTCTGGTTTTGTTTGTCTCCTCTCCCTTCCAATGTCCTGCTGTTTTTATCTCTTGTATTTTGTAAGGTGTCCTTGGGTGTCTTGAAAGGCGCCTCCAAATAAAATGTATTATTATTATTATACATACAAGAGCAAACATTATCTAAAAGAGCACTCCTGATAATTTTTTCTGTGTCTGTCTAGCACAGTCAAATACACACAGACTTTTGACTCAAAATAATAAAGAAAACAGCATCAGTCACAGTTTTTATACTGTGACTTTTTTTTTTGATAAAAAAAATTATGACGAGTACAGTCGAAGGAGCAGAAACATATCTGCCTCTGATAACAAGACGACAAGAGGGAAGGAGCAGTACATCATAAAAAAAAAGGAAAAGTTGTAAATAAATCATCAGTGCGGCTTTCAACAGGATTTCAGCTCCAACTTAAAACAGCATTTCAAACCAGAGGCATCATTAAACTCGGATACGAAGCGAGACAAATCACAGCGATTCAGCGATGAATGGACTTGACATGAGATTTGCCTCATCCAAGTCACATCTCTGCCATCTGCTCTCACCCCTGTAAAGCTTGAGATACTGTAGCTCCGATAGGTCACCTTCAGTCATCATGAAAGACACAGATTCGTAATCTCATTATCACAAGACAAATATTTAAATATGAACAGCGACTGGCAGTGGTCAGAAAACGCACACAGCTTCATTTGATGGCAGTGTTTACTTTTTTAACAGCAACACACACTAATCAAACGCACCATCATGCTTGAAGTTGTTGCCTACCAGCCAATGAACTGAATTCAATGTTGCTTTAATTATTGATGCCAAAAAACAGTAAAAGCGCTACACTGATTTGACAGAAGAAACACAGGTTTTTACTACTGATGTATAAATAAAGCATGTTGCATGATTAAACGTCAGCTTGTTGTGGTTCACTGCTCCACACAAGCCATACTTAACAGGGGATTAGTTTAATAGAATTGAATTATTGATCCTTTCAAAATGTCCTCTGCATGACTTTCCCTCAACCCCTAAATTGGAAGAAATAAACACAAAACAAACTGCAAGCAGCTGTCTGGTCACCTTGATCATTTTAACATTTTCATAAAAAGGTTAAAGTTATCCCTTGTATTAGTTAAGCTAATGTGACATTTTAAAATAATTAATAATAGTGTTTCTATTTAAAAAGAGGAAATATCAGAAATGCTCCTTTTCGTCTCAGCCGGATAGAAGGACGAGTCCCTTTCTATGTTGGACTGACAGCAGCTGGCAGGATGCCAGAGTGTCAGTGTTACACCGAGAGTTACGCTGTAGCCTACAGAAACTCTCCATATTCTGAGCAGCCATTTCACAAACTGGAGAAGAGACAACAGCAACCCTGTCTGGGACCATATCCACCTCGGAGATGATGCCAAGAATACAAACACAGCACTCTAATGGTTTGTAGCAGTAAGCTATATCTATGTATATGTGTAATCAAGATACATCTATTCTTCCATTACACAGTCCTGAACACTTCCCAGTACAATGCTACTGATACTAAAAAGCTAACAATTTAACCTCAACGAGAGGCCAAAGCCCTTCTCACGTGTTGGTTTGTAGCAATTAGGCTGTTCTGGAGGCACAGGCCATTAGGTTATTGTGATAACAATAAAATGGAGAGGAGACAATTAAGAGATACAGGGAGGCAAGAGAGAAATTGAGAGGCAGGAGGTGAGAAACAAAGTGTAAATTAGGGAGGCCAAGACAGAGAAATCAACAAATAATTGGAATAAACAGAGAGAACAGTGCCAATTCCCAGCAGCCTCCAGGTGTGGCTCCAAGCACTTCCAATTAAGATTTAACAACGTCAAAAATATGTATTGTGACCAGGATATGTAGTGAGAAGGACATTTTACACTTTGAAAATAAACTTCAGTCAGTACTCTCTGGTGGACACTGTTTCTAAATGAACTCAATCATGTCTTTGACATTTCTAGTAACTTATCAGCCCAGATATAACTGCAATAAGATAACATTGGCCGTTACTCTAAATTTAACTCTAGCACATAGCACCTATTGAACGGTTAAGGTTCAGTAACAATCGTGGTTATGGAAAACAAACTGGTTAAGTTATAGTTAAAACACGTGGTTATGGTTAGGGAAAGACTGTGGTTACGGTGAATAAAAAGGCAAGTGTTAATTGCAGGTCTGTGAAGGGACACTAATTCTAAAGTCTGCATGAAAGTCAGGCATGCTCCACGCCCGTCCACCCCCCCCGAGCCCCACACCTTTACTTCCATATAACAGACATGCTACTTACTGCATTGGCATTGAATGTAGGCATTGGATCTAAATCATGAGGCGTAAAGTCATTCAATATGGACAATCCCTAGGATACTGGGCTGCATTTTCAACATTTAACCATGTTTCTCTAACCATAACCAAGTGTTACCTAAATCAACCAAACCGAGACTGGAGTCGAAGTCATGTGCAAACCATCCCTGCTGACCTCCTTATGACCTCTGTGCAATATAATGATGCCACACTTCCTGGATTGGAATGTAATCCAGGCAGTGATTACGTTTTCTCCATGACACATTAGTAGGATAGTGGATCGTTGCTTAATTTGTCTATTTTCCACTTTTCCTTATATACTGTATTAGAGGTTATTCCATCTTGTGAAGGGCTCATTACATGAGTGGAATGTGCTTTCAAATACACATCAAATGCAAATCTCCTTCAAAAATAATCCAAGGCATACTGTAGGGTTTGGGCACAATTACAAAGCCTTTATTTGACATGGCAATATGTTTTAAAATGACCAATGCATTGTGACCGACACAGTTCTTCATCAGGGTCCCTGATGCATTTTGCATGCAGTTTTTGAAACTACATTCCACCTTTGCAATGAGCACATCCCAAGATATTATAACCCCAGTACACCTGAAGGATCAAAAGAGCACCTGTGTGTGACCAGAAGTGCTGGCACTCCATTGTCTTCTGTTTGTCAGGACGTGCAGCCCACAATTTAAAAGAAAACGATCGAAGCTGGCTCGCAAATTAGTAGGATATAAACATTTTCAGTAGGTGATAGGGTTGCTTAATCCGTCTCCATTTGTCTGCCACTGTTAAGGTCTTTCAAATCCTCCTTATATACTGTATTAGAGGCTTTTAAGCTACCATTCTTATACAGAGTGAATTAGAGCTACTTGAACAATACAATATGCTAAAATGCCCTGATAACCCATGTTAATATAACCAAATGTCAAAGTGATTATATAGAGACAGACGAAGATCTATCACAGAGCTGACATTTTAATTTAAAAAACAATCTCCTCGTACATTCTGAACACACATGTTGGAAGACAAACACACATACACCTGCACCTGTTTGAACAATAGTACAATAGCAATCAGCTAATTCTGTCATGAAATGTCAGCTAATGTTTAATGTCAGTAGTCCTTGTGGGCAAACGTGCTTTGCTTTAAATACCATGTAACAAAGCCCCCCTGCCCTGTGGTCAGGGGTCTGTGTGTGTGTGTGTGTGCCTGAACACAGCTCTCCTCTTCTCCCTGCAGAATGGCTGCCATTCACTGTCTCTCCCTCTGGCCAGGCCACTAACCTTTCAGAAAGGCCACCAGCACTGACAGCCATGACCCCACCCTTTCTTTTCTCTTCCCCCCCTCCATTTTATTCCATCAGCTGCTCCTTCCTCATTCTGGCCACTCTTCATATCTGCTGCATTCTTTGTAGTTGCTGCCCCCTCCACGACCTTCTCCCTCTCATTTTTCCTTCTCAAATATTACATTACCGGTCATTTAGCAGATACTCTTCCCAGAGCGACTTCCAGTGAACTAACTACAGAGACAGTCCTCTGGAGAAGCTCAGGGTTAAGCGCCTTGCTCAGGAGCTCAGTGGTGGCAGCCTGGTGTTCAACTCACAAACTTCTGGGGTTCTATTTGGAAGCCTGGCCACTAGACCACTAGACTACCACCCCCCACTCAATGAGGTCTCTCTGTCTGCCAGCCCTCAAGTTGCTGCTCTCCAATCAAATCAAATCAAATTTATTCATATAGCCCAATATCACAAATTATACATCTGTCTCAGTGGGCTTTATAGACTGCACAGGATTACGACCCCCTCTGTCCTTAGACCCTCGCACCGCACAAGGAAAAACTCACGAAAAGAAACCCCACAATTAAAGAGGAAATATGGAAGAAACCTCAAGGAGAGACTGAAGAGGATCCCTCTCTGAGTCCCCCTCTCCTTCTCCCTGTCTCCCTCTCCCCCTCTCTCGGTCCCTCTCTCTCCTTCTCTCTCTCCCTCTCCTCTCACTGTCCCTCTCTCCTCTCTCTGTCCCCCTCTCCTCTCTCTGTCCCCCTCTCCTTCTCCCTGTCCCCCTCTACTCTCTCTGTCCCCCTCTCCCTCTCTCTGTCCCCCTCTCCCTCTCTCTGTCCCCCTCTCCTTCTCTCTGTCCCCCTCTCCTCTCTCTGTCCCCCTCTCCTCTCTCTGCAGTAACATTCCCTCTGTATTAGCCTGCACAGGTCACTAATGTTTAAACACGTCTTTGGAAAGGAGAGACAAATACCATCAATCAATCAAAGGCTAAATGCTAATAATAAAACTTAAAGAGCAACTTGCAGGTTACTAAATTTTTACCTTTACTGAAAATAACATGTGTAAAGTTAATGCAGGATTGTATATGTTGTAGACGAAAGGGCAAAGATTCAGAAGAAAAAAGTTTTGAGCAATGCATATAAAAACGCCTCTTCATACGCGTCATATTACATAACAGAAGGGAGTCGTTGTCTCTGCCTCTGTTCCGATGCAATGTGCGGTCGTGGGTTTGAGCTGTTGTAGTTTAGTGAATATGGCTTGATTTGGTAGTTTTACATTGAATTGCACCATTTGTCATCATGGTGAATTATTATTATTGTGTTTGTGCTGGCTACACAATTCCCAGCTTGTAAGGACGTAGACTGGGAGCTAGCTACCAAATTAGAAGGATATAAACATGTTTTGTAGGTGATAGAGTTTGTTAATCTGTCTCTATTTGTCTGTCTACATTTTATTCTGCTGTTAAGGTCTTTCCAATCCTCCTTTTATACTGTATTAGAGGATTTAAGCTGCCATTCTTATCTGGAGTGAAGAAGAGTGACTTTAACAATAGACATTTTAAAATGCCCTGATAACCCATATTAATACAACCAATGGAAGTACACATGTCAAAGTCATTATATGGTGACAACAGACAACTGCGTGGTAAATAAATGAGAGAAATATGAGAAGATCCCTTGTGTCAACCATTTCAAACCCATAAAAGAAGAAGGGGAGGGGAGAGAAGGCGGTTGCTGATGTTGACCTAAAGAATCAGCTTCTACCTGT
This sequence comes from Bovichtus diacanthus, assembly GCA_943590825.1. NCBI lineage: Eukaryota > Metazoa > Chordata > Actinopteri > Perciformes > Bovichtidae > Bovichtus > Bovichtus diacanthus. The sequence continues at coordinate 101,202 of CALSBV010012150.1, forward strand.
ATGAAAGCTTGTCCGCCGATGCTGACTGCTGGTTATCGTTTGCCATCGACAATCAAAGTTGGCCTTGTAAAAAAATGTCAAAATGCTTTGTTGCCCTCTCATATTGGTATTCACATTAGATAGCTAGCGAATGTCAATACTAAGCTAGTTGCAGGGAAACACTTTTAAACTGGATTTTTTGTAACATTCCTCGTGAATCATTGCCACTGTATCATATGAGAGCTTGATCCACTTACAACTCTGATCCATTAAATATATTAAAAAAAAGCTAGTATTGCTGATCAATTTGCACCATCTACTGGCGGGAATATGAGATGCATTTAATTTAGTTAGACTGACCAGAAGTAGGGATTGTGAGTCCCGAAGAGAAGAAACATGTGGTTAGTATTTATCGTTGTAAGGAAGCTTAGCCATTTTGTAAAACCCAAGAATAAAGACTACTATTGGCGAGCATTAACATCCTATTATAGTCATTATTGGTAGCTTCATTTTGCTAATGCTATATATATGCGTATATACAGTATATAGTTTTATAGCAAACAGATAAGTCCACCTCACTTACATTACAGCGGATATAAAAAGTCTACACACCCTTATAAAATTGCAGGTTTTTGAATCGTAAAGACAGAAATAACAACAACGTAAATGTCAGACTCGTTCCATCTTTAATGTGATCTGCCAACAAACAAAAATCCAGAGAAAAAAAAAAAATGTTAATTATTAGGACATTTTTAAATAAAAAAAAACTACAACACCCTGATTGCATACGTCTGCACACCCTTTCATAATGGGGTTTCTAGCTGTGTTCAAAATTAACTAATCACATTCAAAATCTTGCCTGTAGGTGGTAAATAGCATACAACTGCCATCAATGAAAGTGATTCTGCTTAAAACCCGATTAAAGTCAGCTGTTGCTGTAGTATTTGCTTGAATGTTTGGGGTTGCATCCTACTGGGAGAGCCATGGTCCTCAGTTATCAAAGAAACTGCGAGATCTAATTGTTGAAAAGTACCAATCAGGAGAGGGATATAAAAGAATATGGAAGGCATTGGATGTAGCGTGGAGCACTATCAAAACCATCATCAATAAGTGGAGAAAATGTGGCACCACAGAGACATTGCAAAGATCAGGACGACTCTCCAAAGTTGATAAGAGGACGAGGAAAAACGTATCAGGGAGGCTACCAAGAGGCCAACAGCAACAATATACACTATACTATACAACACACAATACTGGTCACTCCTTGCATGTGACCACCATCTCCCGTAGTCTACACATGTCTGGGCTATGGGGCAGGGTGGCAAGATGGAAACCTTTCTTACAAAAAGAAATGCCGAAAGATGCATTCACTCTCCCCAAACCATGTGGGAAAATGTGTTATGGTCTGACGAGACAAAGGTTGAACTTTTCGGCCAGCTCATCATCCAAGGAAGACCATACCGACTGTGAAGCATGGTGGTGGCAGCATCGTGCTTTGGGGCTGCTTCTCTTCAGCTGGGTCAGGGGCTCTTCTTAAGATAGACGGGATAATGAATAACTCCAAATATCAAGATATTCTGGCACAAAACCTGCTGGCCTTCAGAAAGCTGAAGATGAAGAGGAATTTCACGTTCCAACATGACAATGACCCAAAGCACACATCCAAGTCGACCAAGGCATGGCTTCAGGAAAGGTCAATCAAAGTCTTGGAAAGGCCCAGTCAGAGCCCGGACCTCAATCCCATCGAAAACATGTGGAATGACCTAAAGAGAGCTGTACACAGGAGATCCCCTCGCAATTTTAACTTTTCTGCAAAAAAGAGTGGGATAAAATTCCAAAGTCTGATACAACTCAACACTAACTACGACCTAAATGATTAACATATAATTCAATTAACACATCTCTGAGCAAATGTCCAATATAACTTAACATTGTAAGCTTTGTAAAGGTAGATTTTATGCTGGTTTAATTTCGGTAGCGTATAACCTGATCTGAATACTTCTTCCACCACTGCTCATGTTTCACCATGTAGAAACTCCTGCTCGAGAACCCTAAGCAGCTCTACCTCAGATACCAACTTGCCTTGTCAAGTTAATGTGATGTTCCACTCAGTTCCCCTCACACAAAGCTGTCTGGATGAGCGTGCCAACACATTCAACCAGTAACAAGCCAAAGCTCCTTTATAACACTGAGACCCAGCAGCACCACAAATCGCTTTTGTTGCTCAATCAGAAAGCCATTCCTCTCTCACATTATTACTTGGGGAAGACTCTTAATCAGGTTAGCTAAGAGACACGCTGTGCTGCTGGACAAGTCTGTTTACCTGTGGGTTATGCCTGAGCTGTGTGGTGCATGAATACCAATATGATACATTTGTGCAGTGTGATTCAATTTGAAATCATGGAAATCTGTTAAACTGCATAGACACCAACAGGAAGTACAAGTAGACAACTGAAAGCTCCTGATAAAAATGTACAAACAAGATGTTATGTTTTCCTCAAAGTAATGATGAAGCTTGTTTCTATTGAGCCCAAGTCTGTTTCTCTTACTATACAGTTATACGATGTTACCGAAAGTAGTACACATTTACAAGCTATTGGCGTGCCAAGGCCTGCAGATGAAAGTCAGCTTCAACATTTTGCTTCATATTTTCCATGGTGCCTTACAAATAAATTAATTTACATTAATAAATATTTGTTATATTGAAAAACAGAATCAAATGACAACATGAAATGTCACTCTTTTTGCAGTTTAATGGAGATTTTTGGAATCTTTTAGCCAGCTGGTTCCAGTAAAAAGTCCATCTCTCTCTCTTTCTGTCCTTACATCCTCTCCTTCATAATTCCTCTCCACCTATCATCAACATCATCCTCATCTTCATCTTTACAGTCAGCTGCAGTTACCCTCGACGCCCACAAAAAAAAGGTGAGTGATATCATCCTCCTCCTGGCCTAGCCAGACAAAACCCACTCATTTTACATCTTCACACTTTAGGTGTTTGGCTGATGAGTAAGTTCCAAAGAGGGCAGTGGTAGACGAAGCTTCGAGACCTGCCATTAACTATCCATTAAAAGGAGGATGTGATGGGTTACACATCATAGTCATACATTATGTACAAGGCATTTAAACCTTGCTCATATCAGGAGCACATATGCACACGTACGTTTATGTTATTCACATTTATGATGTACTAAAGGCTCAACGTGCACCTTTACCTGTATTTATTGCTACTATTTTCTACTTTTTAAGACAATATAATAATTAATCTGGAATCCTCGACTGCATTTTTTCTGATATTTTCAGAAAAACACATATTAAAAGGTATTTAGCATATACATTGGAAAACCTCTGCAAAATTATTATAGGCTTACAAGACTCCAATTCAGTATTCAGTGCATTCAATTGAAAAAAGGGGGAAGCCTTGGAATTAAAGAAAGGCTATCTATAAATTACAATATAAAGCCCACTTCTCAACAGGGTAGGGACTTTACCCATGCACCTACCATGTACAGAAAAGAAAGGTATTGGCACAAGATGCAAGAGATTGTTTTACTCGAATGAGGTTAATAAACTTATTTTGGGGACCCTCTAAAAGATAAATATTTGAACAACAGCAATTTAAAAAATCCTTCACTGGGAAATGGCTTCATCCAGAGGTACCAGAAATTGAGGCCTGGCCTAAACACAATACCGGTACACATAATTTCTGGAATGGAAAGATTGATATTTTTTCTAAAATTACAAAAAAATATTCTATAAAATTACAGACTTATAGACTCATCATATTTGATAGTAAATATATTGGATTACTTTACAGAACAAACGATTGAGAGGTTGCTTTCCTTCCATGCAAATGGAAATCAAGTTTTCAGACACTATGGTGAAATTATTTCTAATGGAAAGGTCACATAACAAATACACAATGACCACCCTTATACACGACTTCATCAATTATTATCAGACATTATACTCACCAAAGTAATTGCTGCGATTACATTACAATCACATGTCACACAAGACACGAGCAAAGGAACCAACTGTTTATCCAGAATATCTAAACCATTTTTTTATTTGAAGGTCAATCTAAAAATAAGTGTACCTGAAATGTTGGTAACAATCCCTCATTGCAAAGGAAAACTATAACCAGCTATTCTGACGGCGTTAGAGATTATATGACATAAATGCAGCAATACATAATAATAATATACAGTACAGTAATAACAGACAGTTTGGGTAATAATTTTATCTTCCGAGTAAGTTTGTGCTGGGGGTTTGTTTACAACCTTTCTCAACACCTGACTCTTTGTCTGACTTCATTTGAGTAACATCGTTCCCAGGTCTCTGGAAATTAGATGGATGAGCACAATTATATCATTAGTGTGGTCATGAGTTAAAGGGAAAATTCGTATGCTTTGAAGTGGGGTTGTACTACAGTAGATGGCGGCACGCTCCCAGTTTGTAGAAACAGACAAGAGTACCAGCACGGAATCGAAGCAATGTAGTACTGTGGACGGGGGCAGCAGCAAAACGTAATGTAGCCACCTAAAGAAAAATCAATATTAGTTTAAGTGTACGCTTTATTTAGAATATTTTTTACACTTTACCTGAACTGAACGGAACAACAGAACTGAAGTCATTCTATCCATCAATGCTCTGTTTGTTTGTGTTATTGTGTGACTTTGGTGATTCTGAAACTAACTCTTTGACATCCCAAAGTCACACAATAACACAACAAACTAACCAAGCACCCCTGCGTTCTGCAAGGTAAAATGACAATGTTTGTCAATGAAGTCTGGTGGCTTTGGCAAGGGCATAGATAACAGCTTCAGTTCTCCGTCGGAAAGGGCTGTCTGAGGGCAGGGTAAAGCGTTTAAAATATTCTAAATATAGCGTACATTTAAAACTGATATTGAGGTTTTTAGGTGGGCCTTTAGTTTTAGGTGGTTAAACTACGTTTTGCTGCTGCCCCCGTCCACAGCAGTATGGTGCTTTGCTCCAGTGTTGGTACTTTGTCTGTTTTCTCTAAACTTGGTGCATGGATAAGTACCTCATAAAACTCCATTTCAAAACATTCAAACTATCCTTTTAATAATATTGCCACTGATCGGCCAGTTATCTTGCCCATGGTCTCATTTACTTGCAGCGGTTACATTTAGGATTTACACTTAATTTCACAGGGATACAATGATGTGTAAAAACCCTGAATGCAGCATCTTTGATTCCAACTGGGAGCAAAGGAAAAGTGACATAAAGACAAGAGGTACTGATAAGAAGTGAGGATACATTATGTACTACGTGCCTTCTCTTGCACATATAGGACACTGTTGTGTGGACTTAGATGCACAAATAAGCAGTGACACAAACAGGTCAGACAAACATGGATTGTAACTGCACTGCATTGCTAAATTGAGTGAAAATTGAGATTTGCACTCAATATTCATTGAAGTCTGGTTTCAAAGAGAGACACTACAAAAATAACTAGTTTGCTGTCGATCAAGCTCCATTCAGAATTTCCTGTTCATGTCAAAAGTGGTTCCTGAGTCAGTTCTCTCTTCAGGGCCAGTTTTTGTGGAAACACAACAGAAACAGGACATTTCTGCACATGCAGTGATGGAGATGCTTCGCTACACTTCTGTTCATTCTCTGGCAGTGTATAATTGGCAAATCTTTGTCCAACTTCCACAGTATCACTTAGCTAAAACAACCCCATCTTTCACTCCCCGTCCTCGCAGCCATTAGGATTATGATGAAGCCGTCCACACGGTTGATCTATCAGCTGTGGTTATCTGATGTTATGGATGCTGCTGCAGCCTGTCAACTGTCGACTGGAGACTAGAGCAAAGTCCTGGTTCTGGATAGGTAACCAGAGAGATGGCATGTATATGTATGTGTATGTAGACAAATAGTTTAAAATCTATCTCATTTCCTACCCATTAGGAGTAAAAAAAAACACACAACATCTTATTTAATCGATAGAAAACGGATACATTTTCTGCTTTTCTAAAATAGATTTTGTACATCTTCTAGATAGAAAGTTGAAAGATCTTGTCATTTTTATATACATCTAATAGAAAGGGAAAAAAAGCAATATGATGACGTATATGTTATCTTCATATCTGTATGCTTTCAGAAAAAAACACCACCGAAAGACTGAAACCTAAAATCCATCATTAGTTACAACTGATGCTGTAAAACAAGGCAATGCTCCAAGATAAACGAACCTCTGGTTTGGCTTCACATTGATGAATATACACGAGCAGCCAGAGACAGTTCATTCAGCGGCAGTAAAGACAGTAGCTGCCGAGGAAATTGCACCTCTGAATCATCCAGCTGAAATAGCACACAAACAGCTCAGAGCCACGCTGAAGCAGCTCTTTGTATTTTGCTCATATTTTGAAAGAAAGCCTTGGCAACAGCATGTGTGAATCTTGCATCGTAATCTACACTGCCAATAAATAACCTCTCAGCATATGCCACACTGTACGGCATATTTCACAGTGTCTGCGTTCCAGGAAAATATGCACACATCGCGAAAACAACACAACAGCATTAAAGTCCACAGCTTGTTGACTCACCAGAGGAATTGTAGCTGTAGTTAAGAAGGCAGGCAGAGCAGAGAGAGCAGGAGGACGGCTGCCTCTTCCATGGGCTTAACTCTGGGCGAAGGCAGCGCTGCTTGTGCGAGCGCGGCTAAACAGCCCTCCCTCCCTCGACTTCTCTCTCCTGCTCTGCCTGCACCACCCTTGTGCTTGTGTTATCAGACAGACGTGGAGTGGTATCCTGCAAGAAAACCCCACAAGGCCAAGCCAAGCAAGCATGTCCATTCAGATGTCAGAAAGAAGAGAAAGGATTCTGGACAGCCTTCATGGGCAACACACAGGGTTTGTCTCTTTGGATCACTAATTCATCCGCTGTTTCATTGCATCATCACAAAACCTGCTTAGAAACATGAGCAACTGAGCCATTTACAGAGTGCAGAGCACATACACTAGTAACACTAAAGCATTACTTCAGCTTAATTCATACTTTGAGTACAATATGGCAATGTCTCAACAGAAATTATGCGTTTTTCACTTAAACACAACTACTGTGATCCCTGTCACCTACAAAACATATAGAATGCTAGAATGATAAGTGGCAGTTTTTGTATTGTCACTATTATATTGTGGATCCAACTTCAATGGAAATCTAGGGAAGCATTCTTCAGATGCTTATGCATTCATTAATTTATAGATATACATAAATGTTTTCCCTGTAGCCTTAATTATGGAATTGCAATTGACTAACACTCAAAACTAAAGACACTTCAAAAACGTCTGTTTTTCGTGTGTAGTAACACAATGTATAGATATGTCACTGACAGTTACAGTAAACATGGTCTGTTGTGAATGTGATTTATTATCCCACCTGATGAATTTAAGTCAGATATTCACTCTCCTTTTAACTCTGGTTTGTCTTCCACCAACTCCGGAAACAGTAAAAACGTGGGCCATAAAGTTCACCACCTCAAATTAAATGACGCTGTTATGTTAACGTTGTGTTTACTACTTGCTCCAAATTGTGTTATTGCAGGTTCAACAACAAAAGGTGGCAGATCAGAAAATGTATCCCAGACATCTTGAAATTACAAGTGTGATGGGGTAATATCAACTCTGACACTGGTACTGTAACAAAGGTCATCAAATGTATGTCACAAGTGTTTGGCTGCACACTGATCAAAGCGGAAGCGACAGAGTGACTTGGCAACATACCACAAAGTTAAAGTGTTAAAATGCAAGATGAGCATGTGGTGCCTTACAGTCAAACACAGGATTTGTGTTTGCTGTATATTTCAGTGGGAGTTTATGCAAACTAATTACAGGCAGTGTGGAGGTAAATTCTCCTGTCCTCCATGTGTAGCATCATCAAAACTCATTTACATACATAGAGGATTACGGGAGATTAAAAGTGCAGCTCAGGTGTGAAGATTTCAATGTTTTGTGATGTTCGCTGTGCTGCAGAGCTTCCGTTCACTGTTGACGTGGGAAACAAGCCGTGAAGCTTTGAGCGTACGCAGGAGAAACACACTTTTCTGGGCGATAAATATGCTTTGATACCATTTCTCCCTCCCGTCGTGTGTCCTGCCTAAGTGCTTTCAGTTGTCTCTGCAGTGAGAATCCTTTTTTAGCTGTGAAATGATTGTCTACATCTTAAAGCCGTGCGATTCTTCCAGCTATAGCAAGCTTCCTTTATGCTGCACCATTTTTTCTGTCACCTAGCTATTTCCAGAACAGATGTCGTAGATGTGAACTTTTTTTAATTTGTACGTATCATGTAGAGTGTACTGTTTGTTGCGAGCGGAAACACATACCAAATAAGAAAAAAAGAGGCCACCCACTGTCTCTAGACAAATTGTTAGATCACAGAGACTGCCGTTAAAATAAAGGCTGCACATTACGCACACTACGCATTCTTTGAAGTGTTTTACTGTCTTGTACAGTTTCAAAGGCTTTTTCAGTCGGCTCAGTGTAAAATTCAGAGGATACTTTGACAGTGTTTAAAGCCATCCCGTCTAAGAAGAGTTATATCATCTCATTCTGCTGATTTGCTATAAGCAGCATTTAGCGGAGAACTGCTTTAGACTCCAGTTTGAGAACCACTCTCTTAGAGAAACCAAAAGAAAAAGACAACGATGCTGAGTTTATAGGGAGGAAATTGATATTAAAAAAATCAAAAAAGTGGAAATCTCTAGGGATTGCAGTGGTCCATAGATGTTAGGCAAAAAACATTTGCATTACAAGATCAAGATGGCTGAATGCCTTGATAACGATATTTTTTCATTCACCCTCTCTTTCCTTATCCATTACATCTTAAATGCAGAATGTGTGAGAATAGCCTCTTGAAGAGGTATACCCCACAGTATTCAGCAACCAAAATAGTAGGATATTTGGGGCGAGTAATCTTGTGTTTTCCTGCTTCCATTTCTTCAAGATGGTGGTAAAAAGCAAGCTCTTGCGAAGCTGTTCCATTGATGAAATTTGCTCGGTGGTTCAGGGGTTGGGACTGTGCACTTAGGCTACAGTGCTACAGTGGAGGGAGCACATGTGGTACATTAAGAAAAAAGGCCAGAGCCACCGTTCAACAGTGGGAGGAAATGGCAGGTCAAGGGGACATCGAGAGCGAAAACACATTAGCTGAGTCATTGCCGTTTGGATGTACATGAAGCGCAGGAAAGACGTGTGTGTGTTTGTGTGTGGGTGACAGATATGGCACAGGCAAATTCTCACATACACAGACGCAAACGCTCTTACTGCAGTCGCATCGAGGTAGCATGGCTTTTATTTTTCATGCTCCACATTTTCCAAGGAAGAGCTATTCTTGCAAAGCCAGCTAATGGTGCCATTAAAAGACAAAGTGAAAATGGGGACCTTAATTCCCACTTCTTCAAACTTCCCAACTTTGTGAACAGATCTAAAATGTTGTGTGGCCTAATGTCACGTCCAATTTATTATAAATTTAAATTCAGTGGATAATTCAGAGGGAAAGTGACAACAGCTGCCCTCTTCTGGGATGAAAACCCAGAAGCTAACAGCAGAGCAGGTGTTCAAAAGGGCTGCAACGAGTGCTTCTTTTTCCATCAATTAATCTGACTGTTTTTTATAAATAAAATATAAGTAAATAAAGCTGAAAAATAACCATCAAAAAAGTCCAAGGTGAGGTCTTCAAATGTCTTGTTTTGTCCAAAACAGCTTCACCAATGTGAGCATATTCTGTAAACTAATTATCTAGTTATATGCTCACATTGGTGACGCTAGAACCAAAAATGCATTTTTGCTTAATAAATAAGTGAATCAATTCTCAAGTTATATAGACAATAATCTGTTAATTGCATAGATGCATAGAAAGCATAGAAGTGAGTGGTTTCAACAGAGGAAAGTTTGTGATGCAAACTCAGGCAACCTGAACAGAAACAAAAACAGAGAGAAGTCTGGAGGAAAATAACAGAGAACTGGAGTTCCTCATACGTTTGGGGATCAGTCAGGGGCTAAACCCATACTGGACATACTCCGCTCACGTGGATGCATAAGTCATTAGGTGGCAACTACTATTGTCTGTACAATTAGCAAATGAACACAGACTGCACAAACAATCCAGCTGTTAAATGTGTCCTTTCTCTGGCAGCACATCACACTCATCCTTCTTGTGTGTGGGGGTTAGCCACTTTGCCATGCTCTTCACACACTTTAACTGTAATTTAGGGCTATCACATTTAATTCACGTTACCAAGACAACAGCTGAAGTGTCCTCTATGCTTATTGATGTGTGCAAGAGCAGAGAGAGAGAGCAGTTGAAGTGCACACTAATGCATTCAACTTATTTGGTTTTAGGATGGTGCACTATAACTGCTGAAGTGCCAAATTCACTTTAGTTCAGCTGTTAGGCTGCTTGTTTGCTGTATGTGCAGTAAGAGGAAGAACTCAAGAAGCACCTCAATGTTTAAGGGGAAACTGATAAATACATCTAATCAACCACTTCCACTGAAGCTTTTCAACAGCTGGACAAGGTGGAGGTTGGTGCTATTTAAGCCCCTTTTCACACATGCAGTCTATCATGGGCTTAGTTGTGAGCTGGAGCAGGGATCGATATTCAGGGGAATCTGTACTGCCAATGTCCCACCTCAAGACCTAGTAACATATAAGGGGAAAATGCCGGTACAGCTGTGTTGTGAATGAAAGCAATAACATTCGAGGGACAAGCATTAAGAGGGTTGAATCCGTCTGACGAAAGCATCTTCTTCTTTATTTTGTTGGCATCAGTTAGTGTTGCATTACAGCCATCTGTAGGACTGTCCTTCGCCACATCTGTTCCAGCATAGCCGTAGTGTGTATGAAAATACACAAAAAGGAAATGTTCCTGATTGTACTGCAAGTGGGAATAGTGAAAATCACTTGCGGTGCCTATCCCAGAAACTAACTGGGAACTATGTGTGAAAGAGGCTTAAGTGTTGTCTCAGTATGAGATCTGTCTCCGAAGTAAGTTAGTATGTGGCTGAGTCCCATGGTGTCTCAGTAATTTAGGAGTGTTTAAAGCTTTATCAATCAAGGCTGTCATGGTCTGTGTTTGAACTTCTTTTAAACTGTGCCACCTTAGCAGGGCTCACACGTTAAACAGTCTAAATCGCAAAACTTCAGCCGCTGATTTCATTGCCTTGACTGATTTATTCCCCCTTTAAAGAAATTGAACAAAACCTTGTCAAGTCTAAAGTGAGCTCAAAGAGTGTGCCGATGCACCCTGCGACACACTTTCCCATCCCTCCCTTCTATCACAGCTGATCATCATCTGATTAATCGCAACAGATACAAAAATATTAATTTAACGGCAATCCACAAGTCAAAAGAAAAGACTTACATCACCTCAATAAACTAGAAAACTGAAAACATAATTTGGAATCAACACAAAAAATGGCTTGAAAAAACAAAGGGAAAGTCAGCTCAGAATGTGCGAAGTGAATGAGCAGCAACCTGCCAGAAAAACATGACCAGCTCCTGGCTTGTACTTGTAACTGTTGTCATTTGTATCAGACTCACCAGCAAAAAGATACATTTTTTATGCTATGCCTTTTGGAGGCCAAAAAAAATGTCAAACTCCAGTCAGCCATTTACACTTTTTTCAGTAAGTAACTCTTGAATTAACTATTGTAACAACAAGACTCAAACCATTGTAGAGGCTCTGTTTAGCTGTTAAAATTGGTTAGTTATAATAAACAACAAGTGCAGTGCAAGAGGTTGAAGGGAATGTCATACATTTTGCTAAAATGTCAGAAGCTTTGGAAAAACCGAAACTTTGACCTGATGCAGGCGCTACATGAAACATGAAGGGATCACCCAAGTGATTAAAATTCATCTTGAGGGGAATGTACATAAATGTCTTCACCAAATGTTATGGCAGTCCATCCAATAGTTGTTTCACTTAAAACCACAAAGGCCAACCTAATTGTGGCACGAGATGAAAAGTCAGGGGATCATCATGTGTGTGCTAATTCAACACCATACATGTTGAAATATTTTAGTGGAGAAGTGAAAACCTTGGCCTGCTGGTGGCGCTACAGGAAAAGTGGCCTAAATCAGCAGGATTAATCGTCTGGAGAGCATGTTTGTTTGTATAAAATGATAAGACAATCCATCCAGTAGTTGAGATATTTCAGCCTGTAGACGAAGTCAGTTAAGGTGGTGGAGGACAGACTGACATTGCTATAGAGCCATGCTGCTGGCATGGCTAAACAAGTGGATGAGATAAAAAAAAAAAAAAAACATACTGTTGTCCTTTCAGACTAACCACTGACATCTAAAAGACTTAAAGGAAGAAGTTTACAGGAGGAGATGCAACCGTTCAACTGAAGATAACATGGACAACTGGACTTTCATTGCTTTTCTCCCTACAGAGATGATTACCAGTTTGCTGAAATATGTGCAGCAGCAAACAAGAGCAAGGGATATCCAAAGGAATTCATTTGCCAGTTGGCTAGGAAGGAGGATATTAAAATGAGTTTTGTGCCTAAGAGATAAGCAAACAGGCACAAAGCAGTTTTGTGCAGTGAAATTAGAGTTCAGCACACGTGGAAGAAGGCAGCAGTGGTCCAATTTTGTGAGTACTTGCGCATGCTTTCTTTTAGTGTCGCTGTCTCTTTGCAGGGCAGTATAGATATTTGCATTTAATCTTAATTGACAGCTACATGTTTAATTAATCATTCACACATTGGTATGCCAGTCTCTTAGCATCTAAGCAATGTTTGCTGCAGATAATTAGTCAAGAAGCAAGGTTGGATTCTACAGTACGCAGTCATGCCATTGGGTTTCCGAAACGCACCTGCTACTTTCCAACTCCTCATGCATATAGTCCTTGCAAGTGCAAAAAACTGGCGAGGTATTTGATAACATGTGTCATACTCAAGCACTTGGTTCAAGCATAAAAAACCCTGTCTAGGTGTTGAGAGATTAAAGAAAACTTCCCTTACTTGGAACCTGGCAAAATGAACATTTCTGGTGGAACCACCTGTTTGGGAAAACAGGCCAGGGTCAGAAAACATTTGTCTGGTCCCCTGCACAACACACACTTCAAGCTGGAGGCGGCTGCCAGTGCCAGCAGATGCCAGTGCCAGCAGATGCCAGTGCCAGCAGATGCCAGTGCCAGCAGATGCCAGTGCCAGCAGATGCCAGTGCCAGCAGATGCCAGTGACAGCAGATGCCAGTGACAGCAGATGCCAGTGCCAGCAGCAGCGCATTGATCATCCAATTTGATACTTCTAAAAATAATTCCGTAAGCATCAAAAGAAGCCCCTTCCTTGCTGTTTTACGCTTCACCACTCGCAGTTTATGTCGCTCAAGTTTGTTGCCAGTTGCCGTGTGCACAGATCAAAAGCTTGTTGGTTTGTTTTGGCACAAATGCTCCAACCAGAGATTCAGTAGGTGGTCGTTGCTTGTGCAGGATTTTAATTTGGAGATTCATCAAAAAAATGGGGACTGAAAACTTGCTCGCTGATGCACGTTCTTGTGTTTCTTCCTGTTCCTAATCATCAAACTTTTTTTTTTTTTTTTTTGGAATTATGAAGGGAGATCGTTACAGCTCTGTTAGTCATATATATATTTAGTAAAAATCATTTTAGTAAATGTCTTTTGTTTTGGCCTTGGTGTAGCCTGAATAAACAGCATATTGCTTCAATTTATTGTCACAATTTTACTTCTTTATAGTAGGAAAAATGATTTCACTATTGTGTTCAGACTTTAGTCTGAGGGACCGGGAAGCTACAAGCTTTGGATTTCTTAAACGCTTGGTTGATGTTAGGGAAAGACTCTGGTTAAAAAACATCAATTGTTGGCTTATGATGGGACATCATGAAAAGATCGACTTGCTACATGTAGGTCTATCCCCTTGATCCACTCTGACACGTGTCCATAATTGTCCAATATGCATGTAATACCTGTAATAACCATAATACAGTTTTTAAAACAAAATAAGTTGATTTAAAGCAGGTACAGTGATTTTGTATTGCACGTCGACACAGAGTCACACTAAACAAAGAACGGTCAACGCTGTCAATGAGTGAGTCGAACTTCATGAGTAAATTGATCATCCGTAGAATCAGGGGCACGCCCATTTAAAAGACAGGCCTTTAAAAACCAGAAGTGGTAGTAGTTCTCCACCCACATTGGCACAGAAGGTCAGTGGGAGGGTGCTCATCTCTGGTCCCATCTAGCAGATGAATCCGACCATGTCCAGGAGCTTTTACATCCTGCAGTGTGTGTTGGTAGCTGCTGATGGCTAATTAGTGGCCAATTACTTTACTGGAGCTACAGACATCTTCACAGCTGTGTGAGAAATCAACAACAACCTCTGACACTTCCTTTGTGTTGCTTGGCAACAAGTCAGAATCTGCTTGTGTGGACTAAAGGATTCATGACTACATTTAGATTCTTTCATGGGGATGATGTGAGCTGGTCTGAGAGCAGCAATTTGGCACGTGCATAGAAGAAGACAGCAGAGGAGAGAAAGGACGAACATGGCTGGGGATTATATTCCTGCATAGACCAAAAATGAATCTGTTCATCAGTCTGTGTGATGCGTACGATGCTGAGGCCAGAACATTGTGCATTGTGCAGAATGAGTATGCCAGAAAAGGCAACATGCCTCATTCAACATGTATCTGTGGATAGGCATGTGATGTTTGAACTATTCAATAATGGGACACTTGCTGTTTTTATGAGGTGAATCCTGGGAAAAGCAAAATGGATTTTGTGTCTGGCATGAAATGCATTCAGAGCACAAGAAGACCCTTGGGGCACAAAGACTCCCTTCCCATGCCATGAAATGCATCGCCTACCATGGATAGAAGAAAGCGACTCTGGAGTAAATAGAATATAATTACAATATCATTACCATATTCATTTACAACACTTTGGACAACATGCACCTTCAAAAACACTTTCCTGACTCCCGGTGAACATTTAGTTGCAGAGAAGCAATTTCCTGCACGGAATTGGGCTCTGTGACAATCGTCTGAGCATGTCACGACCAAATGCACTGCCTTGACGTCTGGTTAGCATTTAGTGCAAAATGGGATTTAATGAGTTATAGTTCATGCATGAAATTTCATGACCACAAATAGACAACATGTATTTTATTGCACAACATGTCAACCAAGGAGACTGAATCAGTCATTTGTGCAAATGCTCCCCCCCAAACACAACACATATTAGGGTTTAAAAAACAAGGACCTATAGTAGATGTGTGAATGATAACTCTCGTCTGTCCGGAGGAACGAGTGGAACAGGAGGACTTAGGAATAAAAGTCTCGAATATAAGTCTATATAAAGGCCTGGTTCTTCCTGTTATTGAGGTATATGGAAAATAGATCATTTATCAGCTGATAATGTTCCAACACTCAGTAACCTCCACTGGAAAGGTTGTCTCATTACCCCTCTCTCTGTGATTGTCTCCCATCTACCTATTTTCCTCTTTCTCTGACGTCCCCTCCCGTCTCTGCAGAGCACAGAGCCCCTGGTTGTTGTCATTTTAACATCAAATTGTGTTTTTTATTTTTCACAGTTGCCTCATTATATTTGAAAATTAGCTTTTCTTCATCTCCTCCCTCCTCTTGCTTTTTTTCTCCTCGTCCCTTCTTTCTCTCCACTTTGGATTGTGTTTCTAATATCTTCCAGCCTCTTCTCTCCAGTAGCATCCTGGGAGGTTTGCGTCGGAGCCGAAGCAGCAGTATTTTTATAACTCGCCTTCTACCCAGAGAGGGAGGATCTGAGCCACAAGTTCATCTGCACACGACACGTTTGAGTCCGCTGAGGAAATCCAAACACCTCCCACCTCTCCAAGCTACAAATTAGGACAATAATGTAATAATTGTAAAAAGAAAACTGAATGTTTAAAACGCCTCCCATCTCTATCAGTATACATTTTTAGTCTTACATGGCTGTTTAAAGAACAGCGTCGCTAACTAGTCTCAGCAATTTAGGACATATTACCATAATCACACACTGTGTGAGTTGTTGTTTTTTTGCTGCACACATTCCCCTCAGAGACAAATATACTGTGTGAATGCCTCTGGGCTTTTAATCACAAGGCCACTCAAGTGCTCCAGTTTTTAGAAGGAAACTGAAAAAAAAAAGAAAAAATTAAAACCAGTGTTGGTTTGCAGTAATTAGTGTCAAAACTTTGCAGAAATTCAATTAACTACAGATTTTGCTTTATATATTATTAATGTGCACATTTAAAAGCACAATTTTTGCAGATTTTCACTGTCAAAATGTCAAAATGAGTACATTTTTGCATTAAAGCATTACTGTTGATATTTGCTTTTATCTAATACTTTAACCAGCAATGAAATATTTTTCAGTGGTAAATACAAAGACAGTCCACAAGTATAAATGATGTGTACACACAAAAACCAGCTCCCACACATAAACTGGTATTTATAAAAACAGAAGGTGTGCTGAGAATGTGCGCACCTCATGTAACCAGCTGTCACATGGTTGTCTAGAGCAAGCTGAGTGTGATGTAGTGCAGTGGAAAGAAATCTAATAACACATCATTATTATTTTAGGTTGTTAGCTAATTTCCCTGATTGCCTGTTCTATAACACTATGCCAAATCTTATATTTGGAATAGTACTTACTTATAAACTTAAGCATTTCAATTTCTTAGCTCTGTTAATTCAACATGGTTATACTTACTATTTTAGTACATTTATGTATGTGATGAAATAATGATACTGCAGCATAAATAGCCACAGCCGTGCATAAAGGCAGTTCAGCATTGGTCGGCACAGTATTTACCACTATTCAACTCCCAGTGTAAACGCCGCCATCTCAGCTGAAATGCTCAAAGTTCAAACTAAAACTTGAAACTTTTTGTAACAAACCTGGTTGCTGCATGTGCATGCTGGTATTTTGCCAAGCGGCTTATCTTTTTTGTATGCCCCTTATGTATGAAATAAAGATGAGGCGCTGATCATCTACAAACATACTCACAGATCCACCTTCTGTTGTCAGTATACAGGAAAAGACATACAAAAACTCCACCTGAAGTATTTCTCTTGTTGTAACTTCATTTGTAGAATTACCAGAGATGGAAAGCAAATAATTCCATTTACACTTCTGTTTTCTTTTCTCTTGTACTTGTTGAGTATATTCTAAGATCAGTAATTCTGCATTAACTCCACATTTTGCATTGTACTCAGGTCAGCACGCTAGTTCAGTTTAGCTGATGTAACCCATTGGTATGTTCTTCCACTCATGTATACAGGTTTTCCATTTAATTTGTCCAGTCTGTACGTGAAAGTTAAAAAAACACTTGAGTTTTCTTGAGTGTTATGGAACTAATACATAAGTAGGGTTTATTCAAGTACTCTTTCCATCTATTGAGGGTAACACGCTCTTATATCAGTAGACAAAGAAGAAACATCTATTCGCTAATGCCTTTGCAAGTCAAAACAGAGTTTAGCTTGTGCAAAGTCACCTGTTGTGAATTAGACAGACAGACCTGAAGACATGTAACGGACGAAAAAGACAAGTTAAAATATCAGATTTTATACAGCAGCTTCCTGGCACAAGTGAATACTTTTGTGTACTCTAGCTAAGTGTGTGCTGTAGCTTGAATAAAAAGTAGAGCACTCTAACTGGTATTAGTGAAGCATTGAAACGTGCCTCCTGGGGCTACTGGAAAGTCATTTCTACATGAGTGAAGAGCTCAGCGTTGATATGCTGTTTTTCACCTCGTCCCTGTCACATGACGCACACAGTCACAAGTGGGCACTCAACTAACTGCCCTGTGAATATGAGCACACAGACACACAGGGACAGACAGGGACAGACAGGGACAGACAGGGACAGACAGGGACATGGCTGCTGTGCTGTAGCTCTGTAACGTAAAATGACACA
>CALSBV010012150.1:119504-130671 GCA_943590825.1 Bovichtus diacanthus
ATATATATATATATATATATGTATACACAAATATATATATTTACAAATATTTGTTGACAAATATGTATGTACTTTATGTCACCTTAATTTTATTCTCATCAAATTCATCATTGCATGTAAATGATAGCAAGAACTTGGTCTCGCAGAGCCAGACCTATCTGTATCTGAAATTTGAGAGATTACAGCAGTAATCTTACAGAAGTTTTTTGGAACAAGCAGTTTACAACAGTGATGGTAATGTCTTTCTATACAGCCTGTGCTGCCGCCTTTTCTGAGGCGTCAGCACAAATCAGACTTCTCTTTCTTTAACCTACATAAAGCTCTGGTTCCCTCTGTCTCCCCTCAGCTGTGCACAAACCAGTAAGCCACTTTTCTTCCCTCCGTAGGTAACACAGAGCTAATTACATCATCACATTGGCTGGACATCTTCATTAAACCTCTTTCTAATTGAGGCGGTGAATTAGGTGGCTCGGGTTGCAGGGAGGATAGAGGGATGAGATAACAAACTAGGGGAAGGGAAAGGAAATGATTTGCTCAAAAATACACTTATTCTTGAGGTAATAGTAGTAGTGTGTGCTGACCTTTAATTAATTATAATTTTTTCCTGAATCACAATCACTAAAAGACAGATTAAGGCGCTGCGCTGCATGGCGACGATGGTGTTGCTGCAGCTATGAGATGGATGACAGCATCGTTGTTTTGTTTTAGTTTCCTGGCATAATACAGCAGCATGTAACATGATAATTCCATGCATTGTGGTAAAATACATTACATGTATACTTGTATATGTGTTTATGTGTGATCCTCAGTCTGGACCCTGCTTAAACATGGTTTAACTAATCCAGACTAACAACAGTCCTGTAAATTCTTATCCTGCTAACTGAGTTATTCTAATGTAGACGGAATTTGTTAATCTTGGATGAATTTTTTCTTCTTGAATAACTGGGTAAATGTGGATCCCTAAGTCATGCAACCCAGCCGGATCGAGTGACCCTTGTGTTGCGTGCTGCAGTGCCTCTGTCATACGGGAGACCATGAACTCGTCATCTTGAGATGCGAGACTGGAGTTGGAGTTTGACTAGATTGTGTCATAATTAGCCTGTTTACGAGCTAATCTTAAACTAATAAAAAGCACAATCATTGTCAGATGCTAGCCGTTGGGTTCTGAGATTGCATTGCACCCAATGCGTTCCGCATGTTTACCTGAATTGAACTCAAGCCCGCTCAAACATGATTGGTCAACTACTAAAGCAGAACGCTTCTGACATCAAAATCTTGACATGTTGCCAATATATTCTGCATATGAATGCCGTTAAACCTGACTTGTGCACAGGAGTGAGCCAGGTCTCAAGCTCCCTGGTGGTTGCTTGGACAGCAGCTGGATCCCTGAGGCTACAGTCAAACACCAGGGATCTGGATTTGGCTGGTTTTAAATTCATCCTTGTCACTGCAATGAGCTTTTCCTGGCCCTGGAGGATTGACCTACTGCCAGATACTGATGTTGTAGTGACAATCAAGTCGTGCATGAAGGCTCTGATGGGGGGCTGCCGCACACTGGACTTGGTCAGGGGGCCTCTGCCTCAGCTGCCTTAGGGGGTGATTTAAAACTAGAACTGATCTTATTTTATTAATATTATATTGTTCGAAAATCTCTCAAAGTAGATACGAGGCACTCTAAAGGGCTCAGTCAGGTTTTATCAAACGTTACTCAAACACAAGGAAACAGTGCATTTGTTGAAGACTATTTTCAGTGGTAGATTCATCCACAGGTGGTGCTCTAGTGGCCAGCAGGACAGTGCATGTGGGATTGAATATAAATATAAACTACAGTGTTACCCAGGGCAACAGTATGGCTCATTGAAGTGTTTTAATAGGGATGTCAATCAGTTAAATATTTTTATTTTAATTACGTGATATGCTGATTAATTATTGAATTTTTCGCTATTAATCGCATATATCAATATTTGATCGTAAAAGCCCCCAAATGAAGATATTTCAACTCAAACATTACATAAACATTACAATAAATAACGTCCAATCATTTGCCGGCGAGGGGCAGACTAACACAGAGGGAAAGCCGAACATTGTCCATTCGCACATACCACCCATATTGTAGACACAAATACGGTTTTACTATTTACTTAACTGACTAGTTGGATGTAGTGTCAGAAGGGTGTGTTGGGAAATTGCCTCCAGTGGTGTCATTGCTCTCTTGTTGTTCAGAAATGAAGAGCTCTGCTCTCAGAAGCAGCGCCGACCGACCGCTCCAGCAGAATGGCTGCTTTGTCAGTGTCTGAACCCCTATGTGTGGCAAAATGCGACAGTCGAGTTATTTGGCAATATAAGTAGTGTTTCTCAACACGCAGCAACTTACAGTAACATCGGTACATCAATTTATGAACATAAACATTGAATAATATGATATTCCTTAATTTGTGTTCTTTTATTTAACAGGTTATTTTTTTATAACTAAATAATCAACATTAACACGTCATTTTGAAGTTTTTAATAGTTTTTGGATAACGATGGAGCTCTATGGGACAGAGGAAGAAGATATACCAGACTTGTTAGTACAAGTATTGATAGTACTCGAACATTCACTGTTGCTTTGGCTCAGCACGTTGGATTTGTTGACTATAAAAATATAGGATATCACCAAACCTGTCTTTTAATTTAACAGGGTAAAAGAGGGCTAATTTGTTTCAAATTTCAATGTTACTTCATCTGCCATTATTACAGTGGCTGTAATAATGGCAGATGAAGTGACACTTGACATGAAGTGACATCATTTACTGGGGCAAGATCCCTAGAATTACATAATGCCGCTGCTTTCACAGACTGCACACTGAGTTGACATGAACAATCAGAACTAAATTCATCTCTAATGCTTCTCGGTGGGCATTTTTGACATCAGATAGATGATAGACTGAGTGTAAATGGCGACATGACTGATAATGTGCATCCCAGCTGAATCGACTGCATGTGAGCATACGTGTGTGTGTGTGTGTGTGTGTGTGTGAGTGTGTGTGTGATCATACACTGGATCTGAAATAATTCAGCAGAATCCTCTTCCTGGCTAAGCAGAAGAGCAGGAAGAGAGGGGCGGAGAGGAATATATTTCACAGTGTCAGTTGAATTTGAAGCTGATGGCATTGGAGCTGTGCAGCAATGAAGACAACATTTGGAGAGAGCCATAAAGACAAGGAGTCAGAGCATGCATATGATGTAGGAGGAAGCATGGAGATTCTCTCTCAGTGTCACAAAGGTGGATTTGCCAACAGCAGCTCTGCTCTCGGCTGAGCCAAGCTTTCAGCACCCATATTCTACACTCCCAGCTCAGTGGTGGTGGGAGGCAGAAAGAAAGACAGGTAGGCAGATAAAACAGTGGATGAATGCAAAGCTCACATGCCTTTTCGCTGATTCCCTTCAAACACAGCATTTAGAGTTGCTTAGTTCTCACAGCGCTCTCTGTCTCTGTGTATGTGTGAGCTCACTCATCCGCTGTCAGTGTGAAAATGATGTGGCATCAACAAATCCCTCTGCATCTGACTGTCTCTCCTCCCTTTCACCTCCTTGAATCAGTCAGCTAAAGACTGGCATCATATCTCAGTCAAGATCAAAAAATAAATAAAAATGTTTTGAACGCTGCACCACATCACCATCAGTGGTAAATAGCGATCGGTCTGCTCTGCTTTCTGGCTCCTTCTAACCATACCTTCTACATGGACAACATACCTGTGGAGCTCTTACTTGCTAGCTTTGGGGAGTTTCCACAGTTTGAATAACAGAAAACATATGAAATAAAAAAAAACTAATTCTATCTGCTAATGAAGACAGTGAGATGCATATAAAAGCTGGCAATTGGACCTTGAGTTGAATATATAGCCATGGCTCTCTATAGACATAGACAAGTTTGTTTGGCCAGTAATGAATAAATACTTCATCAACAGTCTGGAAAACTCACATCTTGATATAAAAGAGTTTGCAAATGTCAGCATCTAAACAGCTACAGGTTTCAAATACATGAAGAGATGTCAGCGACAACTCCCATCATTTTTGTCTATTCCAAATCCGTTATATTTTGTTGAATTAGATTGAGCAAGGTGTGCCTCGCACACTGACAATTTTGCAGTATGCATGGATAAAGTCTCGTCCACTTCCTATTTAGCTTCTTTTCCACTTGCTTTAATTTTTCAATGTAGTTCATATTGGCGGTCATCTTTCTATGTTCTTCTGGACTGGAAAGTACCATATTAACAAATAATAGGCTAATATTTTGTTCACAATCCACAATTCTTTGCATGGAGCGTCATGAGGCATTTACCGTGCTCCTCTTTGATAAAATGAAGAGGTTTTCAAATGTTATGAGCCAGTAGAAAACCCCCATTCACTGTAGAGGTGGAAATCTCGAATCACTTTGCCGATTCAAATCACTTTGTTCAGCTCAGTTCGAAGATTTGTAGTCAGTAGTACTGCACTTTTATTCTTAATCTAAGCAGCCATATACCGTTCATACGTACTTCACTGTGTACAACAGTAAGTAAATGCATCCCTGTTAAAAGGCACTTCAGTACATACAACTGTAATTTTAGTACATGCCACAGTAAGTAAACACATCACCTCTCTCCGGCTAAATAAGAACATGTAAGATGTCCTGTTGGTGGTATTTTTGTATTGTTTTATTTTGCGCAGTATTGTGTTTCACTTTCTCCCTGTTAACCTCTGGCTTGCATGTACTTTTAATCACCTTCAAAATATCCAAATCAAAACAATCCTAACATAATATAGGCAATTTATATGATGGGAATAACATTCTGTTTTTCAAAATGGGAGTTCTAGCTTGCCTCTAATGCAGAATGCAGCTGAGATAATCGTACAGAAAAACGTCAGAAATGTAGCGGAGCTCATATTCAGTTTACTTGTCAGCTTGATATATGATATTATTACCTTCCTGAGATGAAATGCACACTGGCAGCAGGTCAGTTTGGATCTACCTTTTGTTCATCGTGGGTTTAATTACCCAGAAGAAGTTGAATGCTCTTCTCCAGCTTTTCTTAGCATTTTCAAACCACTGATTTCATCGTCATTTTCAAGGCAAATTTCTTGTATGTGAAAAAACTACTCAGTAATAAACATGTTTCTGATTGTGATTTCTGATTCATATTACAACCATCACCTTTACCATATGCACTGCTGCAATTGTGTTTGAACTATAGTCTCTGCCAAAGGCTCAAAAGCAGATAAAGGGACCGTGAGTAACTTATTAGACACCAATAACACTGAAAAGTTAGGTTACCTGGTTAACATAGTGGAGCATTTAGCAGCTAAAGAGACATATAATTCTCACGGGAAATGGTAGACACCAAAAACAGAGCTAACAAGGTGGACCTAAACACCGCTCCGAATAAGCATGTTACTGCATAAATGCTGGATTTGTACATAAGGTACTATAGTCTAACAAGTTTGCAATATCAACTTAAAAGGTGATGATATGTCAATGTTTCTGATTCTGCGGAAGTCAGCATCGAAAAACAGTTAGAGGGTTTTTGTTACGGGACACCAAGAGATTCCAGCATCAATTCCCATCTCAGCTGAAGTATGCAGTATAAAATCACTTTTGTCTATTCCAAATTACAGAAACAGGACATAACAATACCCAGGGTGCATGTCCACTCATCTTACATGTAAAGGGATATAGTCAGTCACAAACCCTGTACTACCACTGTAATTATGAGTTATCCACATATGGAACAGTGCCTTTAGCCACTGAGACACATCGCCAACAGTTTCAATGTCAATTCTTTAGTCTCATGTTACTTTTGCTTGTTTGTGAGACAAATTATTATGAGCAAAGACATAATCTTTGCTTTCTTGACCATTTGATTAACATTTCTTGTTCTATTATGCACACCTGCAGAAATCAACAACTCTACAGAATATTGTCATTAGCTAAATAAAATACAAAAAACTAATTACTGCTACTTTTATTATATCACTTCTGACAGTTTTTGAATTATGCCATTATTTTGTATCACTGAAGTTATTTTCAGTTCCAAAATAAACAAGTGTCATGGAGGAATTCTGCAAAAACCTTTCCAATTTCCTGTTCCAGAAAGCTTGTTTCCTGTTTCACTGTGTTGGACAAACATGATCTTTGACATACAGTACCTAACAGGTAGGCAAAGTGTTGGAGTTATAAACAGATAAGCTACACGTTGCATGTCAATACACAACAAACAAAGACAATAACAATAATCTGAATCACGGCAGGAAAGCACATACACAAAAGATGAAAGCATCCGATATCTCCAGTATCTGTTCTGTGTCCTGTAGCTGTTGTACTGTGGATGAATATTAAGCAGTGAACTAAACAAGCATATTAAGTCAGGATGCGTCCAGAGCTTACCATGACCACTGGGCATGCTGGGAACACTGGCAGAGAGGAGAAAGATGTTTACACCTGCTGCAGCTGTCTCTGGCTCTACTGCTCTCTAGTTGTGTTTAACCGGGAACGGGATGACTGCTATTGGTTTGCTCTGGTTGTAGCTCTCTCCCTCCCTTTCTCTCACACATACACATGCACTCACACACACACTTGTATTGACAAACTGGGTCAGTTTGTAGCCAGTTTCAGGAAGAGGCAGAGAGATGCTCAAACTCAGCAACTGATGACATTTTGGAAAAAAATGCCCCCATAATGCCTTTGCTGCTGCAGGCATCACTGAGACTTGCGCTCACCTGCTGCTTGACTGCACACGCTTGTTGTGTGCTGACAAATTTGCAAGCATGGTGATATAATGCAGTACAGGGAGCTGCAGTGAGTAGAGAGACTGATGGAAGGTTTTTTAGAAATAACTACACATGCATGTGTGTTTATAAATAGAAAGAAGATGAAGAAGCTGCCCATCTGTAAATGTAGTAAAAGACGTAATAAATTCACCCAAGTTCAAACCACAAACACACTTTGTGTGGTTTTATTAGTGATTATGTTTAGGGATTGGATCGAGAGCCAGTTCCCATTAAAAACCTGTTCCTGGTTGTATAATTCCTTGGAATCGCATGCCTAATTGACTATCTATTCCTCTTATCGATGCTTTCTGACAGTTGCACATTGACAATGAATTAACACCATGCACACACTGTATCATGTTTCAGTTTCTTTGGGACCGGAGCCATGGCAGGTGAGCTAGTAGCGTTAGCTGTTAGCTGCTAGCAGCCGGTGGCAGCACAGTCCTGCTTGACTAAATAACGGAGCTAACAGCTAACGTTATTGGATGTTCCATTGAGTTCCATTATGATGTGTCAAGCTCTTTTCAGTAAAATAGAGCATTGGCCAAAGGTAAATTATAACATTATCATGATGTGTTCAAATGTAATCTTGTAAAATGTAATTTTTGGTGAGAAACTTTTTTTCAAGAGACCTGACTGTGCATATAAACAGTATATATATATATATATATATATATATATATTATTATTATTATTATTTGTTTTACAATGTATACACACTTTTGTACCTTTTAAAGAAAACCTGCTATGTATTGAATTTAATTATGACTGTGCAGCTGTGTGCTGGCATGTGGTAGAATGCAGAGAAACAACACATGACACACATGCACATGATTTCTAATGTATAAGGATTGTGTATGGATAGAGAGGGAGGAGTAGAAGAAGAGATGGGCTATCTGTATCTGTTGAGAGAAAGAGATAGAAACAGAGAGGGCACTGTGCTGTGCCTGCCACTTCAGGCTGTTGTTGTCATGGTTACCCATCTCCACACATACTATATCTGTACACACACGAATGTACATGCCCCAAGCACACATGGGCAGACCCGCGTGCACCCACACACACACAAATACACACACATAGAGGGAGCGTGAAGAAAAAAGAGAAACTGCCAGGGCGAATCTACTCGCTCATCCATCTCCCCATTTGTCCATCAAGCTATTCTCCCATCAGCCCCATCAAATCTGAGACAATACAACACACAGACACAGACAGACAGACAGACAGACAGACAGACACACTCTACTCCAGAAAGTGTACACAGCTCTTGTTTATTTAAATAAGGGATGGGGAACCTTGAGATGTGACAGTGGAGATGCAGCGTGACATTCAGAAGCCTTAGACCAACAGACAGAGATGGATTATCTCACAGAGAGCGGGTGGCGGGGGTTGGGGGGGTGATGGAGGGTTGCGGGCAGCTCTAGTTCATAACTAATACAATAAATAAATTGGAAAGAAATATCCCTTTAGTTACAGGCCAAGGCCACAATCTTCAAACACGCACAGACATGCAGAGCAGCAGCACACTGCGACACACTATTACACAAACATGAGTTCAACATTGAAACATCAGCTCTGCCGCAAAAAAAAAATACACTATTTCTCCTCCATGTCTGAGCACCTGTGCATTAATCCCATTACAGTGCAAAACAACTAAAGACAACCAGCCCCTGCTGGAAAACAAAATAGTACACAGGCAGGTACGTTAAAACCAAATCTCTTACCTGGTGAGGAGGTGTGATGCAGTCGTACAGCACATGCACAAGGAAAGTAAAGACAGAAAGAGAACCTGTTAGCTGATATGTTTTTGAGCATATTGTGTTTATTCTCAAAAACACTAAGAAAACAACCATACACTGTCCACATGTTTTTCCATTTTCTCCCCCTCAATAACACCCCCCCATTCAGTTCCTAACTCTGATTTCCCCCCAAACACAGAAAAAAATCCCACTGCCTTTCACGTCAAACAGCACCGCCCAGTATTAATAACTTAAAGAGTATGTACAAAATAAATATATAAAATACATAAGGGTATTAAAAAAAAAGTTTACGCATCTATGGACAGAATCTTTAATTCATAAAAGTATTGCATGATCAGATACCAAGTGGATTTGAATTTCTCAGGATGTCCCAACAAAGAAAACTTTATTTTCTCAAATTAAGAAAAAAAAAGACAGATCCCTCAACCACATAGAAGAATGTGGGGGATGAGGTGACTTCCAATCTATTAGGGTTCTCCTACGTGCCAAAAGGGTTGTAAAAGCAATTATGTTGTTTTAAATTTGACCTTCGTCACCCTGAACACCAACGATGCACAACCATGCGTTAGGTTTCCAGATAGATTAAGGGACTCTGATAAAACTTTATTTGGCAGTTAGAGTAATGCAGCTGCTATGTTTAGCAGAAATAGTGAGTGAACCATGGCAATTAAGAGCAGGTCAATATGACGGCAGGTACATCATATCAGCCTTCATCCGAAACCCTGAAATTCAAAGATAAAAGATTGTAAAGAGAAGGATGAGGTGAGACAGGAGGAAAGGGGGAATGAAAGAGAATTTGCCTCAATGGGACAGTATCAGTTTATCAGTTTTCTTTTCTACCTCACGTTTTAGGTCTCTAACTATCTAAGCGCGATGTTCAGTAGGATTAGCGCATCATTGCAATTGTGAGAATAATCAACATATAAGCTGTTACAATGTGCCTTATTGTGTCCTTATTTAGAAGTGTTGTGAATATGTAAACTGTTACAATGTGCCTTATTGTGTCCTTATTAAGATGTAATATGAAAAATGTTATTGAATTAAGTGACTACGCATAGTATAGTGGCCAATCTACTGTGAAATAAGAAGCAATATTTGTAAACTGAAACATAAGAGTACACCACTTCCTAAAAGGGTGACTGAATATCTGATTGGAGCAGAGAAGCGCTAAGAGACATGGACACGCCTAAGTGCCAATAAGGGGCCAATAGGACTTGGCCCCAGCCAACCAACGGGAAAAGACTATACCCAAAAGGCGGCGGGTATAAAATATGTTGTAAACAAGAGATCGTGGCCGTTCTATGGATCTATGAGACAGAGTAACTACTTAAATGTGGTCTGTGGAACAGTGAAATGGGGCAGTCCTCAGCCGAGTACTTTTGTAATGCTCACCATATCATCATCGAATAAATACAGTTAATATGAAAAGAAGTTCTCTCAAATAGATTTCTATGCGTCTATTTCTAAATAAAAGAACACGACACTATCCAAATTAACAGTGAATTACTTCTGGTAAACTACTGTACATACCATTATTATGGAGGCCAAGATCCCCAAGTTCATCATTTCATTCCTACATTCAAGCAGTCTAAGCGATCCTGCTCTGACTGTGCTGAAGAGAGACGCGCTGTCCAACAAGCCCACTGCAGCTCAGTACTCAGCCGCGACCTGTCACTCTGTTTACCTAGGCTGATATGCATATGGATCAGGCTCAGTCACGAAATGTCTGACTTTCACCCTGACTTCAGACTGAGCCATATCTAATGTCTGTCTGAACTGCTTACATTTAGATATTAAGACTACACTTTACAGATATTACATTTTGCACACCAGAAAGAACCCAACACCTTTATACCCACACCCCACAGTCAAGAAATAACGCTTGGCGAGGAGTATGTAGAGCAGCTGATGGATCTCTGATAAAAGTTTGATGTGATTTTTACGCTTAGCCAAACACATTTAGCTGGAATGAGCTCATCACAACCACCTTTAAGTCTGCAACTGACAGCTCAGTGTCAACAATTGGACTGGCCTTGTTGTAAAATACGAGATGAGGTAGTCCACTGATATGTCCTTGTCCCATGAGTGTCAGTGTGCTATGTACAAGTGTGTCAGTAGGGCAAGTTGTTCCTCTACATTGTATTAATATGCCCTGGGAAACTGCCAGGTCTACATTTATTGTACTTGGCAGTCAAAGCTCATCCGATTCTAAACCTCAGCCCTTTCAGCAGCACTGAGGAGCAGTAGAGCTGTGTCCCCCTCTTGTGGTCACAAACTAACACGTCCACTACCCATCACTGCAAAATATAAGTCATAATCAATGACAGTGTCATCCGAGACCACCATCTGACCGTGGAATCTGTCAGCACTGCAGGGGAAGATGGTGAGACCTTTCTGTAATTATGTCTAAATGAATGAAATAGGGCAAAAATGAAATTCATAAAGCCCATTTCACTATGGGAGCATTTTGAAATCCCCTCAGCGTCCTCTATGTTTTCTGGAGTCCAGTTTGGGAAACACTAATTCAGGCATTCAGACTTTTTTTCTTTTTTTATAGACGCCTTCAGATAATTATTTACCGTATTTTCCGCACTATAGGGCGCACTGGATTATAAGGC
>CALSBV010012150.1:210671-224150 GCA_943590825.1 Bovichtus diacanthus
TATATATATATACATAAATAAAACATATATATATATATATATATATAAGAAGATTCAGCTTTTTCATTAATAACATCACTCAAACCAAGATGGAAATTAAAGGGCTAAAGAAACAAAGCAAGAAGACAACCATAGAGGAGACAGACAGAGAGGACAAAGACAAACTGAGTGTTAGGCGAAATGCCACACTGGCTGGTTTGTTAGTGATGACAAGTGGATTTATTCCAGCCACAGCAGACAGAGAGATGTGACACATGTTCACACAATGGCATGCAAGCTGATTTCCTAAACAGCCATCAACATAACTCAAAAGACAAACCTATGATAAAGTCATACAAAGATTGATAACAACTTTTTAGATTAACCTTTTGGAAGTTATGGAAGTAGTTATTAAAGGTCATTCTAAATTTCAAGAAGTCAAAAATTATTTTCTCATGATAAGGCTCAAGCCTTTGACAACTCTATAGAAATAAACCAGAATGCTACATGTTTCAAAAATGACAGTATTAGTACCAATATCATAGGTGAGTTTTAGTGCAGATACAAGCCTGATACTTGTGTGATGCCTTAGTGTGGGAAACAAATAGTACAATTGTAAATGGCCTGGGCATTGGTAGCAACCTTGGGGTTCAGTGTCTTGCTGAAAAATACTTTAAAATATGGACAGAAGGAGCAGGAGACAAAGAAAACACCCACGATAAATGGACAATCGACTCTACCACTGCTGCCCATTTACTCTTTTTGACAAAACCAAAGCCAAACTACTCATTGTATAACATTGTTGAAAAAATAATCTTGCCTAAATAGAATACAGTCATTGACCGAAGAGTGAAGTGAACAAGACTGAAAACCCCAGTAAGCATTCAAGACTAACTTAATTCAATACTTGATGCTGTATTAACAGTTCTCAGTTGAGTTTCGATACCCAGACTCGCTGTACTATGGCACAGTGAAGCTTTGGGCTAACATGATAATGCTAACATGCTACTTTTTTTTTTAGCAAGTTTAAGGTTTACCATGTTCATCATCTTAATTTAGTGTTTGAGCATTCCAACATTTGCTAATTAACACTTAACACAAACTACAACAGTCCAATAGTTGTTGATAGATAGTTGTTGACAACCAAAGTGGTGACAGACTTTCAGACGGACTAAAGTTGCCATCCCTAGAGCCACACTGCTAATTTGGCTGCTTTGGTTATTACTTAAATAATTATGGCCATGATACTGTATGTAGTGAGTGGGACATTTTGCAGTTGATAAATTATGTAATTTTCCTGATGCCCATTTAAGGACACAGTAGAAATTGAGTCAACATTTGCTTATTTTCACCTCTCAGCAAGAAGTGCCCAGCAAAGGCCAGATTATACAGCTGGGGAAAGAATGTGATTACCCGGAGTGTTATCCCCAACTTTCTCTGTCTGGAATAAATGACTCAAAACTCTATGGTACTGAGTAAACTTCATGACTAGTACTATGAAAAGATCGACAAAAGAAAAGGGTGGAACCTGTTGCTGATTTAAAATGAGATTTATTTGTGCAGTTTAACTCTTCCATACGGTACCTTTCTGCTCATTTTAAAAAGTGCTGAAGAGTTAAAAGATAACCAAGGTGCTGTGCACACACACTTCCATGACGGGTAAACTGCGGTCTTGTTATGTGTGTGACAGTTTGTTTGAGAAATGCCTCGTAATCATCACCAGTATTGTTGCCTCCAGTTTTAACCCTGTGCTGTCAGGGACATTTTTGTTGAGCAGCATGACCTAATTTTTCTTAACTGTGCAGGCAAAATGCTCTGAATTTCAAAGAAAAGGGACATTTTAAAGTGAGCGGACAGAGAAGAGGAGGAGGTACGTAAGTAGGTGCATGATGGAGGCATGCAGCGATGACATAAAAAACGTTTTTCGACAACACTTAATCTGTAAAGATAGAAAATCAATGGTATACATTGACGCAGTAATAGATCTATAGGCTAGGAAACATGTTACTATCAATAATTAAAACTGCTGAATTAATGAACTGCTGTCACCACCGTCCCTTCCCCTTTTTTTTAAGGTCTACTATCAGATTCCAATCTCACTCCAAGCATAAATCTGAGTGGAATCATTTGGCTTCTATGAATATGGATCACTGGGGACATGGAGACTTCCCACCATGACAAGCTGCACCCTGGCTGGATTGATGAATACACGCTATCCAGCTAGAGAGGACCTGAAGGTAAAATGAGACCACTGGTTCCAAATCCAGGGGTTGGGTTCTAAGACAACTTTCAAAAATAATAGTAGTGTAGTCAAGCACTGTGTTTGCAGAAATGTGCTTTCTTCCTTTCTTGTTGAACATCTTGTGACTTCTCAGATATACCTAGCAATTCCTTAGGGAGAGATAAGAGGTACGTGAGAAAATGTTCTCTTGTCATTTGGATAAAGCGAAAAAAAAGGGTCTGCTGTTTAATGTGCATCTGGCAGCCCCCTGAGCTAAATGGAAAACTAGTGCAAGAGAGGCCAAGCATGTTGCTCCCTTCATATTAGTCTCTTCACTGTGTGGTTTGTCCTTCCTCAGTATGTAAAGGGGAAAAGTAAGCACACACACACACACACACACACACACACACACACACACACACACACAGGCATTTTTCATCAAACACTAAAGGGATTCATGCAGTCCCTCCACAGCTAATTGAAATTATCTGGGCTGAAATTATTGTGTGTTTGTGTGTGTGTGTGTGTGTGTGTGTGTGCGCACATACACGCACACACACACACCCCTAAAGTAAGGACACATATTTTAAGCACAACAACAGCATGCCAGCAATAAGCTCATGTGACTTTCTGACTGAGTTAAAATATTCAGTCTTGTCGAGCTGCATCTGTCAGTGACCTCCAAGTTCATCAAACTAGTCTCTTATCAGTCACTCTCCAAAGATGGAAGAGATTTAGCTTTCCCATGATAAGAGCACCCACATAACCCTGCTCCCACTCCACTCCTCCAGTCAATCTAATCTATTAAAGATACAGATGTGTGGCTGCTGGCTCACCGTATTCTCAGACATTTCTACAGCCACTAACAGACACACAGCATTCTGCCTTCAGTTTCTCTGCAAGTCCATTTCTCCAAGGTTTTTTTATTTTCCTTCTCCGCTGATTTATCTTACCAATATGGTTAGTTTGTTTGTCTTTTTTTTTTTAAAGTTAATTATTTGTACATAAGGACTAACTACAGTGAGCTACATGTCACTGAACAAATCTCAAAAATAAACAGCACTGGTGCTTAAAAGACACAATCATATTATGCTGGTGAGAAAAACGCAATTAGATTTACTTATCAATTCATGAAAATTAAAAGGGGTACATATGCAAACTGTCTATTAGAATTGTGCATTATATTTCACATACAAATGCTGCCACACTGCTTACAAGAAAACCACGCCGTCACTCGCTGCTGCCTTACACTTTGCATTTCAAAACACACACCTCCACCCAGAGTCTGAGTGACTATACACGAAATATGAATGTTGTGCATGTTCCTGCATTTACATAATAATCCATTACATGAATAGTAATAATAAAAAAAGTTCTTTCTATCAGTATGTATGGTCACAATGACGGTAATCATGAAAAACTGGAATGCTTTAAATGAACCAAATCAGAAAGAATGGATCACCGAAAGCAATAGAAATGATTACGATGGAAAAGGTCACTTGGAATAAGTACTTAATGTCACTGTAAAATGAAAATGAAAAGGAAGAGGAAGGGAAAGAAACCTATTGTTGTCATTGCATGTTAGCTGCACTGTAAGGAGTAGTAGATGTAACAGTTGAGGGATAGTAATAATGTTTAACAAGAGTTAAAGAGTTGGTTTGGATCTGTATATTGGTTTAAAGGGGGTTGAAATGGCAGGACACATTTGTCTGTTGATTAATTGTTAGAACTCTGAATCTGTTGTTTTTTTCTGTGTATTTAGTGAGTCAATAATAAAAGGGAAAAAAATATAACTTTTTTCATTAGGGTTCTTAAAGATTCCAAAATGCAATTATTATTAGTATTGTATCTTAGCATTGTGCTAACTGTTAATAAACAGGCCAGCAGGTCCACCGTTTGGGAACCGCTGTACCTGATTAGGTATCCTATTGTTAAATGGAAGGGACCACCTTGGAATTTTATACACACAGTTACACCTGTGCAGTCTAATGGAATCGGATACAACCAATATATACATAAAGTCTACTTTATGTATATATTGTAAGTGCCTTAGATTATACAGGACTACCTTATAAAGTGGCCAATGAGTGTATTGTCAATTGATATATATAATGAGAGGCACATAAAAAAATAACCAGACGGGAAGGTCTATTTTTGGTTAATCCAGTAGAAGAAATACCTAAAAAAAGAAGGTTAAAAAAATGTATTACGTATGTATTATAATTATATTTATTATGTGTTGTTACATGCCCCCAGACACACAGTATAAATGCAGTGTAGTAGCTTCAACCCATCTCACCCAAACACACTTGCAGACCATGGGTCAAAAGTTAGAGACAAGCAGAACTCCCTGCATGATAACATGACACAGCACTTTCTACTGCCTCTACTGCCTGGCAGGGACATCTCTGTATGTGTAGTGCTGTTGGGGAATTGGCTGGACAGCCTGGCCTGCGACCAACATCTGTGTGTGTGTGTGTGTGTGTGTGTGTGTGTGTGTGTGTGTGTGTGTGTGTGTGTGGGGTGTGTGTGTGAGAGAGAGAGAGAGAGACAGAGAGAGTGACAGAAAGAGAGAGAGAGAGACAGAGAGCGACAGAGAGAGAGCTGAGCACCTTTCAGAGATTTCAAATTAGGAAACGGAGTGTTGGCCAACACAACATTCATCTGGCTCTCCCTCTTTCACACACTCCCACTCACACTCACACACACCATAAACAGCAGTTGTGCTTGCTCAAGTACAAACCTCTTCGTCCAGTCAGTGTTTTGAGCCAAGCCTCACTTCCACACCACATTATAAACTCAGTCTGCCTCATTTTCTGCCTTTCAAACTGCTGTGGAATAGCAAACAGTGCTGCTTATCTGTTGCTGACAAACAGTCAGACAGTGAACCAAGTATTGCACAGACAGCTGCAATTCCACAGAGCTGCACTACTGTTAATAATCCAACAGTCAAAAAAGGAAGAGACAGAAAAGAATACTGGCAGGAAATACATATAGAGAGAGGTACTGCCCCTGCTGCAACACAGACTGTATAAAAGAAGTGGACGTAGCCTCCGGGTTGGAAAAGTGTAGCCAATAGGGCGGAAGTGCATTCTTTTTTATGTCCAGCAGGAGGCGATTCCGCTGGTGGTTCTCTCTTGATTTATTACCTCAGTAAACATTTTCCTATTGAGTTTATGTTCTCAATGGCTTCTTCAATACAGCATGATGTTCATTTAGTAAATGATGGTCCCATTTAGAGTAAAATAAAGGATGAAGCAGGGAATGTGTTAGGGTGTGGCTATCTTGTGATTGACAAGGATCAGGATACGGATAGAGCCGTAGCAATGCATATCCCTCCCCAGCTGCACCTTCTCGTCCAAATATGGTCACGGCTGGCTCCGAACAACCAGCGGCGGCCAAAATGTTAAACTCAAGGCTTCAAAACGGTGATGCACAAACCAAGGGGTTATGTCACGGTGATGACGTCCACTTCTTTGTAGTGTGTTGGAACTGAGCAGTTTTATTCATGTTACACTTCATTAGTTTGAGAACATCCAAAAGTAGAAAGTCTGCTCTCACTGGAAGATATGGCAAAACAAGCAATAAAAAGAACGCCTCTTATTATGCTAAAGGTCAATACATAATTTGGTAATGCTTCTTTGAAGCGAATCCTGGTAGATAAAACAGCCGTCCATCATTCTTAACATGTTTTGACTATATTCCTGTCTCAGTCAGTACTGACCTTCAGCTGCTTTAGAACATCATATCAAGACTACTCAGAAGATTTATTATATAACCCCCACGTTAAGCATCCCCAAAATGGCTGCCTGGATGTTTTTATGTTAAGTTTTAACATTTTATTTATCACATTTAAGGTACATATGTTGTTGGCTGCTGACCCCATCTGAGCTTGAGGGCAGGCTGAGATCCTCAGGTAGGTCTTTGTTAGTAGTTCCCGATTAAAGCTCAAGACCAGAGCTTTACAGTCAGGTCCCCTCGAATGACCTGCCAGTGGTGATCAGGCCAGCTGTATCGATGTTTAAATCTCTACTAAAATGATCCATTAAACTATTTTAGAATTGACATTTAGTTCTTGATTTTGAACATAGAGTTTTGTTTGCGAAACAGCTGTTTCCAAGATCAAAAATTAACTGTCTACTACAACGTTTTAAGACAACATGCCAATTAAGCAAACTTCCTATGTTGATAAAGACCAGGACCTTGCTCTTTAAGGTCTTGATCTTAAGAAATGTATGCAAACCCATGGTCCCATCTTCACCAATACAATAGCCAACCTTACACGAGTGAAGGAGCATTTGCGTTATTCCAGTAAGTGGCATTTTCAGACCCCAATTTGCCACAACGTGCACATCCTATCTGGAAATAAGCCTTTTTTCATAGGCAATGGAGTGAGATCCCATATTTAATTCAACTGGGCGGTTAAAGGGGTGTTCAGAAGGTCTATATCAGTAATAGGTTTGTATTGATGTAATGATGTAATAATAGGTTGATCACAAAAACGAAGACTTGAAACTAGCAACTGAGACCATAAACTCATTAGGAAAAGGTTTAATGAGGTAAAAAGTCAAGTGGGTAAAAAGTAGGGTCATTTTTCATACACTTCTAATCTGACTTCTTTTTGCAACCAGTGAGTCGCCCCCTGCTGACCATTAGAAAGAATGCTGGTTAAAGGCTAATCCACATTGGCTTCACTTTTCAGACCCGGAGGTTGCCCTTTGATTAGAAGAATTTCATAAGTGTAACATCACATTGCTTTCTCAACACTGGACAATCTTATTTTTGCTTCAGTGCATTCATTCAGTTTGTTTTCGTTACGTTTTATTTGATCTAATCCTATTAATTTATATTTGTTATTTTTTTTCTTGATTTCCTAATACTAATTTATATTTCCTGGTTGTATGTCCCTGTAAAAGCACATTGTTACTTGTTGTTATGCTATAGGTGCTCCTGTATAAAGTTATTAAACAATGTTATTCAACAAA
This sequence comes from Bovichtus diacanthus, assembly GCA_943590825.1. Taxonomy (NCBI): domain Eukaryota; kingdom Metazoa; phylum Chordata; class Actinopteri; order Perciformes; family Bovichtidae; genus Bovichtus; species Bovichtus diacanthus. The sequence continues at coordinate 217,857 of CALSBV010012150.1, forward strand.
TTATGTATGTAAGTAATTATGTCTCAAAGTAGTACTTTTGTCATTTTCAGTCAATTACCTCAAGTAACTGAAGAACATCCATTTATTGCCTAAGAGGGACCGCAGTTCTTCCCTTGTTTTGGAAGTGTGTGCGTGTGCACAGCTTTTATCTCTGCAGTATTTCTTTGTAAATGAGCATTATGTGCAGCCACCTGGCTAAAGCTCATTTAATAGAGTTAAACTGCACAACTTAATCTCATTTTAAACCAGCAACAGGTTACACCCTCTAATATTATTTATTTCTTTGTTTCTGGTCAACTCAGTCCCATTTTCGATGATCAACAGGTTCCCCTTTTACTATTTTGTTGTATTATTTTTTCACATAGCTCTTACGATCACACTTTTCTCATTACTTTCTCTCTCTGTATCATAATCCCATCTCTGAGTGGCTTCTCTTGAGGTTGGGAACCAAAAGAAAAACAGAACATATCGTCCAAATAGGAGGGGGGACCAGTTCTCCTGTTACACCCCTGACCTGCAGCAGCCCAGATGGAGGAAAAGATAAATACATTCTCTGTGTGGCTGACATCACTGAGTTAATGTGAGGACAATCCAGGATGATACATACACACCCTTAGTCCAACTCCACACACACAGTGCTCTGAATTGAGGGTCATATAGAGTGCTGTGTGTTTGGAGGAGAATATCTGAAAGCTTCCAGAAATGTTTTGGAATGGAAGATGAGCCGTTCCTCCAGCTGCCAGGAGTAGAGACGATACAAACCCAACCGGCCACAGATGGAAAAGTCAATAATGATGTTTCATGTGTTTATTTTTTCTGCTGATAAAGTAATATCTGCAAGGTCGCCATGGTCAGGCCATGTATGCTAAGTAGGAGAATAACGCACACACTGTCTCAGCCCTCCCTAAACAACACAGGAGAAGAGTTGATCTTCTCAAACTCTCATCTGCGTTGAAAGGACCAGCTGACATTTGGTCTTTTCCATCCTCGTCTCTGAGGCCAGGCGGCACAACTCTGCCGCAGTCTCAAACACAGTGAAGGTATACACTGCACCTGGCCTTTAACTGGGATACAAACACAGTTTTGTCCTCAAGGACAGTGTGTGTACGGATGATGTGTGAGTTCAAGGCTGACAAACAGACCAAACACTATCAGGTTGTATTTGCTCCCTTTACTCACAATCACAAACATTCTGTTCTCCTTCTCCGATTCCTGAGCTATAGCTCACCAAAACCAATATTCTCCTGCAGTTGTAGCCAACTACTTTTTCTTCACTTAGATAAAAAGCAAAAAGGGCCGAGGTTATGTACTTGGTCAGCAAAAACAGATGCCAACATGGTGGCATGAGCTCATTTTGAGCAGATCTTCGTGCTTGTGACACAATGCTGACACAAGCACGAAGCACGACTCAAATCCTATCGTATTTACTCAAAAAGTTCTGTTCTTTAGACCTTTGTCAGGAGAAAAATTTACTAATTCAAAATGGTTAACAGGTCCTTCAAACTACACAATAAAATACATTGTTTCCTGTGGCTTAAAAACATCCCATATGGGTGTTTTCTGATCTGGCACCCCCCTGATCTGCGACCCCTCCAGGACCTTTAAGCCTCCAGGACCATGAGATGGGCAGCAAAGATAATGGCCAAACCCTGGACACAATCTGTTTGAGTCACCCCCCTCTGGAAGGAGACTGGGGTCCATCAGGACCAAAACCTCACACCAAAAAAACGTTTTCTTCCAATCTGCAGGTGGCTTTATTAACAAGGCCCGGGTCCCCACTAACACTGACTCTCATCCCGCCCCATAGACACTACATAGTTACATTAACTTAAAGTCTCAACATCTGTTACAATGTATTATATTACTGTACATCTCTGGGCATTTTTTATTATTATTAAACCTTTGTTTAACCAGGTAAGTCCCAAAACAAAACAAACTGTATTGTATGTAATGTATTTCAGATAACATACACGCAAACATTTAAAACCCATAACATTTCAAAAATGTAAACACATAAACAAACATGCAGTGTCAACTCACAGTACACTATTTCAAACAACATACACGCAAACGTTAAAGCACATTAAACAAAACCCACAGTATCAACTACAGTCATATGCGTTATAATTGTGTTAAGGTTAATGAACATTTGTTGTGAACATTAAAAGATAGCATCATGTTCTCCTGTGTCAACGTCACACACTGTGCAGACCTATCAATCTGCAAGGCCAAAAGGTGCATTTGCAAACAGCGAGGAGTTCCAACATCAACAGCAACCTAAACATAATTTGTCTTGTTGTAAGTCACACAATATGAGCAAAAATGTCTGTCACTGCCAATAACGCCACAAGTCAAAAATTGCCAACTCACATTAAAAAATGTCAAGCTTTCAATTGGCAGGGACACAACTGTAGGGCTAACATTTTACTGCAAGTCAATATTAAAGAGCTAGTCTGTGGCAGTGACAGGGTGTGGGAACAGGAAACAGATCGGTGACTTCCACAGATGTCAGATTAAGTGGGATGAAGGAGTCCCTGCAGCCTGATCCCAAATCAGCATTGGGCTGTTCCCAGCAAAGGCTTAAACCAGGAAATGGAGAGAGTAATCTGATAGCAGTTTTTTTCCTTGGGCAGTGGGTGACTTATCCTGGGACCCATCCATGGGTATTCCAGTGGATTTAATCAGGCTGTGACTGTTGACTATTAAACTGTATACACAGTGCGGAACTCCTGTTGAATGGAGACATAACCATCCTGTTTCCATTAGCACCATGCTACACCCAATGGTTACAGATATGGTTACGGCTGTATATTCTTCTACTGGTGGCCATTGAGTCATTGCAGGTGTCAGTGCACCTAAAAAGTAGCTGGTCTGGTATTCACAAGCCAACCTCAGCCACGATCATGATGGATTGCTTGCAATGTTGAGATTATGCAGACAAAGTGAGACCCCCAAGATTAGCCCATGTCTGAGATTAGATCATGTTTGTGGTTAGATAATGTCTAAGATTAGACCCTGTCTAATAAAGGATTCAAAGATCATCTATTGTCATGGTCCAACACAGGGTTGCACAATGAAATGCAGTTGTAGTTTAGTCCATAATGCTACACGAGAAAAGAATGACAATAAAAAACAAAAGTGCATTCCTGTAGCCAAGTGCATTATTTTTCATTTGCATCTCTGAGCAGATACAATGGCCCAAATATTTAACACTAAAAATGCAAACAAGGGAAACGTTGTCGATCAACTTTGACTTTATGTTTGAGCACCAAGCATCATTGATCATTCTTTTTAGAAATATATTGTAAGGGATCACAGCGCTAATCATGGGGAAGGTTCGACCTGATGATGAAACGAGATGAAAGGTTGGGAGGGATCACAAAAATTTTAGGCACCCTCTCATGAATATCAACACCAAATTTAATGACAAATTTGCAGAGTAAATGTTAAGATATCTTGTTGTGTGTTGAGGACTTGACAGCGGAGGCATAAGAACTACAAACAACATTCATTTGATTTAGAGAATATAGCAACCATATTAGTTGTGGTTGTGTGAAGCCTTAAATGATGTGCCTGTACAGTTTAAGGCAAACCTTATTCATGTTCATCCAAAAACGCTTACTAACAAACACACTTTGTTGTGGTGTTTGAGGCATTGTTCACTGTTGTCAGGTTACATTCAATACAAACACCCGTCCTGGAAAAAACTACTGAATCAGGTACCGCAGCATCTTTTTCACTGCCATAACTTTGTGCAAGGTTAGCATGTGGTCAGGGATAAATGAACTATTCTGTTTCCTTCCTGTGTTCCTCTGCCTCAGACAAACAGTAAACAAAAACTATGATACAAACTCCCCTTCCAAGGAGGCCATGTTTGTCTCTCTCTCACTGGTGTGTGCTGCTATATTCATATTCCACCCCACTCAACCATTTAACACAATACTTAGGAGACGTGTATCATAAAAAGAGGATATAATTCAAAGTTATTATTAGAAAGACAGAAGGAGGGCATGTGACGTTCACTGTTTCTGTTCCTCTCTCTTACACACACACTTAAAATAAGATCTTCCTGCCAAAGTCTCCCGGCATTGGGAAAAAGGGTAAACAGTGGAAAACACACAGGAACACATCCTCTTTTTTATGGTGTTATCCTTTCAGGCCCAAACAATTCACTGTCTCCTCTCACACTGTGCAGAGTGGGAGGACCAAGGCAGTCTTTCTGGTTCTACATACACATACACACACACACACACACACACACACACACACACACACAAATACACACATTGTGCAAGCTCAGTTCGGGGAGCCACCTGACAAACATTCACAGTACTGCAATGCAAATGCAGGAGAGAAGTTATGTTAGATTTGTGGGACCTACAGAACCAGAATCAGTCTACTTGCACTTTTACAGCAGTGTTCCACAGTTTGGTAGATTAGACCCGCTGCAGAGTGCATTTTAACTGCAGACAAGTTTGATTTTGGCCCGTTACTCACAGAGTTAATGTTCATTTGATACAGCATATGACATGACCTACCGCTGTCACTTTAATCGGTTAAAGTGACAGTGTCAGAGCCAGCTAAAAACTCAGCAAACCCAGGCATTTTCTCAATCCTGGTGTCAGAACAGAGTTCCTCACTAGTGCAACCAAATCATTTGAATCAACACCACTGGATCTTGAAATTAGATTTTTTTTTTGGGTCAATAACCTTTTTTGGAGAAGCCCCAGCATACCTATCTCTTATATAAATGTGACTTTACTCTAAAAAACTAAATAAAAACAGCAAACTAAATTGTGGGTACAAAAACACAAAACAACCAACCCCTGCTAGAAAACAAAACGGAAAACAGGCAAGATATATTCAAAGCAAATGTCTTACCTGGTGAGGAGGTGGGACGCAATCGTACAGCAGATTGACATGGAAAGAAAAGACAGAAAGATAATTTGTTAACTGTTATTTGCATGTGAAACATGGAGCAGGTCAGACTGATACATCACAATATAGATATTATTTCTGTCTTCATCTAAACCCCTGACTTTCACAAACTTAGACAAAGTCTTTTTTTTTCTCATAGTGATGATTCAAAATGTTGAACCTCGTACAGTCAGTTAAGCCACCTCAACCTTGCAGGACAACATATCCTCCAAACTGAATGACAAAATGCGTCGTTTGTCACCGTCTTCCAAAATGACCCATATGAGTGTTTTTAGATCTGGTGTTCCTATTGGTACGACCTTGTTTGACACCCGTCATGTGACACTTGCAGGATGTAGCATTCCCAAGAGAGTCTCCCATTTTAGACTTTCCGGCTTTCCGCCCCTCTAAGGTCAGCACTGTCAACGCGGTTTTTGCTATTGATCAATAGCACAAATTCAAATCATAGTTCACCTAAGTTGAACTTTTTGTGTGTCTTGTTGACTTATAGTAAAATAATAGTTGATTTTGCCGAGGAAAATGTTTGTAAATGCTGAGGTGACCATCATGTACATCATATCATTTCAAGCCAATGATGAACAGGTTGAGGAATTGCTTTTTGGAACAGTAGAGCAATATGACTCACTTCAGAGTGTCAGAAACTCAAAGCGTAGAAGGACATCAATATTGTGTGTACACATTTTTATCAAAAATGCTAAATGGCAAGACCGTGAAAGTTGAGTCTGGTTAATTATGAATGATACACTTCTGTAATGTACCTTCTCTACTATTCATTCCACTCAAGAGCAGATAAAGTACTTTTTTCCTCAATGCTTTATGTTATGCAAGACTTTAAAAGCATGAATAGCTGTAGGCTGCAAGACTTCAACATCCATCTTCTTTTACCCATAAAGCCTTGCATTTTTGGGGCCGTGTGATGTGGTGGTTTAGATTATGTCCTCAGATTGAGAACAAATCCCTCCTGGACTACACTATCTGCTGCATTCGGGGAGGCACTACTGCTGCCTGAAGGCGGAACAGAGTGGATGAGGAGGAGTTTCTCCCTTCAAGCCATTCAGGTCCTGAACAAGGGATTGTACATTTATGATTCATCCAGCCACCATGCAATCCTGTCCTGCTGGTGTCATCATCACCCTCTATGTTGCATATAGAATTATGTACTGGTTATAGTGGAAATCAGTGAGCATATGGCCTCATTGCTGACTTGTTTCAGCTATAATAATTAGACAGCGTAATGCACAAAGGATCAGACGGGAAATTGGTTTATCAGTGACTTGGATTTGTACTCTAAAGATTTGAGATGTGACTTAAACTTTCCCTTTAAAGACAGGAGGCTTGGTGTGTGTGTGTGTGTGT
>CALSBV010012150.1:224160-245291 GCA_943590825.1 Bovichtus diacanthus
TTTTTTTTGTTTGTTTGATTTGTGCTAAATCTGGTGATAAAACATCACATCTTGTAAGGGTACGACCAATACACACGGAGAGAGGGACTCAATAGCACTACTCAGAGACAGAATGATGATGATGCAAATATACTTTACTGGATCTTGGTGGTAAAGTCGATACACTGGTAAACAGCGGGACATACAGAACATGCAGGGGAAATCCAGGGACAGAGTCGGGTCACAGAAGCAGGGTCGATGCATGGGTAGATCCTCAGCGTAGCGGCAAAACAGGTAGGGATCAGGCAAAGACGCAGTCAGGTCACAGAAACGGGATCGAGGAAGCCGGGAATCTGGAATTGGGAATTGGGAATCGGGAACTCGGGAAACGGGAAGACGGGAACAACGCTGGACCTCTCGACATGAATGAACGAAGACGAACTGGCAACAAGGGACAAACAACACACAGACTATATACACCAGGAAGTGGGAGGGGATATCAAGACACAGGTGGAGACACTAACGAACAGAGTGGAAATAGCTGGGGACCGGAAGTAGGAACAACAGACACGAGAGAGAACATGCAGTTAACAAAATTAAACAGGAAGTACAAACACAACACAAAACATCTAGTGAACGGGACGGGACCTGATAGTCCCGTGACTTGTTGCGTGCGCATACTGGACAGGACACCACGTACTCCCTATCCATCCTCTCCATGGATGGCCACCAGAAGCGTTGCCGGATGACAAATAACGTCCTCGAAGCTCCAGGATGGCAGGAAACCAGGGTTGTGTGGGCCCAGTGAATCACCTGTGAACACAAATGCTCCGGAACAAACAAGCGGTTATTGGGAACTCCCTCAGGAACCTGGATCTCCCTGTTGGCCTGTTTTACCTCCTCCTCAATTCCCCAGGTTACTGCTCCTATCACCCGAGAAGGAGGCAGTATGAAAGATGGAAGTCTGGGGTTCGGGTCGGAGTCAAAAAGGTGAGATAAGGAGTCAGCCTTAAAGTTCTTTACCCTGACCTATCGACCAGGGTCAAAGTTAAACTGGGTAAAAAACAAGAATGACAAGAACCTACGACCCTGCATTGATTATTGCGGTTTGAAGAAAATCACGGTAAAGAACAGCGGGTGAAGAAGAAGGACGAATTAACATCCTCATTTTTTTACCCGATGAAGAGACTCGTGTTCAACACGTCAGCCAGGTACTACAGAAGCTACTTGACAACCTGCTATTCGTTGAAGCAGAAAAGTGTGAATTTCCTGTCAAGACTATCTCTTTCTTGGGCTTCATCAACTCGGAGGACAATATCCAGACTTATCCGAGAGATCCTGACACTGATCCAAAGTAACAGGACATCCAACTGGGCACTGGTCATCCTCAAGTAGCGCTGTCATCCAGGAACAGTTCCTGGAGAAAGTGGTGAAATATACTGAACTGTGTGCGAGTCGATGTGTGCGATGATGTTATGAACCCAGACACGATGGCATTTAGTCTTCCGATGTTTGTAAGACTTCCAAAGCAGGTACAAAGCAGCAATAGTAGTTATTTCTTCCATGGTTGATGGCAGAAAGAAACAAAACACTGTTGCTAGGAGTTTAAGCACCGCCTCCTCTCCGGCACTACTAGCGCAACGCAAAAGTTTACTTTGCGTCCGGTGTGAACACACTATTATTGACCACTGTGCCCTCTCACCGTGCAGGGAGAGACCATGCAGGGGCTCCCTGCTACCGGTGCCACTGTCAACCGGGCAGTGATGTTGGCAACCTACCTGACCCATCTTGAAACAGGGCCACCGTCTTGTGTACAATGCATTTTGGGTGCGACTTTGTTGCCGTGTCATCAACATTCATATTTCTACAAACAATAAGTTTATGATTAAATTGTTAATTAGAGCACACGATTGTTTACAAGAGCACAAAATTCTTGTTCCTCTCAATTTTTGCTCTCAAAGTGCACCAGATTGATGCACTTAACGTTAAAATGCATGATGTTTTAAAACTTCTGACTAGGGCTAAACGTGAATACAGTAAGATTGTTAGTCACGTTATTCACAGTAATTAACTCAATTTAACGTGGAGTCGGTGTATGGATTTGCAAAGACAATGTCTGACTCCATAGTTTTCTCTGGTTCCCTGCCAAATCTAACGAGTGACGACATGTTTGATGCTGGCTGTTACGGTGGTGTCCAGATAATGATGTGGGCTTCGTAGATAATTGGCTGAGTTTCTGGGGAACTCCTGGTCTGATTAGGAGTGCCAGCATTCATCCTACTTTGGAAGGAGCGGATCTCATATTTAGTAATATTACAAAGTTTATGAGTGGACCTAGTCCATTACAATCTGGAGTTGAGACCAGGAGGCAGAGTTGCAGTCTTACACACTTCTCTGTGCTTCCATCCGGGCAGTCTCCCACTCAAATCCCCATGGTGACTGTCTGCCCCATGACCACTTAAATTAATAAAATCAATAGTAAACAGAAGTAGTTGTACATAAAAACCTAATAAAAATTAACACCATCACTGCAAAAGTGCAACCGAATAGTAAAATAAAATGTGGACTCTTAAACATCAGGTCTTTGTCATCTAAAGCTGGACTAGTAAATGATTTTTTTTATCAGAACTATCAGAATATCATATTCTTCCACATCGGTCGAGTCCTTTACAGTCTGCAAGTTTGAGAGGACGCTGGCACTGTCTGATACCGCTTCTCCCTCTGTCGCTTCTCCCTCTCTCTCTACACCGACCCTTCCCGGACAAACACTCCACTGTTGGACCCTCGTCGGCTGGACACGGTGACATCAGCTGGTTTAGCGAGCAGTCACTCTCTGGCCAGCCGGACAGTCACCTCCCTGCTGACAATGGACCACCATCTGGAAGTCCCTCTGACACCCTGCCACCGCGAGGCATAGCCCCGGACAGCCTCTCGGCTGTTTCGATGTGGTCGGGCCTTGTGGCCCTTGCTGCCTGAGAGACCTGGTCGGCCATCCTCCAGTCAGCGAGTGAGTGGCTGTTGACGTTAGCGGCTACATTATCAGCGACATTTCCCGCGGGAAACGATCGGCTCAACTTCTCCACCCGACTCGGACTGCCTGCCGTGCTGTGGACCATTCTGCTGTGCCTATCTCCCCGTCTCTGGTCGGCAAGTCCGTGGCAAACACTAACGGCTACCAACTCTGCATCTGTCCGGACCGGCATGACGCTAAAGTACTCCATCACGGAACTGCTCAAGTTGAGACATTACAGCACACCAACATGTATTCCAGCCATTTAGCAACTTGGACTTCTACGCCGACCCCACTACATACACAGAGGCTCCCGTAGAAAGTTTGTTTATTCCCAGTTTGGTCACTACATTCCTTCCCTCTGGTCCGCACTGTCGCACAAATACCATGTTGTCAGGGCACTGCCGCTCCTGGAACTAGTGGTAGCACTGGAAGCTCCGCAACACCGCCACACACCAAGTGGGACAGAAAACGTGGAGTGGATTTCAGCCTACTTTGGCATCTACAGTCTACCGCTCCAATAAGCCTCACAATAGAACTATTTAACACACAATCTCTCACAAATAAAAACTGTCTCATACATGATCATATCCAAGACAAGGGGATTAACATCATTTGTCTTACTGAGACCTGGCATCAGCCTGAGGCCTATTTTGCCCTAAATGAAGCCTATCCTCCTATAATTACCTGGAGAAAGCCCGGCGCACTGGTCGCGGTGGTGGCTTAGCCATAATACACCGTAGTGACCTAAAATTGACCCCCCTCTCTCTGGCTGACCTGTCCCCCTGTGCATTTAAATGCAAACCCCCCTTCCCCATGACAATTCTTCTCATTTACCGCCCACCCAAGCCAAACCCGGCCTTCATCTCAGAGATAAATTAACTTCTTACTTCACTCTGTACCACATCTATCAGGTGCCGTCCCGTTCGTTAGATGTTTTGTATTGTGTTTGTACTTCCTGTTTTATTGTGTTAACTGCATGTTCCCTCTCGTGTCTGTTCTTACTTCCAGTCCCCAGCTGTCTCCACTCTGTTCGTTAGTGTTTCCACCTGTGTCTCGTTATCCCCGCCCACTTCCTGGTGTATATAGTCTGTGTGTTGTTTGTCCCTTGTTGCCAGTTCGTCTTCATTCATTCATGTCGAGAGTTCCAGCGGTGTTCCCATCTTCCCGTTTCCCGAGTTCCTGATTCCCAGCTTCCCAGCTTCCTCGATCCTGTTTCTGTGACCTTACTCCGTCTTTGCCTGATCCCTACCTGCTTTGCCACAATGCTGAAGACCTGTGTATCAACTACACTGCCAAGGTTTAGTAAAATATATTTGCATCTTCATCGTTCTGTCTCTGAGTCGTGCTATTGAGTCCCTTTCTCCGTGCGTACTGGTCGTACCATTACAACATCTGCAAATACGGTCATACTCGGGGATTTGAACATTCTCGTCGACACCCCCTCATGCCGCCCTGCAGCTGAGTTCTTACAACTACTGGACGTTCTCAACCTAAAACAGCATGTTGATGTCCCTACACACACCAGGGGGCACACGCTTGACCTTGTCATTACCGACTCTGTTCCTATTAAAAATCTGCTGGTGTACGATCTGGGAGTGTCCAATCACAAGGTAATTTAATGGAGTTTAAATTGTCTCACTAAATCAAGCCCAAATGGCAAATTCACTTCAGAAATTTAAAATACATCAACACTGACATCATGACTTTGGACCTCCAGCAAATCCCATCTGCAAATTTCACAACAGTTAGTGAATCAGGGGATTTTTACAATAAAACACTGAACAACATCTTGGATCTCCACGCCCCAGTGAAAACTTGAACAGTCATCTTCTCACGCTCAGCCCCCTGGTTCACTTCAGAGCTACGGAACATGAAGGCAGCTGGGCTTGTACTCGAGCGGCGTCTCACACAATCTGGACTCACTGTTCATAGATTAGCCTATCAAGAACACCAAAAAGCCTACTCAAAGTCACTCAAACACACTGTCAAAGTTCTGTTCAAACATCAATAAAAGTCCTCGAAACTCCAAACAGTTGTTCTCCACCATAAATCATCTCCTCAGGCCACAAACTCTCTCACACACCGATAACACAGAAGAGCAATGCAATAGCTTTATTACTTTCTTCAAAACTAAAGTCGACACCATCCGCTCTTCTCTCTCTAGCTCTCCTACTGTCAACCCACAGTCTGGGATTTTCCATCCTCTCCGCTGCTTCTTGGAGATTTCTCAGCAAGAGGTTGAGGACATCATCCACAGGATGAAACCTTCCACCTGTGCCCTGGACCATTTTCCCACAACCCTGGTAAAATCCAACATTTGTGCTCTAAGTCCCCTGATCACCAAAGTCATCAACCACTCACTCCAGGCTGGTCATGTCCCATCTGCTCTAAAAACTGCTGTCATCAGACCCCTTCTCAAAAAACCCACCTTAAACCCGGATATTCTCACCAACGACAGGCCCATTTCCAACCTCACATTTGTATCTAAGGTACTGGAAAAAGTAGTAGCCGCCCAGCTTCAGGACCATCTGAAAAAAAACTGCCTCTTTTGAAAAATTCCAGTCCGGCTTCCGTTCCGCCCTCAGCACCGAAACAGCTCTGTCACGGTCATAAACAACCTGCTGATGGCGTCTGACGCTGGTTATCCATCTCTCCTCATCCTCCTGGATCTGACTGCAGCATTCGACATGGTTGATCATCAGATCCTCCTTCAGCGCCTCCAGCACACCATTGGACTCTCACACTCCGTCCTAAGCTGGTTCCAGTCCTACCTTTCTAGAAGAACAGAGTACGTCTCCTTGGGAGGTGTAAGGTCTCAGAAACACCCAGTAACCTGTGGTGTCCCTCAAAGGTCGGTTCTCTGCCCCACTCTGTTCACGCTCTACACTTTGTCCCTTGGTGGAGAACATATATAAAAAACGACCCTATGCCACTTGCAGCCTCACTGTCGTCATCTTTGTCATACCCACCATCGTCATTAAACACCTGCCTTGAGGAGATAAAGGCTTGGATGAATGAAAACTTCCTTCAACTTAATAGTATATTATATCCAAAATAGAGGCTATTTTAGTTGGCACACCCCACCAGGTCCAGTCTTCCCCCATAACCCACATCAACTTTTCTGGCCAAGACATACCCCTGTCACTATCAGTCACCAACCTGGGTGTAATATTCATCTGACCCTCATCCCTCATCTGTAATACCTCATCTGACCTTTGACACTCACATCAAACATCTGTGCAAGTCCTTCTACCACCTCAGGAACATTGCAAAACTCCGTCCCACACTCTCCCTGTTATATGCTGAACATCTCATCCACGCCTTTGTCTCCTCAAGGTTGGACTACTGCAACACTCTCCTCATCAGGACTTCAAGCGGGAGCCTTCCCGATAACAGCGTATATTCCCCCGTCTGCTAGCGCCGACGCAGCTTGTGACATCATGAACTCCACTATTAGCAGGCTGCAGACACAGCACCCAAATGCCCTCCTTCTGATCTCTGGAGACTTTAATCATGCCTCTCTCTCTGCCACTCTGCCCACATTCACCCAGTATGTCACCTGCTCCACCAGAGACAATAAAACACTGGATTTACTGTATGCCAACACCAAGGAGGCATACAGCTCATCACCTCTACCTCCCCTAGGAAGATCCGAACACAACCTTGTACACCTACTGCCTGTGTACAAACCTCTTGTGTACAGGCAGCCGGTGACCACACGCACTGTGAAGAGATAGTCTTTTAGGGCCTCTTCAGACTCCTCAGACCGTTTCGAGACTACTGCGTGGGATGTGCTTGTAGACTCTCATGGGGAGGACATTAACAGCCTCATGGATTGTATTACGGACTATATAAACTTCTGTGTGGAGAAAGTCGTATCCACCAGGACTGTACGATGTTTTGCCAACAACAAACCCTAGATTAATCCTGACATAAAGGCTCTGCTCAAAGAAAAAAAGAGGGCTTTTAGGTCAGGCAATAAGGACAAGTTGAGGATTGTACAGAGGGAGCTGAGGTGGAAGATCAGGGAGGGAAAGAACAGGTACAGGAAAAAGATGGAGGAGCAGCTCCAGCAGAGGGATGTCAGTGGAGTCTGGAGAGGCCTAATAACCATCTCTGGGTTCAAGGAACCAGACTCCCAGCAGCCCAAGGGGACATAAAGTGGGTGAATTACTTGAACATTTTCTTCAACAGATTTGATCAGTCAGGCACCCCTCCCCTGGCCCATTCCCACCTGCTGCTATCCCCACTGTCTGTATTACCAGGATACAACATTGACATTGAGATTCTAAAATCTTACAAGTACCTGGGTGTACACCTGAACAATAACCTGGACTGGTCAGACAATTCAATGGCTCTGTACAAGAAAGGACAGAGCTGACTCTATCTGCTGAGGAGACTGAGGTCGTTTGGAGTGCAGGAGGCACTGAGCCTGACCTTTTTTGACTCTATGGTGGCTTCAGCCATCTTTTATGGAGTGGTCTGCTGGGGCAACGGCATCTCTGCTGCTGACAGGAAGAGACTTAACAAACTGGTAAAGAAGGCCAGCTCTGTCCTGGGGAGCCCTCTGGACACTGTGGAGGTGGTGGGAGACAGGAGAATGATGGCCAAGCTGTCATCCCTGTTGGACAACATGTCCCACCCCCTCCAGGACACTTTGCCGCACTGAACAGCTCCATCAGTGACAGGCTGCTTCACCCGCAGTGTCACACGGAGAGATACCGCAGGTCCTTCCTTCCTGCAGCAGTCAGACTATACAATCACCACGGCCCCTGGTAGACCACCACACACTCAATGCGGCTGTAACACCACTGTTCCTTCGCTCATGTGCAATACACCCCGTTACTATTTGTTACTGTGCAATACAATCACGTGCAATACGTATGTGCAATATATCTCTTTTTACTATGTATTATTGTTACTACAGGCTGCTAGAGTATTACTCTCACACGTTCACTTAATGTATTATGTTAACCTGCCACTTACTTACCACGGTTGTTGTGTGTTCTGTTTTTTGTACTTATCCATTTGTACTTAACCTTTTATCTGCGCTGTAAATTTCCCCGCTGTGGGATGAATAAAGGTTTTCTGATTCTGATTCTGATTCAGAAGCTCCAACACATACAGAACAGCGCCGCTAGGATCCTGATGAGGCTGTGAAAATATAATCATATCACATCCATTCTCCACTCGCTCCACTGGCTTCCTGTCTCATTCAGGGTTGATTACAAAATCTCCCTACTCACCCATCAGTGCATCCATAGAAATGCCCCTACTTGCCTCAAGGAACTCCTCTCACCACTAACCTCCACACGCAAACCTCCACACGCAACCTCCGCTCCACAAACAAAAACTTGCTCCACCCCTCCAGGACCAAGCTCTGCACCATGGGGGATCGGGCCTTCTGTTCAGCACCTCCTCACCTGTGGAATTCCCTCCCAGGCCACCTGAGGGCCCCACAGACCACTGACTCCTTCAAGAAGATCCTAAAAACCTCTTTAAAAAAAGCCTTTTCTCAAACCTTGTATTTCTATTTTTGTGTCTTTTATGCCTCTGTTTTCTGTTGTTGTTGACTTTTGCTCTGTATCACCTTGAGATTGCTTTTAGCCATGAAAGGCGCTTTACAAATAAAACGTATTATTATTATTTTTATAGATATAAAAATTGTCTCACTGAAACCTGGCTGAGACATGAAGAATATGTCAGTCTAAATTAATCCACTCCGCCTCGTTATATTAATACTCACGATCCTCGAGGCCGAGGTAGTGGATGTGCAGCCATAGTCGACTCAAGCCTATTAATCAATCCTTAACCTAAACTAAACTATAACTCTTTTGAAAGCCTTGTTCTTAAGCTTTCAAACCTATCATGAAAAACAATAAAGCCAATCTTATTTGTTATAGTGTACCGCCTTTGGGGTCCGTATTCTGAATTTCTATCTGAATTCCCGGAATTCTTATCGAGTTTAGTGCTTAAAACAGATAAAGTAATTATTTTAGGTGACTTTAATATTCATGTGGACGTCGATAATAACAGCCTTTATACTGCGTTGATCTCATTATTAGATTCCATTGGGTTCAGTCATAATGTACATCAACCAACTCACTGTTTAAACCCTGGACCTTGTTCTGGCACATGGTGTTGAAGTTAATAATAATAATACATTTTATTTATCAAGCACTCAAAGACATTTGAACATTTATTAGTCCGTCCACATAATCCTTTATCAGAGCATTTTTTAATAACTTTTGAAGTCCTGTTACTGGACTACAAGCCATGAAGCAAAATATCCTATGCTCAATGTCTATCTGATAGTGCTGTAGCTAAATTTAAGGAAGTGATTCCATTGGCGCTTAAATCATTACCATGTCTCAATATCAATGTAACAAAGGACTCCTGTGCTAACTTTGGTCGCCAATGAATCATCTTGTTGATAGAACTGCTGCCTCACTGCTAATGACACTCAACTCTGTCGCTCCTCTAAAAAAGAAGATAATAAAACAGAGAAAGCTCCGTGGCTTAACCCCCAAACCCGCAAACTAAAACTAAAGTCGAGAAAACTTAAAAGGAAATGACGTTCCACCAAGCTGGAAGAATCTTGTTTAGTCTGGCTAGATAATCTTAAAACATATAAGAAGTCTCTCCGTAAGGCCAGAGCTGCTTATTACTCTTCATTAATAGAAGAAAATAAGAACAACCCCAGGTTTCTTTTCAGGTCTGTAGCCAGGCTGACAGAGAGCCACAGCTCTACTGAGCCTTCTATTCCTATATCGCTCAGTAGTGACGACTTAATGAGCTTCTTTAACCATAAAATTAAAATTATTAGAGACAAAATGAATCACCTCCTGCCCTCAATTGGTAATGACGTAACCTCTACCATTGGAATCTTAAAAGCAGCTGTAACACCTGAAATATATCTAGACTGCTTTTCTCCGATCGACCTTAACCAACTAATTTCAACAATTTCATCGTCCAAACCATCAACCTGTCTCTTAAACCCGATTCCAACTAAACTGCTGAAAGAAGTTTTACCCTTAAAGAACATCTCGTTATTAAATATGATTAACCTGTCTTTATTATCTGGCTTTGTACCAGAATCCTTTAAAGTTGCTGTAATAAAACCTCTTCTTGAAAAGCCCAGTCTTGATCCAGAGGTTTTAGTCAACTATAGGCCGATATCTAACCTTCCCTTTCTCGCTAAAACCCTTGAGAAAGCATTCGCAAAACAGTTGTGTAATTTTCTACATAACAATAGTTTATTTGAGGTTTTTCAATCTGGATTTAGACTTCATCATAGCACAGAGACGGCAGTGGTGAAAGTTACCAATGACCTTCTATTGGCATCAGACAAAGGACTTGTCTCTGTTCTTGTCTTGTTAGACCTCAGTGCTGCTTTTGACACTGTTGATCATGACATTCTGCTGCAGAGACTGGAACATTTCGCATAACAGGAACCACACTGGTTTGCATGGAGGATTCATCGTTAACACGTACAAACTGAGATCTCTCAGATAAATAGGATTTAAACCAGCTCAAAGTCAGTCATGGAGTTCCGCAAGGTTCTGTACTTGGACCTATTCTATTCACCTTATACATCCTTCCAATATTATAAGGAACCACTCCATAAACTTTCATTGTTATGTGGATGATACCCAATTATATCTATCAATCAAGCCAGATGATATCAATCAATCAATTAGCTAAATTTAAGGACATAAAATAGTGGATGTCCTGCAACTTTTTGATGTTGAACACCGACAAAATTGAAGTTATTATACTTGGTACCAAACGCCTCCAAAACGCATTTTCTAAATGACATAGTAACTCTAGATGGCATTAACTTGGCCTCCAGCACCACCTTAAGGAATCTCGGCGTTATCTTTGATCAGGATATGTCTTTTAACCTTTTTTCATCTGTATAACATTGCAAAAATAAGGTACATCCTGTCTCAAAAAGATGCAGAAAAACTAGTCCATGCATTTGTTACTTCAAGGCCGGATTACTGCAACTCCTTATTATCTGGTTGTCCCAAAAAATCCCTTAAGACTCTTCAGTTGATTCAAAATGTGGCACATGTATTGACAAGAACTAGGAAACAAGATCATAGTACTCCTGTATTAGCTTCTCTGCACTGGCTCCCAGTAAAATACAGAATAGAATTCAGAATCCTTCTCCTGACCTTCAAAGCGATTAATGGTCAGTCTCCAGTTTATCTTAAAGATCTCATAGTACCTTATAACCCAACTAGAGCATTGCTCTCCCAGAGTGCGGGGTTACTTGTGGTTCCTAGAGCCTCTAAAAGTACAATGGGAGCCAGAGCCTTCAGCTATCAAGCTCCTCTACTGTGGAACCAGCTCCCAGTTTGTGTTCGGGAGGCAGACACCCTCTCCACATTTAAGAGCAGGCTAAAAACTTTCATCTTTGACAATGTTTATAGTTAGGGCTTGCTCAGGCTTACCTTTGACCAGCCCCTAGTTATGCTGCTATAGGCTTAGACTGTCGGGGGGACTCACTCCTTTCTTCTCCTCCTTTTCCCTATGTCTCTCTCTCTCCCTCTCTATCTGTATGCATTCATGTCCCTTAAATGCATGTTACAAACTCATCATCCGGGGCATCATCTGGCAGGTTGCCATTATTAAAGGTTACGTCTGGATCATGAATCGTGGCTGCACCTGTTGCCCCATATATATCTTTTTTTGGAGACACCGGGAAGCTTTCTATTGACATCCTCCTGGATCCATCTTTTTAATAAACTATCACATCATCATTTCTGTCACATAGATTGTCTATGTTGTATTTTTAACTATGTTGTTTATTCTGTACACACGTCATCTATTGCACATCTGTCTGTCCTGTGAGAGGGATCCTCCTCAGTCTCTCCCTGAGGTTTCTTCCATGTTTCACCTTTAATTGTGGGGTTTCTTTTCGTGTTTTTTCATGTGCGGTGCGAGGGTCGTATCCTGTACAGTCTGTAAAGCCCAGACAAATCACAGACAAATGTGTAATTTATGACATTGGGCTATACAAATAAACTTGATTTGATTTTATGTTTCCAAAGTCAATGAGTAATCGTGTTCAGTAATTGTGATTTCAATATTGATCAAAATAATTGTGATTATGATTTTTGCCGTAATCAAGCAGCCTTGACTTCCTCTTGGCAAACCAGCCAGCCAGAGTGCATATGCAACCAACTGGACTGAAATGTGGAACAAAACAGGAGCATGCGCAGTCAGCGTGATTGCTAAGTGTGTCTTAAATGAGAATTTTGCAAGAATGTGATTTTTTTTTGCAGTACCTGTAGTCCACTGCTGAACATTGAGACCCATTGCTGGACTGTATCTTCCTGTAGAGACAACTAAGTTTTTCAAGGTCCTGTGTTACCTCTGTAGTCCTTTGTCTGTCAAAACAAATATTGAAGTCACAAAACGTTGACCAAAATTTAACACAAACAAGGTCTGGTCAGTACATTGATGTGTCTTTATAGCTGCTCGGGAGAGGAAGCTGTTGACCTGTTTAACATTCTCCTCTATTCTTGTCCCTACCAACCTCTCCATGGAGGGCCATCAAAACCGTGACCTGAAGACGAATAAGGTCTGGCGTACTCCAGGATGGCAGGAGAAGAGGGAGTTATGTGCCAAGTGAAAGTGCAGTAAGACGGAGTGGTCCGTCCAACCAATGACGCCACTCCTCTAGGGCCATGCCAAAGAAAACGTTGAACCAGCTTGCAACTAGAAGGAGTAGGCTGTCACCCACCCACTCTGTGACAGCACTGACCTTGGATGGATCCATCTGGATGTTATTTTTCGAAAATGATGAACCCCAGGAAGGAGACAGTGGAGACGTGGAACTCACACTTCTCCGCTTTCAGGTTATCAAGGAGACACTACAAAACTTACTGGCATGCTAAAATGTGTGCTGAAGATAGGGGGTACCTGTTCTTGATGTTGATGTCGTTCAGGCCTCTGTAGTCAATGCAGACCACGAAAAAAAACCCTGCTCCAACAGGAGAGGAGGAAGGGCGATTAATCCCAGCAGCGAGGGAAGAGTTGATGTATTCCCTCATGGCCTCCATCTCGGGGGCTGAAAGGGAATAGAGGTGTTCTCTAGAGGGAGAAGTCCCAGGGAGCAATTCAATGGGGCAGTCATAGGGTCGGTTAGGAGGTAGAGAGGTTTCTTAAAAACCTCCTTAAGGTCCAGATAACTGGAGGGACATAAGGATTAACAGAGTCTGACGTATCTTGGATAGGAGTTGAGACCCTAGTGATGAGAGCCAGATGCTCAGGATTCACGGGTGGTGAAGGCAAAAGGTTAATTGGAACAAGGACTGCAGGGAAACACGACGTTGAGCAATCCTTGTGCCAACCCAAAACCCTCCCTGTGGACCAGTGCATGTGGGAGTTGTGCTTTACAAGCCATGGATACCCCAGAATGAGTGCATGAGAAGGGAAGTTAAAAAGGTGAAAACTCATGAACTCTGTATGGCTGTTTGCAATGATGAGTTGGAGGAGCTGAGAACGGTGAGTTACTCTCCACAACAAATGGCCAGCTAGAGCCTTGGCCTCCAGTTGTCTTGGCAAAGGTACACGCTTTAGACAGAGTCTCTTGGCTAGCATCCAATCGATAAAACTTTCATCAGCTCCAGAATCCACTTGAACGGGATGGCAAAGAGTCTGAGATGAGTAATTTAACTGAGCAGGAGTGCGAGAGGGACATAGCTTCCTCCTGGGCAGTAAGTGGCGCTGGTGAGTCAGCCACAAGGAAGCGCTGCTGAGAAGTGCGCTATGAAGAAGAACAGCTTGCCGTAGACTGCCCCCTCTGACCAGGCAAGGACACAACCGCTCAAAAGTTGAATGTCAATTCTGATTGTCATGGCAATAAATTAATCTAGATCAGCGGGAAAGCTCTAGAGGAAGAAACTTGGTCCTTGATGGAGTCAGAAAGTCCATGAAGGAAAGCGTTGAAAAAAGGAAGAAGAATTCCAGCCACACAAATTGGAGACGCGGAGGCCAAGCTCAAGGTCGGGGACAGAACGGGATGAGGCAAGAAGTAACGGAGCAGACTGTGACAATTTATCTGCTTTGATTTCAGGTTCCTGGTATTGTGCATGCTGGCTCACTGTCACCTCTCACTCAGACACTTAAATAGAACAGAGCCATCGTAAGTGTTATCAATACCACCCTAGCTTTTCCTACTATGACATGTCAATGTATGCGGTGAGAAAGGCCTATGGTCGGCAGTTGGTGCCCAGAGAGAGCAAACTAATAATCTGGGTGGTGCTGTAATAACTATATGGGCTCAGACTGAACCTCTCCTACAAGCTCCATTTTAGTTGATGTTCTCATGCTACGACTCTGTCACAACTACAACATTTTAGCATAAATTAATTTAGCTAATATTCATCAGAAAGACTTCCTGGATTTACACTAGAAAACAATTCTCCACACTTGAACATCATTCAAAAAGAACAATGGGTTTCTGGAGAATGTCTACATAAGCACTGCGTTCTGGGAAGCATGCCAATAAATTGTTTCTTATTTTGGAAGCCCTCAGTGGCTGTTGTTGCTCATAAATTCTAGACCTATTATCTCTTAATTGTATCATTATCTCAAGATAACAGAATTAAGTACTGCTCATTTTTAAGCTATTCATCCTGAGGTAATGATTTCATTTAAATATCTCCACATATCAAACCTGTTTTTTTTGTTTTGTGAGTCTGTCTTCAAATAACAAAGTCAAACTTGATTGCTCTCTTGATGTTTAAGACTCCAAGTCACTTACCGTACTTTCATCATTATGTCACTCCTCTCTCCATTGAAAAGTACTTGACTTGAGATGTGATGGCCCGATGATGCAGTGGTGAGCACTGTCACCCAGGTCAGCTGGTACCCTTCTGTGTGGCATGTTTGCATCTTTTCCCGCGTGGGTTTCTTCACAGTCTAAAGGTTAGGTAAATCAGTGACTCTAAATTGCTCGTAGGTGTGAATGGATGTCTGTGTCAGCCCTGTGATGCAACCTGTCCAGGGTGTACCCCACCTCTTGCCCAGCTGGGTTCTGCTCCAGCCCCCTGCGACCAAGGATAAGCAGTTGTAGATGGTGGATGGATGAATGGATAACTTGAGATGACCTAGGTAGACCTTTCAGCAACATCAATAAAGCAATTCAGGGGGGAAATCTCAGCAATCAAATTAATTCATATTAGGACAACAAGACGTCATAATACTGAGAAAACATTGTTTAATGTATGATTATAAGGTGTAAAAGATACATTGGGATACCTGACTAAAGATGACCACCAACTATGCATTTTCTATTATAAGTACAGTTCAAAGGCTTCCTGATCAGAAGCCCAGATCGTCTGAAAGGGTGCCTCCTTTTCTTTTGACGAGCGGTCCTTCCCTGAGCTCCTCAGCTTGCTTTCAGCCTCAGCTCCCTTTTACAAAGGGCCCTGTCACTCACAAAGAAAACCCACATACTGAAATATATGCACAATAATAATAATTTGTTGTGTTTAGGATAGTTTTATAATGTCAACAGATCCCATGAAAATACCAACATCAACACAGCCAAGTATCCTAAGAATCATCTTCAAATGGGATTATAGTGAAATAGCTGGGGACTATTTTCAGAAGTGGATTAATCCACATTTTTTATTCTAGTGAGTATTTGGGGCAGCAAGATGTATGTGTGATTTGGGTTGAGATAGAATTCTAGTGTTGCCGCAAATACACAGTAAATATACATAACAACACGAGAACAGAGATATATTTATCCATAGAATATCTATACAATTCACAAAATAAAGAAGGTACCAGAATACACTAAACTAAAATATATGCATAGAATAACATTGTTGAGTATAAAGATGTGCAAATTCACCATGTGCAAGGTCATTAATTGATCTAATTGTTGTGGTTGGGTAGAACTTGCAGGCTGTTCTGGAAGAATATCTCATGTGTAGAAAGGTAGGAAAGTGGTGAAACGGTGGGAGCTCCTTGTAATCAGTCCAGTTTCAATGTCAATTACAAAGACAAGATCAATTCATCCCTGAAAAGCAATTGGATCCAATTCAAATGTGACTCTGTTGTGGTGTCTGGGGAAGGCAGAGAGCAGGAGATTCCACAGCGTCTGTAATGAGTCTGTATATGGGTATGTAGGCATTATACTACATTGTTTCATTGAAATAGGTGTCTGCTTATACCCTATTACTCTACTGGAGCAGTTTAAGAAACAATATTAACCATATTTATATATGTCTACCTAAATAATTGGCATTTTGGCAAAATAAACCAAATTACCTTTTTCTGGCACTTGTATCGGCAGGACAAGATCATTTCTCAGTGTGGTTCATAGAAGTATTTTGTCATTTTCCACATCTATGGTAAAATGAAAATTATAAAATGGATAGTTCCCGTCCTTGATTGTGATTGTCTAAACCATGTTTGAACCCATAGTAAAATGCTACATAAACACTTGGCTGTGGCTGCATTACAATAGTATCTCTGCGCCAATTACTCACCTCAAAGATTACAATTGTCAGCAGAAGAGACAAAGATAGCCTATGGTGATTTCTGTTCGAGCAGCCAGGGAACTCACTCTGACCTGTTGCTTCATTGGAGAAATAATGTTACCTCCTGTTGCTGCTGCCGCAAAATCCACTGGCTTTTTATCTCCATCCAAAGCGGACAAACTACGCCAATGATCTATGGTAAGTTAACAATGTAAATTTAGCTAGCTCACATGTTTTTATTTGTAGGCTATTATGCAGATATTCAGATAAATGTTAATAATCACGCCAATCTTTAAGCATGCTTTTCACTGCGTCTGTGTGTTGCCTGGCAACCACTCTAAATAAATGTTGCTGAAGAGCTACATTACTTGGCCGAAGAAGGATCATTTCTAATAAATGATAAAAAAATGTGTGGCCGTGCATTTATTTTATGAAACCTTGTACATATAGTAACAATTTTATCAAATCAATAAGCCACTTTTTAAATTATTTACAGTAATTTTACTAAAGTCAAGTGGCATTGTTAGGCACGATGCGGAGCAGTTTCAACATTTTGGGAAGTATGCAAACTCAATGTAGAAAGAAAGGGCCGGCAGTATAGCAGCACTGGAGCAGCACAGATGTTGTACATGAATAACAATCTTTATATGCTTTTCGCAGTATGAGCTTTATAAAGTGGTAGTACAATAAGAAGTCATCCTTCCTTAATAACACTTAATAAATATGGTCTATTCTCACGACATTTATCTTTGTGCAGTTATATTTTTGTGAAGTTGTATTGGTACTGTAAGTGTGTTTTTTGGGGGGTTTTCTGCCTTTTGTTAGTATAGCTGTAGAAGGACAGGAAAGGGGGAGAGAGAGGGGATGACATGAGCTGCTGCAGTAAAGACTTAGAACACCCCAACAACAACTGAGTTAGAAAGACTTAATTTAGAGTTATTTGAACACTGAGTGTATACAGGTACAGTAGATGGCAGTAATCTTACCTTGCAGAACACAGAAATAACTGGTCTACCGTAATTTTGTCAACTCTTGTGTTCTGCGAGGTAAATCAACAATTTGTCAATGAAGTATAGTGGCTTTGAAGAGAGCGTAGATAACAGCTTCAGTTCCCCATAGGAAAGGGCTGTCTGACAGCAAGGTATAGCGGTACAAATATTTTAAATATAGCTTACACTTAAACTGATATTGATTTTTTTAGGTAAATCTTTTTGCTGTTGCCTCCGTCCACAGCAGTACATTGCTTTGCTCCCGTGCCGGGACTTCTGTCTGCTACTCCAAAATGAGGGCGTGCCGCCCTCCATCAGTATTTTGGATAAGAACATAATACAACACCACTTCAAAAGATCCAAACTATCCATTTAATTGTCTGTCAATAGTTTCTTTGTGCATCACATAGTAATTGTCACATTGTTTATTTTGTACTGGAAACTTTAACATTAATGATCACTGAAATAAGCTGTGCCTTTTGAAGAAATCTAATTGTAAATAAAACTGGAGACAAGCAGCAGGTTTTTAAAGACATGTCCACGATTAGACTTTGTGTCTGCCAAAGGAAATATTTTTGCAAAGTAGAATTGTGGTGGGCCTTGATTCCTGAATCCAAGCAAAGATGGCAACCAAGTTTTATTACTTAATGTCGTTAATCACTTTATTTAAAGCTGTACCAATCAATATATGATTTTAGCAATACACCTTGGTCTCACTCCCAGGGTGTCAAATGCTGACGCTCGGGCAGTGGCAGTTGGCGTCTTGATACCGACGCACAAGGCACCCTTTAGCGTCTATATGAGACACACCAGGCTTTCAAGTGACATCCAAAGTGACAGAATGCAGCTTTAAACATCAACAATGTGGCATTTATAAGTTATCTTACTTGGTACTCTAGGACCTTGCTCTGGCAACAATGGCAGAAACAAACCACTTCCTGCACCTTATGTGAAAAAACTTCTGCCATTCTCACAGTTTCAAAGTTCATGTGAGACACAGTGACTCTTCTTAACACACTCTTGACAGCATCCATGCTAACATGTACACCATAAGAATTGAATAGGGCAATGTTGTGGTTTCAGCTTGTTCTGATTATTTTCATTTAACCCCCATATTGTCTTATAAAGGGTCTGCACACCCACACAGGTGTTACTTTGGCTGATTAGACGTCATCTCAGCTTAAGGTGAGGTGGAGCCATGCTGGGATTTTGTCTTGGTCCCCTTACTCCATTATCCAACAGAATAATAAAAGGTATAATTTGACCCACCCTAGGAGGTGCAGGAGAGTCCAAGAGATGTCAATCAAGCACAGCCTCTTCACACCCCTACAGTCCTGGGAGGAGGTCTAATTAGGGAGGAGAGGAGAGAACAACTGTGTGAGTGGATAATGGCAATGTAGAAACTTTAACACTTTAACTTTTCCAGAGCAAAAAACATCCCCACCAATCCAACCTTTTACTGACACACATGTATTAACGTTCCACCTAATATGAAGGGCAGGACTGAAACAAACGGGGCAGAAAATTATGTTATTAGAGCTATTTCCATAATTAGCTTAAACTCCCTTGCTCTATCTCTCATGTCTACAAGCAGCTACTCTTTAACCTGTTGTCACTTTAACCAGCTGACATAGTAAGAGGAAATCGAGGCAGTGTCAGAAATTACTGACAAAAAAGTAGGGTCCGTGGCATATTCACTTCTTTCTGGTAGCAATCCCGCAATGCAAATTGTCACATTTGATAATTGTGAATGTTGCTGCAATTCTGCACTGGTCAGTGATTACGCAAAAATAATGATTATAGTTTCTATCGCATAGGGAGTAGTAAAGGAGTGAGCAAGGGGAGTAATTGTGTACGCAGAAAAGGAAATTCCATGAAAAATGAAGGGAAATGTGCACGGTTGTATTGAGAAAATCAAACAATATTTATTTCCAAAACTTGTAACAAACTATATTAATTAAATGTGTGTAGTAGAGCTGTAACGGTTTCTGTACTACTACCGAACCGTCACGATACGGAGGTCTTGGTCAGCGCGCCT
The DNA here is from genome assembly GCA_943590825.1 of Bovichtus diacanthus. Taxonomy (NCBI): domain Eukaryota; kingdom Metazoa; phylum Chordata; class Actinopteri; order Perciformes; family Bovichtidae; genus Bovichtus; species Bovichtus diacanthus. The sequence goes on from CALSBV010012150.1 coordinate 243,688, forward strand.
CAGGGGCACATGCAGCCTGCCTCTGCGTTTAACCAGTGATTCACATCCTTAAGCAGACTTTATATCACACAGAATATAGAACTTCGGCTTTAGAATCTAACGTGACCTCGTTAGTTGCTTCATGGTCCAACCTGACCTCTGTTCAGTTCTTTATTGTTCATTATCCAAATTTACTTATAAAGCGCTCGACCTTGGGAAAATAAGGAGCAACTGGTTAGTTGACCCGAGTGATCTTGATGGGACTTATGATTGTAAAAGGTTGGAGGGAGAGTTTTTAACTATTTTTAGAATTGATTTTATTGTTTACCTACAAATCATTAAATGGGACAAAGTCACCAAGGCTGACAGAAAAACTTCTAATAAAGACTATAAAAACATAACGTGAGCTCATTAGTTGTATTACGGTCGAATGTGACCTCATTCACATTTATAAAAAAAGCTAAACATGACTATAACATGCATTTACTATAGCTTTGCATTTCTTCATTTCTTTGCATGCTTCTGTTCTGACCGCCAACGAGCGACGTCTCACTTGCTGCTCCTCTGTGTACTGCACATCCACTCGCCACTGCTCCCCAATAGTTCACTCGTCTCCTCACCCACCCTTTGTTTCGCCGATCTCTGTCTGAACAGCTTTCCCTGGCCCTCCAGACTATGTGTAGTTGTAGTTATTTCAACAAAATACATGCAAGGACTAAACAAAAAACAAATGCAAAACAAAATAAAACAAACATAAGGGATAATACATGCAACTCAAAACACAGTGTGAGCCACACCCACTCACCCAGGGAAAATTAAAGAGCGAAAATAGGTTCAGGGAAAACAAAAGTTGTTTATTAAAGCGCTGACGGTCTTTTCAGACCCACACCAATCAATTCTGGAGAGCCTTCTCCGGCGCGGCGCGGCGCAGAGGAACGGGCCGCTGCGCTCTCGCTCTGTCCAGCAACCCGTCTCTGGAGTCCCAGTCTCTCCTTGGACCCAGCCTACTGCAAGAGCCAGAACCATGTTACCAGCATGTTTATATTGTGTGGCTGATTACCTGATTCTGACCAGCTGTCCAATCCCCAGCTGAGCCGCTCCCGACACTCCCTCGCAGACGGCGCCGTGAACGCGCCCCCGCTGCTACACACAGCAACCCAAAACAAAACAGCAAATAAATGTAATGATCATTGGTCACAGCCTCACGCCACTCCTGGCATCATTACAACCCTAAAATGATGAAGTCACGATGGGGTCTAATTGCCAAAGACTTATATTTCTAAACTTTGTTGTGCACCATGTCAATTTATTTATTTGATCTCTCAATGAGCTAAAACTCGTCTGATTGAACTACTAAAGGGTGCAGGAGCTAATTGTTAAACTTTTGAGTGTATTTGTTAATCATTATGGTCGTATTGGACACTGTACAGTGAGCCACTTCAGCTTTTGATCTGAGCAAGTTAACAACTAGAGGCCAACGCTGGGCCTCATTTGAAAGGAGTTCTTTTAATCGTTAATCAAATTTCACTGCCTCTCCTAGATCCACAGAGCCAGGACAGGAGGTGGAACCTCTGCGCGCACACACACACACACACACACACACACACACACACACACACACACAC
>CALSBV010012150.1:245301-265281 GCA_943590825.1 Bovichtus diacanthus
CACACACACACACACACACACACACACACACACACACACACACACACAGAGGTGGTGGAGCAGAGGAACAGAATATTATAGGCTACTATTTCTTACATGACAAAAAAAATGAACATCAAATCAAATCAAGAAAATCTTATCTTACATTTTTTTCTCTTTTTTTTACTTAAACATTTATTTTATAACACGCATAATCTTATTTTATTTACCACCTTTTCAGCTATCAAATGACGTTGAGATAAAGAGTTCTCCAATGACCCTCTGGCCATAAATCAACGGTGCTAGGCGTTGCTCTGAAGGCCCATTGGTACTAAAGCCCAATAGTCCAACATTTTTTGCATTGGACCAAAAGCCCATTTGTGACACCCCCTTATCTCGAAAACAAACACCCCTTCGGTACGAAGGCCCACTCTCCCTGCAAAAAACAGAAGCACAAGGCTAATTATTATACAGAATGACATGATATTCTAACACTCACCCTAACCAATCTCATTTCTCATTTCTAAACCTAACCAATCCAACCAATGAAGGCAACACATACTAGCCAATCAGAGGCAGAGTAGGATGGGTCATGCCTTCAACATAGTAGTAGCAGCGTGTTTTTATTTGAGATTTGAAAATGGAGAGATCGGTAGTCACGGATGTGTTTGAGGAGTGAGTTCCAGAGGGAGGGGGCAGCGATGGAGAAGTCTCCGTCACCCCAGGTCCGGTGCTTGGTCCTTTGTGGCTAGGACAGGAGGTTGGCGTCGGAGGAATGGAGGGTGCGGGAGGGAGCAGGTCAGTGAGGTAGGCGGGGGGGCTGGTTGTGGAGGGCTTTGTGGGTGAGGAGGTGGATTTTAAAATGGATGTGTTGGGGGACAGGGAGCCAGTGGAGGTTCTGCAGGACGGGGGTGATGTGGTCACGGGATTATGGTTTTGGAACAATAGGCAGTCCCCAAATCAATACTGATTCCGATACACCCTTGACTGTCTCCCAACAATGCGTTATCTTTGGGAAGCAATAAGTGAAAGCCCACATTAATGAATCATAGGCTTTTACTTACAAGTGCTGTAATTGTTCCTAGATATGCTCAATTCATCTGGTAAATAAAACATTTTCTTGTTCCTGCTGCATAAGTTCCTGCTAAAAACACTCAAGGAAATTATTCTATGGTTGAAATGTGCTTTTCAGAGGAATTGACTGATTTGTTATTTTGAGGATCAAACTTCAAGAAACTGTAGATGTGAGCACAGGATGTTTTGAGTTTGAAGAGGCTCTGGGACATCCTCTGATAAAAAATATAAGTGTCGATGTTCAGAGAAAGGCCTCAAGAAATATTATTTTCCAATTCATCTGTTAAAAAGAATCAACTCTTACTTTCCACGGAAATGTACTGGCTTCATTATTCAACAAGATTTGAGGTGGTTTCTTGCTCGTAGTCAGGAAGACAATTTACGAGACACAACTTGCTGCTTTCCTATTGCATTTGCATGGACCTAAGTAAAGGTCAGGCTTATTTCTATCAGTCAGATGCAAAACCTCCTTAAATCTTGCATTTAACGTAAATCTGCCTGTATATTTGACCTTTTTTGACAATTCAATCGGCTTTCGTTTGGTGCAGCATTTTATTACATCATACTTTTCTTGTTTCTTTCTTTCTCCTGATTTTGTTAAACACTGTTTCTTTTTACTCTTTTGTTTTATGTTTGAGGCTCTCTTTAGTGTGCTTGAACTTCAGTTATCCTCTTATAACCAATGCATGAGAGAAGTTTGATAGAGCTGAAAAACTCCTGTCAATCCAGCATTCCCATTGTTTCACGCCCAATCCGCAGGCTGCCTGGACAAAGTAATTAGTGGCTGGAAAAAAGGGAGGAAAACAGAAACCATTTACCCTTACAAATTGCTTTCTGATGCTGCCCCACAAAACTCTAATCTATTCAGCTGATTTACAGATGGCCAACAGAGGGCTACACTCACTCTTCAACCCATGTGGTAACACACATCCACTACTAGGAACACTGCACCAACTTCGGCGGTGGGTCTTGCTAGAAAAATGGTCATCCCAACCAGTGTCCATCTCCTGGTATCATTGGCAATGCAGTTTCACTGATTGATTAAGTTCTTCTTCTTAACTGTCTGTCCTCTGGGTTCTAAATACAACTCAATGAAGAATAACATATATATACATAAATCTCACCCATATGCAGTAACATACATAATATTACCAAAACTAATACAGAATAATCAGGACTGATACAAATATAACATGTCTCCTAAACTCCAATCATTGTAAACAGAGGAAATGGCTTAATCAAATGTCTATAGTTATATTTACACTAAAACAGGATATCAAAACACTTATTACAAAGGATTTACAAACATATTAACACAGTGTTAAGTTACTGATAATGTTGACAAATGCAACTTCCTGTTATTTATGATTCAAGTCGATTCTGCATAACTTCAAATTATGATCAATGACGATGGGTATTTTTCCCTTCCAATGCCAACCACACTACCCGGGCCACACTACCTGCGTGGGCAATGTGTGATGGCTGCCTCGCTGAACTGCTATGTCTGTCTTGTGTATGGTGCTACTGTTCTGGTACTGCTATACTGCCAGCTCTTTCTTTCTTCATTGAGTTTGCCTTTCATAATGCCTCTAATTTATGGAGCCATACAAGTTACTACACATTCACAACACCCCAGCACATTTTTCAGAATAAAACTCTTGTGTTAACGGATGAAGGGATTCTGTCCTCAGAAAAACACTTTTATTAACAGGCTTTTATTTTTAAACAGAAAATAAAAGCCTGAGCCTGAGTTAAAAAATGTTATTTACAATTATTTCATATCTGGGACACATTGTAGAGATATAGGTATTGAAAGTGTAGTAATGTTGCTGATATGATGTCAATATACTGTCAAAAGATCATTTCACTGTCTATTTTAGCTGTAAACCAAAAATAGGCGAAACCTCAAATCTCTTGAAGCTCTGTCTCTGTCACGTCATCTCCAGCAGATGTGTGTCCAACAACGGCGGCACAAGAAGAAAAATAACAGCATTCATAATTATTTCAAATTCCTGCTGCGATCTAAGTTAATATAAATCTGACAAGGACCTCTGGTGGCTATGTAAAATTGAGACTCTTCTCTTGTGTTACTAAGTGCATTTCCATCCACCTATCTTTATGTGCATTTTCAATTTGTATATAAAAATGAATTGAAACAAATACAAATAAAACAATTTTAAGCTTGGCCAAGGTGGAAAAGTTGATGTATTGATAAAAAGAAACAAACTGTATACCTCCATGACACAACTCCTAATAATCGTTTACAGTACTGTATAAAAATGGAAACATTTATTGGTATTTTGTTTTGTAGATTCTCAGGAAATTCGGTAAAAATGTGGGCTTCATTTGGATGGAAACCTGGTTATTTTTTTAATACTTCTCATTCCTGGAGGGAGGAGTTCTGAGTGGATGGATGGGTCAATGGAGCATGTTATTTTGACACGGGAGACCACCGTTCATTTCCTGTTTTCTACTAGTAGTCAACATTGTTTTTCTTAACTTGAATCATGTAGTTTTAGGTCTAAATTCTCATATATAACAGTTTTTGAACTGCCTGATAGATGACAAGAATAATCGGGGCAGCATTATATTCCAGCAAAACGTAAATGGTTATGCAGAATAGTTACATATAGGCAGAGCCACAGATAGCAGGAATACCAATTTATATGAGTTTCTGAAATGCCATCTGAGAGTTTTAGACATTTAGACAAGAAAAGCGTTATATGAATTGAATCTATTTACCATTTACCAAAAGTGTTCCATCCCCTTTGTCATGAAACACCTAAATAAGATCTTCTGGTGCTTCAGAAGTTATGAAAAAATATCGGAAACTTTGAACATTCCGTAGAGCAACATTAAATGCATTATCCTCCTGAGACCAACCCATTCATTTTTGTCCTCTTTGGTGCAATTTGTTTTTGGTCCATTACTCTGAGGTTATACATGCCATTGCATTAAATTCAATTGTACCTCACAGAGGGCTTTTCAGACATGTGACATATGTGGGGTGTGACTTTGAAAAACATTTTTTCCTGGTATTTCAAAATGGCGTCCATAAGCACAAGCACATTTTATGGAAAGAAAAATGGTAAGTATGTAATTTTGTAATTAGCAGTTTTGTGAGTTCAATATTTTGATTGATTATAGAAAGGGAAACTCTGAGGAGTTAGTGTAGTGAGTTTTCAGAGCAGTGTAATAATTATTTGACCTAAAACAACATGTATTTATGAATGTCAAGGACAAGGGGATGTGCTAACTATTTATTTCCCCTGTTTTACACAATACAAAAGGAGGCAGCTCACTAACTGAGGCACAGAGAATTTTGAACAGAATCATTGAGGGAGACTCAGGCATAGACTTGTCAGATGATGAGGATCCACAGGCAGTGATTGAGGATGAGGTTGACAAGTCAGAGGAGGAGGCATTGACTGAGGAAGAGCAGGAGACAGTTCAACAAGGGTGGCAAGGTGATTACACACAGGAGGATCAAATCAGTGAAGGGCAAACAATCACAAAAGGAAGGAAAACACAAAGACACAAAGTAAAACTAGATATGACATAAAGGGATTGAACCTACAAAATAAAACAAGAAGCACAAAAACAAGATCATGACACAGAGGTAAGCAATACTGCCCCAAACCTTGTGTACTGGCTCTCATTTAAATATTTAATACATTGACAACAAGGTCTTTGACGATATATCAAGTCTACAAGTCTAAATACAACACCTGAGGAGATCAAGACCTTCTTTGGAGTGTCATTGCACATGACATGCCTGGGATAAGATAAGATAAGGTAGAACTTTATTTATCCCGAGGAAAATTGTTGTGCAGCAGTTGCAATACACAGTAGGAGACAGTATAAGATGCAAAGATTTACAAAAATGTACACATAGTGCAAAATGTTTTATACAATATATATGTAAAACAATTTAAAAATAAGATGAGCTGAGATGGTGTAAGGTGCAATATTAAGGTGCAAAAGTCAACAAGATGAGGTAAGGTTTAGTATTTTCAAAATAACAACATTAAAAAAAATAAGAATTACCAAACCAAACTAAGTATGAAGAGCGGATTAAGCTACATATGAACCTAAATATAAAGAATGAAGATAATGAAGATGAAGAGAGGAGAAAGAGAGCGAGAGGACCTCAAGTCACTGTGTCTCCTCTGTTCATCTAACGACTTGAGGTGGATGTGTTGTAAAGTTTTATCGCCACAGGGAGAAAGGACTTCCTGTGGCGCTCTGTGGTGCATCTTGGTGGTATAAGTTTGTTGTTGAAGGTGCTCCTGTATGAGGACAGCACATGGTGGAGAGGGTGAGAGTCAATGTCCATGATGCTCCACAGCTTGCACAGCATCCCCCTCTCTGACACCACCACCAACGAATCAAGCTCCACCCCCAGTACAGTGCTGTCGACTGTCCTCAACCTGCTGCCCCAGCACACGACCGCAAAGAAGATAGCACTGGCTACCACATACTGGTAGAACATCCGCAGCATGATACTGTAGACATTGAAAGACCGGAGCCTCCGCAGGAAGTAGAGTCGGCTCTGGCCTTTCTCGTACACAGCCTCGTGTTCATGGCCCAGTCCAGTTTATTGTCCAGGTGAACTCCCAGGTATTTGTTGTCCTGTACAGAGTCCACCGCCACCTCCTTGACGGAAATTGGTGTTGGGGGTGTTTTTCTCCTGCTGAAGTCCACCACCAGCTCCTTCATCTTGCTGGTGTTGAGCTATAGGTGGTTAAGCTCACACCACTCAACGAAGGAGTCCATGACGCCCCTATACTCGGCATCCCTTCCTTCGCTGATACAGCCAACAATCCTGGAGTCGTCGGAGAACTTCTGCAGGTGACAGGAATCTGTGATGGATGTATTTGAAGTTTGAGGTGTACAGAGTGAACAGAAATGGTGACAGAACCATTCCCTGTGGGGCCCCCGTGTTTCTCACCACAGTGTCAGACACAGAGCTCTGCAGTCTAACGTACTGTGGCCTACCAGTCAAATAATCCACAATCCAGCACACCAGGGGAGCGTCCACCTGCGACACCGTCAATTTACTCCCCAGCATGGCTCGAAGGTTGAAGGGGGAGGATGGTAGAAGAGCTGTGGGAGGGGCAGACTGGAGCCCTCTCATCAAATCTGTTAAAGAACAGATTCAACTCGTTGACCTGATCACGGTCCCCTCCCATTGTCTGTCTCACAGTCCTAGTGGTCACAGGCTGCCGCTGGACTAGAGGCTTTTACAGGGGCTGAAGATGGATCAGATTGTGATCAGATCTCCCGAATGGAGGGAGGGCTATGGAGCTATATGCCTCTTTAACATACAGCAGATTTATTGTTTTATTTTCCCTGGTTGTACAGGCCACAAACTGCTTGAAAGTGGACAGTGTCGTTGTTGAAGTACCCAGATATTGCAATGAATGCGTCCGGGTGTTGCGTCTGCAGTCTTGCAATGACTGAGTGGATGACTTCAGTCGCGAGCGACGCACTGGCCGAGGGCAGAATGTAAACAGCCAGGATGATTGCATGGGAAAACTCTCTCGGTAGATAGTATGGTCGTAGACTTACAGCAAGCAGTTCAATGTCCGGGCTACACAAACGTTCTTTAACTGCGATATATCCAGGATTACATCATTTGTTGTTAACGAGAATGGCAAGTCCCCCACCTTTCCTTTTGCCACTCTCCCTGTAATTCGTGTCCGCCCGTACTGTCTGAAAGCCGTCCACAGACACGTTGGAGTCTGGGATGTCCTCGTGTAGCCATGTCTCAGTGAAACACGAAACACTGCTCTCCCGATACACCCTCTGACTCCTTACCAAGGCCGCTAGCTCGTCCATCTTGTTAGCCAGCGATCTTATGTTTCCCATAGTGATGGAAGGAAGATAGGGCTTATATCTCCTCTTCTTTCCCTGGTGTTTCACTCTGCCTGCCTTAGATCCCCTGTATCTGCTCCTCAGCAGCTCCTTGAGGATTTCAGGTCCCTCCTGTGCCGACCCATACGGTCAAAGAGACAACAGCTGACTCCGTGTGTAGACAAAAACTCCGCCGACGGCGTAAAGTTGTGCGAAGGTGGAGATGCGGTTGAGTAAAAATGTCCCAAAGACCAGGAACACGACAACAACTTTCCACAACATCTTGGACTGAAAGCTAAACTATCTGACTGAGGACAAAACTAATCTAAAAACAAACAATAAATAAGAATAATTAACTAAAAAGCAGGAAAAGGACAGAGAGCAACAGTTGCTGGGAGCCGCATCCACAGCGGCGCAAGTAAGAATGGATACCCCAAAATAAAGATGTACTGGGCTACAAAAAAAAGCGTACCAGTAATATCTGAGTCCATGGCACGCGATTTTTCAAGATCAGACGTTCACTCAAAATCATCAATGATCTCAATGTAACAGAAGAAGAGAAGAAGTGGTGGTGGTAGTCTAGTGGTGGCAAGGGTACAACAGTAACATGGGGGGTATCGATTTGTGTGATCGAATGCTCAGCTTTTACAGAATGTCCAACTGCAGCAGGAAGTGGACTGTTCGCACAATCCTACACTTCTTTGATTTGGCCACAACCAAATCCTGGCTACAGTACAAGGAAGAATGCCAGGCCATGGCACGACCTGCAAGGAAAACGCTCCAATACTTTAAACTGCTCTTGGGGGAGGAACTAATTGCCAAGTGTCAGATGTACTGTACCTCTGTATTTCAAAAAAGAAAAACTGCTTCATGGAGTACCACAAAGGAGGGCTCAGTAGTTGTTGTTGTTTTTGTGCTCTACTGTGGTCAGGGTTCACAAGTCTAAATGTACTTATATGTTAATGTTGTTTGTATGCTATGTTTTGCATAACTTACACCCGATATCCTCTACAAAGGACACACAATAAAACTAAAATGTTAATATGTTTTTTGAGTTATTATGTTATTTCCACCCCAAAGACTTATGTGAAGGAAAAAAAAAAGGAAATTTGAACACAGTAATATGGACACTGAAGGTACAATATACTGGACCCCAAATCAAAATACTGAATCCAAATTGCTCCCGAAGGGATAGCCCCCAGTGTGTGAATGTTTGTGAATGAGCATTATATTAGATCCTGATGAGCAGTTTGGCACCTTGTATGGCAGCCCTGCCATCAGTGTATGAATGTGTGTGTGTTAATGGGTAATTCTTTGCATCTAGTGTAAAAGCACTTTCAGTGGTCGAAAGACCACAAAGGCGCTATATAAATGTCCATTTACCAAGTCCATTAAATCCCCACAAAAAAACAGACAAGACTGGCCACCAAAACCCACGGACTGGGCAAGGAGGGTATTGATCAGAGAGGCCACAAACAGATCAAAGAAGGAGCTTGAAAACTCCACAGTGGAGATTGAGTTATCTGTCCATAGGACTTTATAACACCTCACCTGCATCACCCACTTCCTATTCCAACTGATTAGACACAGCCATGGTCGTTCGTTCCCTTTTCCCCCCAGTTTAAAGTCTTTCCATTCCGCTCCGCTCAATATCACGCCACGCTCAAATCAGATTTCACCACACTCTACTCAAATCACTCACGGCTCGCTCCAAATAAAGAAAGGTGGTGTTGTATTTTATTTAAAGATTTACAGAATGTCATCTGTTTACATTCTGTTGTATCCCATGTTTTTCCTTTTTTTCATGTATTCATGGAAGACACCATCTCCACAGTGCTTCACTCTGCACTCTCCCACCTGGATAACAACAACACCTATGTGAGAATATTGTTCATCAACTTCAGCTCAGCATTCAACACCATCATCCCCTCCAAACTGATTACCAAACCCAGTGATCTTAGCATCAACCCCTCCCTCTGCAACTGGATACTGGACTTCCTAAACGACAGACCCCAGTGCAGCCACAACAACCTAGACCTCAACATCAAAAAGGCCAAGGAGATTATTGTGGAATTCAGAAAAAACAAAGGCGGCACACACACCACCATCAGCATAAACGGGATGGAGGTTGAGCGTTTCACCAACTTCCAGTTTCTGGGTGTCCACATCTCTGAGGACCTCACCTGGGCCCTCAACACCTCGACCACACACACACACACCCACACCCACCCACACACACACACACACACACACACACACACACACACACACACACACACACACACACACACACACACACACACACACACACACACACACACACACACACACACACCTGGATACCCAGTGACTTGACTTATTGCACATATTTATTCATATTATTTATTATAGTGTGTTCACATTTATTGATATTTATACTACTATGTATAGTGTTCTCTGTTTCATATCTGTCATATTTATATACAGTACCTGTATTATACGTGTACATTACACTGCACTTTACTGCTTCTTTTACAATTCTGGTTAAATGCTAACTGCAAATCTGTGCAATGACAATAAAGTTGAATCTAATCTAAAATCTAAAAATCATTTCCTGTTTTTACATGTTGATACTCACCTCTCTTCACTTCACTTCCTGGCTTTGTCTGTTTTCCTGCCAGTTTTGATTGTCTGGCACGCCCCAATTACTTTTACCTGTCCATCATTAGGCCTGTTGTTAGCTTACCTCCTGTTCACTTATTATCACTCACATTATCAGTTATTCTCTACATTTAGCACTCCAGTTCCTTTGTTCTTAGCATCAAGCGTTCTAGCATTATACTAGAATTCGTGTTCCATGGTTAATTTTGATCTCTGCCCATATTTCTGTCCTTGCTTTTGTCTATTGCCTGTCAGATTTGTCTGCATTCTCCTCAACCTGACTACCCGTGTACCAAACCTGTTTTTTGACAAGTAAAGACTGTGTTTTTCTGGATTTACTCCTGTCTCTGAGTCGTGTGTTTATGTCCTGTTACTTGTGATTTTCACCAGTCGTTACAGTACGAACTAGCCAAACTATGGACTCAGTCAACTCTAAACAAGTGCGCTCAATGCTTCAAGCTCAAGGGGTTCGACTTTATAATCATACCAAGCAACTCACTGTTATTAGCCAGGTGGTTAGAGAACTGTTGCAGTGCCACAATGGTTTCCAAACTTCCATTGGCTGCCAGGTCTCCCTCCTGTCTGATCTGAATTCCAGCAGCTGATGGTGTGCCTCGACACCATTGTCAGTTCACCTTCCATTCAGGCTTCAGCCCTGTATCAGGTCCCGTTCGTTAGATGTTTTGTGTTGTGTTTGTACTTCCTGTTTTATTTTGTTAACTGCATGTTCCCTCTCGTGTCTGTTGTCCTTACTTCTGGTCCCCAGCTGTCTCCACTCTGTTTGTTAGTGTCTCCACCTGTGTCTCGTTATCCCCGCCCACTTCCTGGTGTATATAGTCTGTGTGTTGTTTGTCCCTTGTTGCCAATTTGTCTTTGTTCATTCATGTCGAGAGTTCCAGCGTTGTTCCAGTTTCCTGAGTTCCTGATTTTACCAGTTTCCTCGATCCTGTTTCCGTGACCTGACTCCGTCTTTGCCTGATCCGTACCTGTTTTGCCGCTACGCTAAGGACCTACCTGTTTTGCCGCTACGCTGAGGACCTACCTGTGCATCAACCCTGTTTCTGTGACCCGACTCTGCCCTTGGACTTTCCCTGCATGTTCTGTATGTCCTGCTGTGTACCAGTGTATCTACTTGTCTACCCAGTAAAGTATATTATCATCATCATCGTCATCGTCGTTCTCTCTCTCTGTCTCTGTCTCTGTCTCTGTCTCTGTGTGTGTGTACTGGTCGTACCGTTACACCCTGGTTCCAGCTCCTGATTCTGATCCTCTCAGTCAGACTCAAATCAATATCCCATCCCAGACTTAAGAGTTTTAATGATTGGAGATTGGCAAGGAGACTTGATTTCAACTTTATTCCCCTACCTTAGCCATTGGAGGCCAACACTCCAGATCCAAAAATACCAAGAACCACACTGAATTCCTGAGTTTCTATCTGTTCAACTCCACATTTCATGCTCACAAACCTGCCTTCCATCAGTTTCTGCCCTGGGGCCTTCTCGACCTTTGGGTCCTGCGCTTCCAGTGTTTCTATGGCTCTGGCGTCTCCTGTGTCTCTTACCTCTTCATCTCCTCCGTCAGCTCCGGACTCCATTTTCCCGGACCTCTACAGGGTTTTCTTCTTGTTACCTCAAGAAGGTTTTCAATAGGGCCTGAGCTATGTCTGCCTCCTAACCGACTTCTCTTTTTTTTGCCCGAGAGGGGAAGGCGATGAACAAGTATATTGACTTCTCTCACTGCTGGAATAAATCATCCGTCCTCATGTTCTGCTGGGGTGGGCTTCTTCTTCATCGACAAGAAGTATACGATGCTTCGTCCCTGCATAGACTACCGTAGCCTGAACAACATCACCATTAAGAACAGATACCCCCTCCCTCTTATCTCTTCAGCTTCCAATCTTTTGCAAGATACTAAAATCTTTACCAAGCTAGACTTGAGAAAATCATGTGGTACCACCTGTCACAAGTTAGTTTCCTGGGATTTGCTAACTCCTACATCAGAGAACTGCCCTGTTCATGCCTTTACCTCCCCCCAAGTTCCAGGGGTTGCTACAGGCTTTCCAGAGGCTGAGGTAAATCTTCTCCATGGCACCTATCCTTACCTCAAATCAAACGCTTCTTAAAGTAACAGTCAGCCTCCAGCTGGCTTCACTCGTGACTATCCGTGTACCAAATCTGTTTTTTTTTTTTTTTTTTGCTAAACACCAACAAGTATGGATTGAATTAGAATGTTTTGTTTGAAAACATTTGGGAAAAAAAAAATTTCAATAAACTTTGACTTTACAACTCTAATTCTACAAATAGTTTAATACCAATAATATAAGTGTAGCCTAAACTATATCTGCAACTTTGCATAAATACCGGGTTTAAATAGGAGTAGACATGTAAAATAAAAAGAAAAGAGCTTTACTTATACTAGCATAGATTCTTTGTTCCCTTGTCGGTTTGTCTTGTTGCAATGCAGTTTTTTTTCTGTCGGACTGTTGTCTGTCTCTTACCTATCTAATCCTGCTGTCTCTACTCTCTGCATTTGGGTCAAATCCCTTGTCGCCTGTATTTAACATTGTGACGCACATAGACTATATGTAACAGCACTAGTATGAATGCATTGCTGTGTTTGTGAGCACATGTTTTCAGATCCAAATGTGTGCTTGTGCAAGTACTAAAAGACAAATCCACAGGCCATCTGCAGCTTGGCACTGAATCCTGCAGTATTTTGTTAATTGTGCCGTTTCTGGGCAGCATTCTGATGTTTCCCTTTAATCCTGGCCCAAACTATGATGCTGCCTTCAATTTACGTACTGATTGCAGTTTGCCACCTGATCTTGTAAATTTGCAATGTAACTAACTTAGTCAAGTACATTTAGTAATTTGAGGAACTTGTACTTTAACTGCAACTTTATACTTCAGGTCCACTACATTTCACAAGGAAATATTGCACTTTTTACTCCACTATTTCAAACTGACATCTTTCTTTACACATCTTTTATTATATTTTGAGCACATACTAAAACCGCTACTAAAACATGATTCATTGTTTAGTAAAAAAAAATCGCAATCTCATCAAGTGATTTTAGGAAAACGAGAAATATACTCAATTATATTATATTGTGATTTATTCCTACTAGTGCAATGCCCATTTGGGATGTGCTCGTGCCGCTACTTCTTGGGTTTTGAAGTGAGTCTATGCACGCATTTACGGTGGCAAAGCTAGAGTGTACGCATCATGAGTGTAAAAGCTGCCATTACATTTTATGGCCTCAATAAAGTCAAAACCTCATTAAATGTGTACGCCCCAGGTTTGGAAGAAAGTTGAAGTTCAGACTGACCAGGGCAATTCAACTATTACAGACAACTACAGTTTTCTACACAGATCAAATGTCTTTTACAGACAACTATAGTCTTATGCAGACAACTACAGTTTTATACAGACAACTATAGTCTTATGCAGACAACTACAGTTTGTATACAGACAGCAAACGTCTTTTACAGACAACTACAGTTTTTTTACAGACGGAGAACATCTTTTACAGACAGCTACAGTTTTATATAGACACAAAACGTTTTTACGGATCAGCCCATCAGAGTCGACTTGCTAAGATGTTTGCATCTGATTTTGGGTGCATATTTGATGCATTCTGAGTTTCACTGAGTTTTTTCATCACAATGAGGCTATCAGTTTTGGTACCATTGTGTCTGTACAATGACGAAAACCATTGCACACCACTGACCATGTCTGACATACCGGGCAGACGGACACACTGTTCAAAAAATTGTTCCAGCTCGTAACTCCTCCTAAGCAATCCTATGTTTGTGTACTGATTAAGCAAACGAGATACAACCTGTTAATCAGTGAACTTTAGAGATGTCAGTAGGTATTTGAATTTTGGCACAGCCAGGCTAGCTGTTCAACATGTTTCCTTTGTTTATATTACAAACCCCCACCCCATTAAAAACATAAAATATTTTTTTAACTAGTAAAATGTGCGAATTTAGGGTAAGCTGAAATGACATAATACGTTTTCTTTCCTTGAAACAAGCCCAAAAATGTTAACACTACAAAATACAATCCAGCTTTAAAACTAGTAGTTCAAGTTAAAAATACTTTATTTGGCCTTTGGTTACCAACGTTTAGGAGTTAATATCTTGAAACAAGACAGTAAACAAAACAAAAAAACTGTAAGAAAATAAATAAAATAATGTAGAACAATTAAACTGGGGCTTTTGGGACCCCTGAGCAGTTTCCTGCTTTGCCTAGCTGGTAATCCAGTGTTGGGTAAAGCAACGAAAGCATAATTTTTCTCCATTCTGTTTGTGGCTATTCAATTAGTATTGAGACATTAGCATGCACAGATGGAGTCCCAAGATGGAGCTGGAGCCTGCACTTAAACGTTCCACTGTTAATCTCGAGTGAAACTCTATAATAAATACTGCGTTAAGCATGCAGCTGTAGGGTAGACTGGTTTGGTTTTCCATTTCCTTTAGTCTTCTGCATGATGTTGGGGACTGTGCCACCACATTACAGACACTATTCATTTGTCCTTGCTGTCAATTTGTACACAGTGGACTGCCTTCTTTGTAATTCAGTTTTCCAGTTTAACAGCACATTGGCTCTCTGCTGTTCTTCCTCCTTTCCAGTTGTTGCTTTTTTGCCCAGAGACTTTAGACTGAGGAGGGTTAATAGGGTTCAGATGCCCTCCTCTGTCTCACTGCTTGTCTGCCATGTATCACATGCAGATACTGTGTGTACATGGGCAGCATGCTGTGTGGGTATGAATTTAGTACATTTTGACGTATGTACTTTAACTGGAACTGTATAATTCAACTCCACTACATTTCGGAGGGAAATGGTATTTATATCCAAAATCTTAAGTTACAAGTTATTTTGCAGAATATTTTCTGTTATTTTGTTGCCTTTTGTTTGTTGTTTTGTTTGTGAGCTACTGCTCACATCTGGCCCAAAGTTTCGAGTTGTATATCTGAAACATAACAGTATTTTCCCATGCACATAGACACATATAAAGTACTCTGCGGTGCAGTGAGACACACTCCCTATCATAGCTAATAGTATGCAATACAGACTGGGTCTGTGAGCGAGACTATCTGGCTGCCGTGTCGTCCTTATTGGGGGCGACCGGAGGCGTCAACACTCAGATAATAAAGGCCCTGTTATCAACCTGCTATCTTTCTGTCTGACATGAAACATGATGATTAATAAGACAGTTACCTCCAGCAGAACATGAAATAGCGTCCAAGCCCAGAGTTTCATTCCAAATGAAGGTGATTTTTTTTGTTGAAACGACAGAACAAGGTTACAGTCCCACTGGCTGCTTCTTCACTCTGGAGAGCGGAGCTGCAGATGTTTAATGCAAAACTGTTTACAGGTGAAATCCTTGCTCCTGTCAAATGTTCAGCTGTCTTGCTCAGTCTTGCGTGTAGTTTAATGACAGTGGATTTCAGTTTATCTAAAGTGCTCTAAAAATGTTTCACAAGTGTAAAAGTTTTAACTTTACAGGTCTTGGCCATTCAGGTTCTGACGACGCACTTTCTTTAGGCCTTAAGAGAGGTAGAGAATTGCACAGCCAGGGCATGCAAACCGTATTTCAGCAGATATTCTCAGCCAGAAACTCCGGTCTTTAGGCCTTTTTGAGACATCTTTGCTGTCTTAACTTTTGTGATTGAGGGTGATTTTGACCATTGTGAATCCTAGCTGAAGTGAATATTGAAGAACACCTTTCCAGTAAGATACCTACATCAGGGCATATGTTAGTGCTATTCGTGCAAAAGTTTGTGCCTGCCGAACAATAACCTAAAGCCCGCAGGGTTAATTTTGTTTGCTGGTTTATTTTGATCGAAATCACCTTCATCCATATGTCCTTATTATTAAGAGGCATTCTTTCATTATTATTATTATTAGTAAGGAATTTTTTTCATTGTGAAAGCACTTGATTTGTAAATATTTTTTATTTTTATGTGGTTGGCAACTGCTCCCGATCAGCTGAAATCTGGAGAATTGGTACCACACACTGTTGTTCTGGGAGTTTCATAATGTCATTGCTCCTTATATGCACAATATGATGTTTTTCACAGTGGGATGTGAAGCCAGAATATTTCTTTGTGTGATTTCAGAGACTTTATCCTTGGGAAAGCATTATATTTTAGTTTTCTTAATGTCCCTGCCTTTTACATATTTAACAGTAAAAGCAGAGGGAACAGATGTAATGTTTCCATTTTGATCGCTGGCAGTTAGTTTGGTAAAATATATAGAGTGTATGTATCTAACTTCAGCTGTGTTAGCCACTTCCACTGCAATCAGTCCACCAAATGGCCCTGCCTGATGGTTAACAATTGAAACTCAACTATTAAGACTAAAAGTGTACTTTGTTTATTACTAGAGGAAAAACCTATTAAAAGCAAATGTACTTTAACTTATTTATTTATTTATATTCGACAATATTCTCACAGTCTAGCAGAAGATCCTTCAAGATTCAGATGTCTTCACTTTTTGGTTGCTTTTTGTGGTTCGATCCCCAGCCTGACGAAGTGTCCTTGGGCAAGAAACAGAACCCCAAAGTGCTCTCGATGGCCAACGGTGTGTGAATGTGTGTGAATGGTTATCACTGATGAGCATGTGGCACATTGTAGCCTCTGACTCTGTATGAATGTGTATGATTGGGTGAATGCTGAATGCTGAAGTGTTGTAAAGCACTTTGAGTGATCACAAAGATTGGAAAAGCACAATATGAATGCAGTCCATTTACTGATCAGTAAAAAAATTAGAAACTCCATTCTCAAACTCTCATCATGATGTACATACCATATGACTAATATTAAATCATGCTCTGCTGGGCCCCAGCTTGTCATCTGATGCATCTTCTTCTGGTTTGACAAAGTAAGCTTTAATGTGAAAAGACAGACAGGTAGACGGAGGCAGAATCTGAGCTTCTGCCAACCACTCTGAGGCTGCATGCTGTCTGTGCTCACACATTGCCTAATGATATTTTTAATGAGGGCATTGAGGGAATTTGGCTCATCAGTTCAATGTACCTATTTTTTTTAATAGAATGTTTGCTTTGTTATGGAAACTTCCCCCCGCTCCACTGAGATTAGCTTTTTAAGCTAATGAGCCCAAAACAAGCGACTTTGAAAAGAACAGACAGAAATGCAGCTCGCCTGCAGTGGCCTCTCGTCTCCGCTTCCAAAGACAAGGATACAGTGTTATTAGCTGCTGTCTCTCAAACACACTGTTTTTCTTCACGTTATTAAAGAAATATGTGGCATTCCTCTCTTTGTATCTCACACATACATACAAACAAAATTGTGAAGACATCTTTTCTACAGTATACATTCAGCTTTAAAAGCGACTGATAACAGCAGCAGAACTACTTCATTCAGTAGGTTCAGAGAGGTCATGAGGAGTGTGTCTCTATTAATGTGACTGATGTAACCGCTCAGTTTTATCTAACACGCTCTAGCCGTGGCTGCAAACCTTTGATGCATTGCTGAGGGTTTGATGCTGCCTGGGATCTTTTTTTTTTTCTCCCAGAGATATTATTTCTCAGGAGAACGTACCCGTGTCTGCACTTATGAACTCATGTCTCAATCACAGCTGGTTTTACGGCGGGCAGAGCCGATGAGTGCGAGCGTAAGCACATTACTGAATTTCTCTGCACACTGAACTTTGTGAACCTACAGGGAAACGGTGAAGAGAAGAAGAGATAGGAGGAGGCTGAATGCTGGCCAGTTCATGCTTGATTGTATGGAGAGGAAAATGCAAGGGAACATACAATTCTAACACTAGTAAACAGTAAGAGGTGCGTGTGCGTGTGCGTGTGTGTGTGTGTGTGTGTGTGTGTGTGTGCTCACATGTTGTGTGCCCCACAATGTCATAGACAGTCACAGTGTGGGATCCAAAATCTTAGAGGGGACCAGAAACCCAGAACCCACAACAATAACCTTATATTCATTGAAAAGAAGGTCAAAAGAATATCCTGTGAAGTTTTCAGGGTTGACCCCAAGATGTACTTTTACCAACATAGTGTGTATAGGGGAGGTAACTCAGTACCAACCCCTAGTGGCAGAGGGTGGTACAGCCTGAACACACACTTGGCTAAAATGTATGTACAGGCAGCTACTTCCAAGGAGACTAAGTCTTTGATCTAAATATTTTCTATGTTTTATGTCTTAGTAGAGATAGTAGTAGATTATCTCTTCTTTCCACTTGCATGACTGTCTTTATAAAGTGTCTAGGTCATTGTTGGAAAGAGAGAACTAAGAATTTAAATGCAAAGAAAATATCTTCAAACTTTTGATTTGAAGGTTATTTAACAAATAAAGTGCAAAGACAAGTCAATTACTATCAGCAATGAATAATGTGTAAATGTAGTTCTTATCAAAATTCAAGGTTTCTTTATTTGTGATATGAGCAACAATTACAGGCGCAGAAAATCTTGCATCTCCGGCTTCTTCCAAGAATGCAATATACAAGAATATAAAAAGAACACACAAGACATAAATAGTGCAAATACACATATTAGTATAGTAGTGGGAGAAAGGAAAAGTAAATGTAGTAATGAAGTATAAAATATATATATATATATATATATATATATATATATATGAGCAGATGTAATTAGAACAGATGTGAACATACAACAATATGGTATGAACAGGTGATTTTTATATATATTGATATATCAAATCAAGTTTATTTATATAGCCCAATATCACAAATTATACATTTGTCTCAGTGGGCTTTACAGACTGTACAGGATACAACCCCCTCTGTCCTTAGACCCTCGCACCGCACAAGGAAAAACTCCCTAAAAAAAACCCCCACAATTAGTGGGGAAATATGGAAGAAACCTCAGGGAGAGACTGAGGAGGATCCTCTCCCAGGATGGACAGACATGCAATAGGTGACGTGTGTACAGAACAAACAAGATAGTTAAAAATACAGCATAGACAATCTATGCGACAGAAAACGTGATGTGGTCGTATATAAAAATGGATCCAGGGGGATGTCAGTAAAGGCTTCCTTGTGTCAGGCAGGACCAGGGCAACAAGTGCAGCCACAATTCGCGGTCCAGAAGAAATCTTTAATAGTGGCAACCTGCCAGATGAGAGACACAGAAACTCCGGGGATGATGCCCCAGATGGTGAGTTAGTAACATGCATTTAAGGGACATGAATGCATATAAATAGAGAGGGAGAGGAGGAGAGCGAGAAAGATAGGGAAAGGAGGAGAGGAGTGAGTCCCCCAACATGCCTAAACCTATTGCAGCATAACTTCCCTTCACTCCCTGTTCAATCCCAGATCAACTACAAAAACCTTCTGCTCACCTACAAAGCCCTCCACAAACTCGCCCCCACCTACATATCTGACCTCCTTCAGGAGTATACCCCTCCCGCTCCCTCCTCTCATCCTCAGCTGGTCTACTGACAATCCCCACATCATGCCTCAGCACCATGGGTGCTAGGGCCTTCAGCTGCACTGGTCCCAGGATCTGGAACTCCGTCCCTCCACACATCCGACAGTCTGAAACTATTACAACATTCAAGTCCCACCTCAAAACTCACTTGTTCAAACTGGCCTACTCTCTGTAGTTTCCATCATTCTGTGTCCTCCCCCCCTCTTGTCTTTCTTGTTTTCTTCATTTGTCTCCACCATGTCTCTGGTTTTATTTGACTCCTCTCCCTTCCAATGTCCTGCTGTTTTTATCTCTTGTATTTTGTAAGGTGTCCTTGGGTGTCTTGAAAGGCGCCTCCAAATAAAATGTAGTATTATTATTATTATTATTATTATTATTATTATTATATTATTATTATGGGTGGAGTGTGAGGGCGATTGCGTTGTCTGTGGACCTGTTTGCCATGTATGCAAACTGCAGTGGGTCCATTGAGTCAGGGACAGAGGAGCTAATGAAGGCTTTGACCATCCACTCCAAGCACTTCATAATGATGGAGGTGAGTGCTACTGGGCGGTAGTCGTTAAGGCAGAGGGATGATGATGGACTTCTTGAAACATGTGGGGACCACAAACTGGAGCAGTGACATGTTGAAGATGTCAGTGAACACATCTGTAAGCTGATCTGCACATGCTTTAAGAGCACAAACAGGGATGCCAAGAAAGGTCATGGCAGACGACAAGCCCCACCTCTGTCTCTGAGCTCTGAGAGGCATTATTCCTGGAGAAGGGACACTCCCTCAGCCACAATAGTCTCCGTCCTGTCGATAACTCCATACATGGACCAGCTGTATATATATATATATATATATATATATGTATATATATATGTATGTATATATATGTATATATATATGTATGTATATATATGTATATATATATGTATGTATATATATGTATATATATATGTATGTATATATATGTATATATATATGTATGTATATATATGTATATATATATGTATGT
>CALSBV010012154.1:0-18656 GCA_943590825.1 Bovichtus diacanthus
TATATATATATATATGTATGTATATGTTTTATATTTATATTGGCATATGATATCTATCTCTCTGATTCCAATCGTATTGTGGCAGACGTGGTGATATCTACAAATATTGTTTCGTTGTCCAAGGAATCCATATGTCGTATCGTGATGAAACTCATTCAGTAAACTCTACATTGACATGTCCAGGAGACGCAGCCTATTTTTTTCTGAAATGCTATATTGTAAACAACACAAATCCGTGTTGAAATCGCAGAAGTACAGCCAGTTGCAATACCTTTCTAATATCCGTATACAACAGTAGTTTTTGTTTGTTGTCAGAACCTCTTCCACTGCTAGATGTCATGGAGGTGGTGACGATTTGATGACAGCCACATTCTATTAGTTATTTTCTTCATCACAGACTAAATAAGGACTGAGAGACATGTCCCCTTTGAAGAAGAGAGTGATAAAGGAAAGGAGTGGAAGAAAGGAAATCTTCTTGGCCTTAGTCCTCACCAAAGACAGAGCTGCTGGATTAACTATCATCACAGTGTGGCTCCCCTGTAGACAAAGCACAGTGCGCATGCAGGGAAATGGGTGATTAAGTGAAATTATTCCTTTCCATGATCCTGATAAATGAGAGTGGGTGCTGCAGTTTGCAGTCATCACAGGCCCCTGGGTAGTCCTAGCTTGCTGTTTGGCATGCTGACGGACTGATGACTGTTTTTTACACTGCCATCCTAAACCAGGCTCCTGGTAAATCCTGAATAGCTAATGAATAGCAAGCTGTAACCTAGTGCCTCTCCTTACGTGTTGCATTAGACATGAAAGATGTAACCTAGGGTGTCCACCCTGGGTGAATGCAACCTTTCCTGTGTGGGGTATTGGGTTTATTTACCTCCAGGGCACCACTACATTCTGTCATTTTATAATGGCTAGTGGTGACAGCCTTGTATGTTAGTTATTCTCTCTGTTCTCGGATTAAGCCTGCTAAACTATGACATTCTTGAAAATGATGAAATGAACATGTTTTGCACATGCAGGCCTTAAAAATACACATTTTAATTAGATTTAGTTATTTTTGCTTCTGTGCAGGAAACAAAATCATAGATGCTGCAGGTCCATGGTAATAGAGCAAAGTGAGCCTCCTGATGAGGAGATGTGATATGGGCGAAAGCTTTTCAGAACAAGCAGGAAATTAACCTCGAGGTGACATAGGTCTGTCATCGCCGTAATACCATTTTAAAATGTAGGCGCCGTGATAATTTTAGCACTGTTTGATGAGAAAATCTACAGTTTAAATCCTTCAAACGATGAATTCTACATCTGGTCCAGTTCCTTCAACACAGCCCCTTAAGGTTATTGGTAGTGTGGCTGCTGCCGTTTCAAACCGCTTGGTGGTTTATCAGAGCAAATCGCCTGAATACAGAGTAGGAGAGGAAACAATACCAAGGGAAATCCCACAGTTGCTAATTAAAGCATCATGGTGGCGCTGTAATACAGAAAGGAGGAGGAGAGGATGCTCAGGAGATCACAGATGTGTGTGTATTGGAGAAGGGGGGATTGCGAAAAGGAGGACAATAAAACTGGAACATGGTGAGGAGATTCTGACAGACTTTGGAGAGTCTAGAGGTGGGGAATGATGGGAGGACGATAGCTAGTGAATCAGAAATAATGAAGACAAGTGGATTATGTTGACTGCCTGAGGGCGCTGATGGGCCGCTGCAATTTACACTGAATAAATTACTCTAGTGTCTAGAGGACTTTTCCTTACTCATAGCTCTTCTACTCAGACTTGGTTTAAGTCACTGCATCTCCTGACAGCTCCACGGTCTGCTAGCGGACCGCCGAGATTTTGTATCACATCTCTGCTCTACCGTGTGCAAAGCCCCACCCTCGGTGAAACACAGGAGAGAAAGAGAGAGGAGAAATTGACAGTAAATGACAGCAAACTCAGTAAAGACTCTCACACTGAGCTGAAATGAACCGAGTGCACATAAATTATGGAAATATTAAGTTGGGTTCTTTCAGTGGGGCCGTCAGGGGAAGCGGTAGATTGTAGAGAAAGATATAAGGAATCAAATATGAGCATAAGTAGGGTGGAAGGGGAGTAGAGGAAAGAGTGTTTCCTCTAAAAGCATTGTTTGTTGAGGCCGAGATGTAAATGTGCTATTTTAATTATTTTTAACTCCTTGTTGTATTTATACAAGCAGAGTGATTCATTCTGTCATTACTGCTGCAAATATGAACTTGCTGTTGATCATTGTAGATGTGAAATATAATTATGGAGTGCCAATGCTTTGGACAGATATTGATGTGTAGAGCTGCCATGTTGTTGTTTGTCTGAGTGGACGGGGAGCATTGCTATAGCAACAGTCCTGCTGTGAGTGAGCCAGGTGTGAGGCAGTACGCCTGCGGCCCCTGGGGGTCAGATGTGGATCAGTCTACTGTTGGCTCTGTTAGACAGGGCGCAAGGGCAGACACATGAGTCATTTTATGCTGTTGGGTTAATGAGATGTCCAGGGCAGAAATGATGAACAATCATCATTTCCATATCAGGTTTTCCCTAGTTTACTGCTATTTACATATTCTGTTTTGTCATTTTAGCCATGCGAGAGAAATGTTGTAATTTTTTAAGAGGCTAAAAATACTCCATTACAAGTCACTTTGCAGAATGACCCGTCAGTGTCATGTTAACGCGTTAATTTTCATGAATTTATTATTAAAATAACGCGTTAAAAAGTACTGCATACCGTATTATTTATTGTTTATCCTAATTGTTGTTGCAATGTTACTGTAAGTTGCTGCATGTTAAATAATAACACTTTCCCATGATGTTGCCACACTGTCAGGGTTCAGGCCCTCTGAGCCTCTGGCAGCAGCAGAGGGGACAAACAGACAGACAGACAGACAGACAGACAGGAACAGCTGTTGCGGCGCAGAGAAGAAAACCTGCAGCGCACGGCCTTACCCAGAATCTTGTGCTCACAACTCTTATTAATCTTCCCATATTGCTGATACAAAACAAAATGTATCGCTTTGCGAAGCACCACCAATTCCAGAGAGAGCGCAGTGTAGTTGTTTAGGAACCAATAAGCAAAAACTAAATTCTCTTTTTCTTTTTCTTTTAATGCTTACCCAGTTTGTGGCATTTTGGAATCGGTTCTATTGACAATTCCAGATAATTTTTTGAGCTGTATTTTCATGTGTGAGCATTTTTACAGGGTGCTGCAGGCTATAGTGGAATCGTTAGCACATGGAGACAAAGTCGCATATCAGGAGGATGCTTCATGAAACCAGAATCATGACAGTGTTTCATCTTTTTATGTTTTCTAAGGACCCCACTGCTGTCGCCTGAATTACTCTCTCTTTGTCCTGAACATGGATAATGCTATCCTCCTTGGTTACTGGAGTTGGGAGTGCACTAAGTTGGAAACCTTACTGTACAGACAGAGATCCTGGACTGCTGATCCTGTGTGGTGCTTATAAAATGGTTATTTCAAACCACATTGATTTTTGCAACAAAACCCTCTTCAGCTGAGAATACATTTCCTTTGACACATTTTGAACCATTGATTATTCTAAATAGAATCAGACACAAGAGCAACTTTAATTTCAAGAATCTATCAGACCTTTTATCAATCGGACACAAGAAGAAAATATGTTTTTCAAACACAAACCCTGTATTTGACGTGGGACAATGAGCATTTGTGCCCAGGTCCTGTTTTCTCTTTCTGTCGCTTGCATTTTTCAGACTTGTCGGGATGTAGGTTACGTAAATATTGTTTAAACATAAGTTACATTAAATGCACATGTTCACAGCACACAGTGAAATGTAGACTCTGCATTTAACTCATCCTAGTATTCGGAGCAGTGTGGGTGTCCAGTGCCTTGCTTAAGGGCTCAGGAGGCGAACTGGCACCTCTGCAGGTACCAGTCCACAAGTCCCTCCCGACTGACCTACTGCTGCCCAGCTACTGGTGGATGGGAAGAAAATGTAATTCAAATAAATCAATTAATCAGAATATTTTCAATGATAGTAAATGAAATGTCTTTGGGTTTGATGCTGCTGCTCAGACAAAGCAAGAAATACTTTTTATTATCAGATAATCAAAGGCGTCTGTCTGTCTGTCTGTCTGTCTACCACTCTTCCTCTCTGCAATGATCTGCTTTTAGCGCATCCCCCTGCTGCTACTCTCTTTGTCGCTCATCCACACACTCTACGCCCACACAATAATATGTAAACACGTGGGTTGCACTTAAACCCCAAAGTATTTGTGTGTGTGTGTGTGTGTGTGTGTGTGTGTGTGTGTGTGTGTGTGTGTGTGTGTGTGTGTGTGTGTGTGTGTGTGTGTGTGTGTGTGTGTGTGTGTGTGTGTGAGTGAGTGAGTGAGGGAGGGAGGGAGAGAGGGGGAGAGAGGGAGAGGGTGAGAGTGAGTGCTCTTCTGGTTGACAGCTCTGTAGAGCCTGTGTTAGTGACAGCCTAACTGCTGTCCATGAATGTGACTGTGTATGCCTTTTGTATGTCTTCTAATCTTACAGCTGCACATTGCATATAAAGATATTTGATAACGCTTGTCTGATGTGAAGCTCACTAATGGGAAAACTGAAGTCCGAGTTCTATCTACTGTGCGTTATCAGTTGACATCCGCTGTGTGTAAACTGTGTGGTTAAACTTTTGAGGATTGAAATTGCGTTATCTGTGAGCAGATGGTACGAGTCACTTTATTGGGTAGTTTTTAGGTTCCTAGTGCAAGTCCTATGAATTTAGCTTGGTTGGTAATATGGAGGTTTGCACTCAACAGATTAAAGCTGGTTTATGAAATACCGTTCAGCGCATCTACTTTTACCTCTTTACACTTGTTTTCTATTTTTTCCAGAGCTGCTGTCGTCTGTGTGGGAAAACACTCTTTTGAGTTTTGGGTATATCAATGCACAATATAGACCTAAAAAATCATTAGATTATTGTGCCAAACTGTATTTCCAAGTTTAAACTCTGAAGATACATAGTTTGTAAAAGATCACTATTTAGTTCATTATGGACACACACAAAGTCTACAATAATGATGTAACCGTATTCTAGCTGTATTTAGTCTGTGCTTATCTTTTGCCGTTTCCTCGATGGGGCCTGTGACTAGTGGTCAAAGGAGCGGATCCTATTAATGTTTCCCAAAAAAAGTCCCTCCTTATTTCGTTATTTAAAAGCTTTTATTATGAAGCAGTAAAAAGTATATACATTTTACGTATGTAGGTGTACGTACGTATGTAGGTGTACGTACGTACGTATATATAAATTACGTCCCCCATAAGGACTAGCACAGTGTTGAAACCAAACCAAATGTTTGCATGTGTATATTCTTTGATCCTGTATGCTGGATTGAGATTGTGTGTATGTTTGGTTCCCTCTGCCTCAGATATCTGGAGTCTCGGTGTGATCCTGTTCATGTTGGTATGTGGCCAGCCTCCCTTCCAGGAAGCCAACGACAGTGAGACTCTCACCATGATCATGGACTGTAAATACACTGTACCGGCCCACGTCTCCTGCGCCTGCAAAGAGTGAGTGATCCATACACAGCAGTCCCACAGCGCCATCTCTGACCTGCTCCATCTACTCTGTTTAGTCTCACTAGAACATTATGGAGCTTGGTGAGCTCTATTACCACTCTTCCCACTATATCCCCCTTTGTCCCACTTTACTCCTGCTGTCTGTGTCTGGCTGATCAACATACTGTATATACAGTTTGGAGAACAGCAAATCAAATGAAGCTGACATGGCCTGCTGTCTGTAGCCCAGGGGGGTGAGAGACAGAGCAGGCAGAAGGTGGACTGTTGCATGCAATGTTTCTGTAAGTTAATAATAATGATGTGAACGTCAATGTCGCTTCAGCCCTAGCTATAATATATCTTTATACTCAAGGATTCAAAGGCTATATTGTTATATGCACAAAAACTACTGGGTAGTTGCTGGCAAGGAAAATCTTAAAGGTTCAATGAATCTAAACTTAAAACATTTAAATAATAACATTATGAACAGAGTGTGAAGAGGTAAACAGTGTGGACGTTATGTCAAAGACGTCTATGTGTTGTGTTGCAGAGATATCTACTGAAGTTAGCATGCTAACAGCTAGCTGCTCCGTCCAGCCTGTAATACCACTTGTTCCTCTAGAGGTGATAGTGAGTCAGTGTAGCTCCAGTCTGCCTCAGTACAGAGGGAAGAAGTCCAGCTGCCTGACTCTCGTAAATGTTACGGTCTTGGATTATATTCAAAGTGGCAGAAACGAGAAACCCCCCGCACCACCTCTCTCCGTCCTCACAGCTGCCAGTAGGCTGTTTCTCTGAGTGTATATCTGTCAGCAGCCCCGGGAAACAGCGTAGCTTCAGTGAGCAGTTAGCTGGAGTTCAGCCACAGCACGGGGAGCTGCAGACTCCCTGCTGCTGCCGGTACACAGGTCCAGCAGCCCGCTGTAACTGCAGGGCTGCTTCTGTGACTGCAGGGCTGCTTCTGGTTCTCCTTGTGGCTGCGCTCAAGTCTCTTCGGCTCGGCCGACCCTCTCTCCTCTCCGGCGGGCTGCTCTCCTGGCTGCGCCGCCACCGGGCAGACGAGACCAATATGTGTCGTTTTCTAGTTTCTGCCACTTTGGATTTAGTCCAATAAACAAAGTAACGTAACATTCCACGGACTACAGCCCCGGTTAAGCATCAGTGCTCAGTAAACACAGATGATCAGCCCCACATGAAGATTATAAAACAGCAGAGTTTTCTGACCGGAGATCAGAGGTTCAGCAGTTTGGTTGGATTTAGTGTTCTTGCCCTGCTGACTGACTGACAGGCATTACACAGGAGTAAATGCAATACACAATAGAATGAATGACTTATTGAATATAATAAATATGCCAAACTACTACAACTAAAATATAAACATTAGAGATTGTATGGACCCAGTTTGGAGGTGAAATACTGCGCCCTGTTTCTTTGGAGCAGGTGGCTCTGAATTCCTTTTAAGTCCCAGGCTCCTCCAACAATGCAACATATAGTATACCTAAGACATAAAATGAAGTAAAGTAAATAGTGCAATAAAAGTAGTGCAAGAGATATAATGGTGCAAGTAGAATGCAGGAAAAAGTAGAATATACAGTTCTGGTCACCATTATTGGCACCCTTGAATTCTTTGTATAACCTGTACAATATCTTCAGAAATAAATGGAAATGTACAAAGTTTGTATCATCAGAATATTTTAATAGGATGTCCAAAGTAATTCAATAAAAAAACATTATTTTTCAACTTACATGTAGTGATTTCAAAGAAGAAATAGAAAATATGACCTGGACAGTAATAAAGTTTTATTACTTTAAAAAGAATTTTAAAGTAATAAAATTCCTTAATATTTGGTTGCACACCCTTTGCCAACGTTGACTGCCTCCAATCATTTCTTGTAGCCATCTATAAGCTTCTTGCACTTGTCAACTGGTAGTTTCTCCCACTCTTCCTTTGCAATTTGTTCAAGCTCTTGAATGTTTGCAGGATTCCTTTCCCCAATGACAGATTTCAGCTCTCTCCGAAGATTTTCAATGGGATTGAGATCAGGACTCATTGCTGGCCAGTTTAAAACAGTAAATGTTTTCGTAGTCAACCATTCTTGAGTGCTTTTGGATGTGTGCTTTGGGTCTTTATCGTGCTGGAGAACCCATGATCTTTGACCCAAACCTAGTTTCCTTACACTGAGTAGCACATTTCGCTCTAAAATTCCTTGGTAATCCTCTGATTTCATAATTCCTTCAATACGGTCAAGGCCTCCAGTAGCAGAGGCAGCAAAACAGCACCACAACATTATGGATCCTCCACCGTGCTTAACTGTAGGTAGGGTGTTCTTTTCCTTATAAGCTTCATTTTGTCGTCTATAAACAAATCGCTGGTGTGCATTGCCAAAAAGCTCTCTTTCGGTTTCGTCTGACCACAGAACATGTCACCAACCTTCGAAGACTTCTCTCATTGATTTCCCTCTTACCCCCACATCCAGGGAGGTTCTTAACAGTTCCATGCTTAGCAAACTTCTTAATAACGTTGCGCACTGTTGAAACAGAGATACCAAGGTCTTTGGAGACAGCCTTGTACCCTTTAGAGGTCATGTGTTTGGTAATAATAGCACTTCTGATGCTCTCAGACAGCTCCCTTGTCTTCACCATTGTGAAAAAAGAACAGAGAATAACAAGTCGCTTTTTTAAGCATTAAAGTCATCATTCATTGGTTAATTCAAGTCATGTGGGTACTGACAATTTATCACAGGTGAGTTTAATTTCTAATTTATTACTGGTGAGTCAAATGTAGTAATTTTTTTCAAAATGATTTGAAGGGTGCCAATACCAGTGTCATGGCAATCTTTCAGTTTTTTATAGCTTTTTCCTCCTATTGTTTTTTTAAAATTGTTATTGTTTCATCATTTGCTGTTCTGTACCAAACATCAGTGTGTATAGACCAAAGTTGTTTCACTTGATTCACTTTTTTCAGGAGATATTCTACATTTCATGGGTGCCAATAATGGTGACCAGAACTGTAAAACATATTAAATAGAATAAAATAAAATGGTAAAAAGGTAAAATTTAGAATACTGTCCAGTGGAATTAGAGGAAGAAGAGCCGCTGTCTCTCTGTCTTCGTGATGGTGTTTGTGTGATGAGTCCAGGTCAGGTCCTCACTGAGCCAGAGGAACCTGAAGCTGCTGACTCTCTCCACCGTAGTCCTGTTGATGGTGATGGGAGCGTGTTCCCCTCTCTGCCTGTAATCAACAATCAGCGCCTAAGTTTGCTGACGTTGAGATGAAGGTTGTTGTCCTGCCACCAAGATGTCAGGGCTCTGACCTCCTCTCTGTACGTCATCTTGTCTCCGTTGGTTTTCTAATCCGCCAATAATAGCGGATGGCCTTGGAAAAATTTCAGTGAATGACAGAAATGATTGGGTTAACTTTGCTCGGCCATTAATAGAGGCAAACGTGTGACAATTTATACACTGAGTTTTCTATTTCTTTTACATAAGCACATTAAAACAAACATTTGAATAAGGATCCCTTGCATTTTTTGGAATGACAGCACTGTTTATAAACATATTTGGTATTTGTGTACTCCAACTTGGGGGCTGTGTAATAGAGAAGAAGGTAGAAAGATAAATAAGAAGACAATTGGAGAATGGGATTGTACAGGGGAGTGAAAATGATGTGGAAGTTCAAAGATGTCATGTTTCTCTGTTGGCCCTTCCTTTCCTCACGGTCGGATCGGTTATTGCTGACAAAGCGGTTCACTGCAAAGCACAGAAAAATGTAGTTTCACAGATACATTTTATTGTCATCAACACAATACAAAGTTACCAAATCATGACACATGCATTGCTGAAATGTATTGAGATACATTTTTCAGTAGCTTTAAAGAAGGGATGCTAATTTAGTTGTTCAATTATCCTCGCTAACTGATAATTAAGCGTTCACTAACTACATTAGTGTGTTGCATTCAGGGCTGCCGTGGTTGAAGTGCCTTACAAGCCGCTGAGCTGCAACAACAACCGATACTCATCATTCATCATTTCCATCATTTATCGCCAGCTGCAGAGTTTGCGCACAACAGGAAACTGACTCCCCAGTTCACCTGTCGGGGAGAGTTATCAGCCAGGACATGTCGTCTCAACGTGTCGTGTCCACTGAAACAATGAGTTGCGTCTGCCTGGCATATTGTTACTCCGTCAGGGTTTATGAAGTCAGCAGTTATGTTATAGCTGTGTGTAGCAGTGCAGTGTGTGTGCAGTTTATTTGTCTGTGAATAAATGCTACAAATCCTCAAGACCCAAGCCAAGCTCCACCTGCTGATTTAAAGTGACGGGGGTTAGCCCCGACGCTAGCAACAACTCCGGCTCACTTAAGGTGGACTGACCTTTAAGGTGGCCTCGCTATTCTCATTTGGTGACAAGCCGCTCCTCCTAGTTTTGCTTAGCTTTTTTCTTATTTTTAACTGCTAAACAGATAGCATTAGTGGGTCAAAATTATTTTTGACAGTTAACAGTTAATTATTAATATCCCTACTTCAAAGGAATGTAATTAAGTAATAAATACTTAAGAGTCATTAGGTATACTTTTCATAACTTTACCAGCACACACTGCATTTTTTTTTTTTTTACTATGGTGTTACCACTACTGATGGAAATTCTCAGGAGACAATTTGCTGTTCTACACCTGCGTGATGTCAAGGGCGCTCAATCGCAACACCATTTTTTAGTTGTGTCATAAAACAGAAGGAGCAAATATTCCGAGGCCTGGAAGTGATCATTTTAGAGGGACAGTTTAGTTTGCCACAAGTTAGGAACTGGCTCCTTCAGCTCTTGGGTTGCTCTTTAATGCTCTTGTCCTCTAGATAACACTTCCCACCAGGTCCACAGTTCTGGATCAACACAATGTTCTCTACATGTCTTTCTGTCTGTGGCCTGTCTCTCTGTCAGCAGATGTTTCTGTCTTTCTGCTCTGTTCCTTGTTGAATCACCAAAATGCAATACATACACGTCTCGATTAATTTATTATTCACTTTGCAATCCCACACCAACCTACTTCTGAGCTTTGTTTGGTTTTGTCATCCTTGATTGATCTCTAGGGATTAGACTCTATGGGATGTTGTTTCGCACCCCTCACTGCCACGGTCACCATCGGCCCATCAACACATAGAAACAGACAGTGATACTGTAGGGCTTGTCTTTGTCACAGTGTGACGTGTGGACTGTTTTTGAGCCAATCACAACCAAACAATCCACTTATGTTCCTCATTTCCTGTTACTACTGTACAAGCTCCACAGAGTGCACACACACAAACACACACATCACTGACTCAGATGCATCTGGGATTCAGGCACTTCATTGTCTGCTGATTTCAACTGTTTGAGTAGAGAAAGTAATATCCATGTCTATTTTCATGTTAATTTTCTCTTACTGTCCTTTTCCCACACTAACACGTTCTCTGGCTCGTAGGATGGGATTCCTCCCACATGAGGAGGCAGCCCTGTGTGTTCTAGAGGTGTGAATCTTCACCGGCCTCACAATTCTATTCCATTACGATTCACCTGTCAACGATTCTCAGTGCATCTCAATGTTTGCATGTTCCATTGTTTCTATATTACTGCACATGGCTACTTTTTCAAGGAGTCAGATAAATGTGAACTCCCTATTTTTTTTAAAGTGCTTTCAAAAATCTGACAAACAGTCAATAATATAAAAGTTGCATATTTTTAATACCCGTCTCTTTGTGACTTACCTCAGTGCAGAAACATTATAGAAACAAAACATAAATCCTTCTGCAGTACATTACAACTGTGCTCTGATCTACAAAAATAAGTTTTTCACAAAGCAGCTCTGAGACTGAAAACTATCTGTTTCGACTGCACCTTCGCCAATACTAATAATAAAAATAATAATAAAAACTGGGTTTTAGATTTTCTGATTTCTGTATGTAGCACCTAAAATGCTTTGGCATATTTGAAGCTAATGTACTTCTTAGATCCTCTTGGTTATTTGCACTTATTGTAAGTCCCTTTGGATTAAAGCGTCAGCTAAATGAACTGTAATGTAAAAAAATTTAAATAGACAGGGGCCTCCTAAATGTTCATGGTGTATTACACTGTATGAATTACCCTAGCAGTCTTTTCCTTATTCATAGCTCTTCTACTCTGACTTGGTTATCTCCCGACAGATGGAGATGCATCTTCCACACTTGTGTCCACACTTCTATTGTGTTCCCCCAAGGGAACAAGAAAGAGAGGGATGGGACAAGACAGCCATTTGTAGAGAAGTGTTGGATAGAGTAGCACATGTGCTGAGCGGGCATCCTTTTCCCTTTGAGCTGTATCACCAGTGAGCTATCCGTTGCTTGTAAGATGTAGTACGCTGTATTGTGTGCAGTCACTCAACAACTGAAACTTATTGGTGGGCCACAGGCCAAAAGCAAACACCTAAGATGTAAACTAGCTTCATTAATAATTAGGAAGCCTACGTATTTAAAGAGTACTTTCACATCACAGAAAATACAACGGCATAAACATTAATGTATATTGTTATTTTTATAAATTAATTCAAATTTAAAAAAACATCTGGCCACCCAGATCGAAACTTATGACGGGCCTTTGGCAGGCCTCTCGGGGATTGTTTTTACATTACATTACATTACAGGTCATTTATCAGACGCTCTTATACAGAGCAACTTACAGTGACTAACTACAGGGACAGTCCTCTGGAGCAGCTCGGGGTTAAGTGCCTTGCTCAGGGGCTCAATGGTGGCAGCCTGGTGTTTGAAAGCCAGACCACTAGACTACCACCACCTAGCACTTTACATGGTGCTAATTATTTGTTGCCCTTTATATCAGCAACCAAATGAAACATTATGCAATTAATTTACAGGTTCCATAAACCTTATGAAGTGAATATGAATATAAATGTGTGTAAAGAAACGTATGTTGTACTTAAACGAATGTTTAAGTACCAATAGTACTAAATCACATAGCCAAGCAAAACAGTTTTGTGAAACAAATTAAAGATTAGAAATGAAAGAAAACAAACAAACAAAAAAAGGGCTTTCTTTCACTTCTTGTGTTGTTTTATATATATATATATATATATATATATATATATATATATATATATATTTGTTTTTTTTAGTTTTTTTTTTTTTAATAAATGAAGGGCCTACTTTTTAGTACGACACGTGTCCCTTTACAAAGATAAGCATCTCTACCTTGTTGCAGCTCAGTCTATTTCTTTTCTCATCTAAGATGCGAGACGCAGAGCTGAACAGACGCTCACTGTCACTCACAAGGTATTTATGTGCCATCTGTGCCAGTGCTGGAAAAGGGTGGTGATTGATAGCGGGGCTCTATATGTTCCATGTATGTTCTATATGTCTATATAGTCCAGTGGTCTAGTGGTCAGGCTAATAGTACACCGGAGGTTTGTGAGTTAAACTCCAGGCTGCCACCATGGAGCCCCTGAGCAAGGCAATTAACCCTGAGCTGCTCCAGAGGACTGTCCCTGTAGTTAGTCACTGTAAGGCACTCTGGATAAGAGCGTCTGCTAAATGACCTGTAATGTAATGAACTCATCACCTTGTTAGTGATCCCTTTAGCTTTTTTATCCTCTGGAATGTTGAGGTTAACTTGGACCAAGTCTTTCTTTCAGTTTGTGAGTTCCTGGCCTCCTCCGGTTTTTTTTATCAGCTTTCAAGTAATCGTTTTACACTTCGCTGTGGCCAATGAGATTCAATGTGTTAAAATGTCACAGGAAATTTTTTTGCAAACTGCATATTACTGCAACATTAAGGCAGCGCGAAACTAATGCGGAAAAAGAATGAAAAAATGTCGGTGCATCCCAAGTTTTTTTTCTGTGAAATAAGCAAGTGACCTGTTTTGACCCCCTTAAAGAATCAAAATCAAGATCTATTAAGTATCAGAATCGATGAGCAGAACCTGAATGGCTGCCCCAGCCCATTGACTACAAAGCGCTCTACACAAACTAAATACAAAACGATTGGGAAACGGCAGTTAACTCGGATATAATCTGGATTATTTTAAAATAAACCCCAGTGTGACTTTTTCTCTACAGTGCTAGCAAAATAAAAATATTGATTTTTTCAACATTAAATGCAATATATTTAGTTTTTATTATGCCATTAACTATCAACTATAGATGATAACAAACATCTAAACAACATTGATTTTGGGACTGTGGTGAAAAAAGATGGAGGAGATCTGCACTCTACTGAGTGACCTTTTCTCGCTGTTAATGTCTGGCAGCAGACGGCGATGTAGTCAAATGAGAACATCTGTCTTGGATGCTTCTAAGATGACATATTTGGTTATGAGATATCATATAACCAAGCCTATATCGGGAGAGACCATTTTCACCATATCGGCCAGCCCTGCAGCTTCGTCCTCGAAAGTGCACAGCTGCTGGTGCACACATAGCTTGTGACAGAAAGTAGTTAAACTACTTTCAGCTGTTGGTTAGCTACAGGATGTTATGACTATGTACATTAATCCAAACAGACCAAGGCTATGGAGCCTTCAGACAGTTGGACTGAGCTTGTGGGGTCGTGGTACAAAACTTGATGAAGCAATGTCGTCTTAAATTTGTGTCACTTTAGATCTTAAATTTGTGTCAATTTAGATCTTAAATTTGTGTCACTTTAGATCTAAATTATTAGTTTTATTTTATTTTCATGTGACAATTCCGCCAGCAGATTTTGGATTTAACGCTGATCATCTTTTCCCATTTAAAGCCAACCAAAGCTAACAATAATCCATCTATTGATGGATTGTTTGTGTATCCACAGCCTAAGTGCTGCTCAGACTGCTTGTGAAAAAAAGTTTAAAAAACACATCAAAGACTTCTTCATTACAGTGAACACAGTCAGTGAAGGTTAATCCTCAGTATTAACACAAAAGACTGATTATGCCACTGCAGCTGACCATGTTCATTGTCTTAAAGAAAGTGTGTCCCGTTTGTCTGTGTAGGCACAGCTCCACTATGTGAAGCTGTGCCTACACAGACAAACGTAGCTAGAACAAATCATTGTTGGTTTGTGTCTTGTCTGGGGAATTGTTAATATTAATATCATAAAAGAGATGAAATAATATCACAAAGTATTTTTTAAGAATAAGGGCTATAAAGTAGGTTTTTGAAGACTGGATCTCCTTGAAATAACAGCAAGCCTCCGCACATCAACTTTTGCTTCGGGGCAGTAACATTGTACGCTCTTATGCATAATGCTTTCTTGTACATGTTAACTTTACAATATGTATTGTTAAATCTAATCTGTGTATCTGAGCACGCTGAGGAAGCTCCACAACGATTTATCAGCTGCCTCGCACAAACATTCAGAGAGTTAAGTCTCACAATCATTAGAATCAGAATCAGAAATCCTTTATTAGTCGCACAGCAGAGACATTTACATGGTCACAGCAGAAAGGTAAAAAGAAAGCAATAAAAATTAAGTGGAGAATTAAATAAAGGGCAAATGCACACAGTAATACAAAACTAAAAATAAGAATAACAACAATAAAAATAACAATAACAATAGATAAGTAAAATGAAGAATTATTGCACATAGCAGTGTGATTGTGTCTGAATTGGTGAGTGTGTGGTGGTCTACCAGGGGCCGTGGTGATTGTACAGTCTGACCGCTGCAGGAAGAAAGGACCTGCGGTATCTCTCTGTGTGACACTGCGGGTGAAGCAGCCTGTCACTGATGGAGCTGCCCAGTGCTGACAAAGTGTCTTGGAGGGGGTGGGACATGTTGTACAGAGACGACAGCTTGGCCATCATTCTCCTGTCTCCCACCACCTCCACAGTGTTCAGAGTGTCCAGAGGGACAGAGCTGGTCTTCTTTCCCAGTCTGTTAAGTCTCTTCCTGTCAGCAGCCGAGATGCTGCTGCCCCAGCACACCACTCCATAAAAGATGGCTGAAGCCACCACAGAGTCAAAAAAGGTCCTCAGGAGTTCCTCCTGCACTCCAAACAACCTCAGTCTCCTCAGCAGATAGAGTTGGCTCTGTCCTTTCTTGTACAGAGCCACAGAGTTATCTGACCAGTCCAGTTTGTTGTTCAGGTGAACATCTAAGTATTTGTAAGATTTTACAATCTCAATGTCGGTACCCACTGGTGTGGGGTGAAAATGTTGCCGCCTCTTGAAGTGTACCACCAGCTCCTTGGTCTTCCCTGAGTTGAGCTGGAGGAGGTTCTTCTGGCACCAGAGAGCAAAATTCTGAGTAAGTTCCCTGTACTCCTTGTCGTCCCCATCAGAGATGAGGCCGACGATAGCAGAGTCGTCAGAGAACTTCTGCAGGTGACATTTTGCCGTATTATGGATGAATTCTGCAGTGTAGAGGGTGAAGAGAAACAGCATCATCCACCCCAATGCCAGGTTGGTAGGCGAACTGCGGCGGGTCCATTGATGGTCTCACAAGGGGGCCGAAGATATCCAAGGACCAACCTCTCCAGGGTCTTCATCAGCTGCGATGTCAGTGCCACCGGCCTGTAGCTGTTGAAGTCCTTGGGACGAGGGGTCTTTGGCACAGGTACCACACAAGATGTTTTCCACAGCTGTGGTACCCTCCCTTGTTTCAGGCTCAGGTTGAAGAGTAGATCCACTATCAGGATTTGAGGAGCCTTGAGCTGATGCCATCTGGACCTGCAGCCTTTCTCACCTTACCCCTCTTCTCTTGAGCTCTCTCCTCACTTGGTTCGTTGTGAGGGACAAAGTGCAGGAGACAGAGTGGGTGAGTAGGGTGACGGAGCTAGGGGTTGAGGTAGGAGGGTGGGTGGAGGTGGAGATATGGGAGGTAACAGGGTCGTATCCTGGCAATACAGACAATGGGGGTTGCAGCAGGGGGGAATGGGCCGGGGGAGGGGTGCCTGACTGATCAAATCTATTGAAGTAAATGTTCAAGTCATTCACCCACTTTAGGTCCCCCTTGGGCAGGGAGTCTGGTTCCTTGTACTCCTCTGCTGCAGCTGCTCCTCCTTCTTCTTCTTGTAGGAGTTCCTTCCCTCCCTGATCTTCCACCTCAGCTCCCTCTGTACAATCCTCAGCTCCTCCTTGTTGCCTGACCTAAAAGCCCTCTTTTTGTCCTTAAGCAGAGTCTTTATGTCAGGATTAATCTAGCATTTGTTGTTGGGAAAACACTGTACAGTCCTGGTGGGTGCAACGTTCTCCGCACAGAAGTTTATATAGTCCGTAATGCAATCCGTGTCAAGTCAAACTCACGCTTTTTAGATACTAATACGACGAACCGGATGGAACCAATCTACCTGAGTGTTGCCCATATAAAAGAGCACCACGAGAGAGTGTGCTGTTTTCTTGACAGTGGCGAAATCCAAAGCGAGACAATAATAAAAAATAAGTTGAGAGTACTTAAAGTAAAAATACTGCTAAAGTAAGTATTTACTTGTTGAAATTAAATGCATTACCTGGTAAGAATTATGGCAGCAGCTGTGCATTAACTTTTTTAAATTTTTCATTTAGCGTGAGTGCATTTGTAAATTAATGAATTTTGCGATTTACATTTAGTTGAAATGACATGTAATATAGGAATTCTCTTTTCTGTCTTTTTTCTATTTAAAGGTTTTTCATCTAATGCCTAAACATGAAATGCTAATGCTTGTCTAACTGATTAATGGAAAATGGAACTGTCTAAAACTAATTGCTGAACCTGCAAAAAATAAAAGGAAAAAGCAGTTTGGTCTTTGTGTGGAATCCAGTTAATAAACTTCGGGTAGACGCTTCCATCCCTTTCAAGTGGGGAAGCTGCAGAATCTGAAAAGAACTTGACAATCCGTAAGGCTGTTAATGTCCTCCCCATGAGAGTCTGCAAGCACATCCCAAGCAGTAGTGTCAAAACAGTCTTTTACGGCCTCTTCAGACTCATTAGACCAACTCTTCACAGTATAAGGAAAACTACTTAGCGGTGAGTAGGAGCTGCTGTAACAGGCTGCCACTCGAGGGAAACCTAAGTACTAACCTAATTATCAAAAAGACCAACATCACGGGTCAGGACATCTGCAGCATCGCCATCCTACTGAGTGAGTCACACATCAACATGGTCGTGGTGGTCTGCTCCCTCAGGCTGAACAACACCTGGGAGCAGTCAGCCAGCACTTCACAAGCATTGCCCTGCCAGCATCAACCACGACCCGAAGGAGACATCCCTCGTCACTCCCATCAATAAAACTGACCACGTGTTATTATTTTACACGATGTCTGTCTTTTGAATTCAGGTAACATTTAAGTTTGTGTTCTTTCTCTTTTATCCTTCCTCTCTTCCTATCCCTCTACCTTCCTGTCCTCATGGCTTCAGTCTGATAGACCGTATGCTTCAGAGGGATCCCAAGCACCGGGCTTCGCTGGAGGAGATTGAGAGCCATGCCTGGCTGCAGGGGGTCGATCCATCCCCAGCCACCAAGTACAACACTCCCCTTGTGTCCCACAAGAACCTGTCGGAGGAGGAGCACAACAGCATCATCCAGCGCATGGTGCTAGGAGACATAGCTGACCGAGAGGCCATAGTGGAGTAAGTGCTGTTTGTCTTTCTGTCTGGTGTACTAACTGCTACTAACATGCTTTCATTCTTGTGCATAACAATGTAAAATTGGTGGCCCTGGTTAGCAATGCTCTGTAACATTGCTTGCTCCTGCCTTTCCTTGGCCATTTGCCTTAACATGTGAAGTGCACAAACAGAACTGCATCTGTTTTCTTACTCAATCAAAACTGGTCATAAACTTAATAAAACACTTTGGACTTAATAAAAGAATCCGAGACCTGCAAACTATTTTCAATAAGAACAAAAGGGATGAGCGGACAGTGGTGTGTGTTTTGGTGTGTAAATGCTGAATTCAGGGGCCGTCTCTTTCAAAAGACACAGCCCACTATGGTGTAGCAGCACTGACATAGGATCCAGCACAGCATTACCATGTATCATTGCCCCAAGTGCTTAAAGGCTCAATGCGTAAGATATTCCAGAATTTAAACTTAACACATTAAAACAATGAGCTAACATTATAAACAGAGTGTGAAGAGGTAACAGTGTGGACGTTTTGTCAAAGACGTCTCTGTGTTAGCATGCTAACAGCTAGCTGCTCCGTCCAGTGTGTAATACCACTTGTTCCTCTAG
>CALSBV010012154.1:19056-31439 GCA_943590825.1 Bovichtus diacanthus
ATATATATATATATATATACACACACATATATATATATATATATATACACACACATATATATATATATATATATATGTGTGTGTGTATATATGTGTGTGTATATCCCCACAGTTTCCCATCCCCACTTTACATAATCCGGTTTTCTAATACAGATTACACTGAAGGTCAGGAGTTGACATTGTTGCATTATTGTGTAGGATACAACTGCAGCTTCCATACAGTCCTGCGTAATGAAGCAACAGTGCAGTTAGCTCTGATCACTGTTGTTCTGTGGTCTCTTGGTTCTGCAGAGGCAGCTTCATGGAGGGTGAGTAGCTCTGGATGACATTATTTAAAGTCATTTATACGTTGACCCCTCATCTAATATCTAACTCCAGGAGTCTGTTTGTGAATCAGTGATATAACATGAGAGTTGGTATATTAACCAGTCAGCATGGCATAGTAATGAACCTCATCACATGTGCTGTGGAACTTACTCGAGATGAAATGTATGTTTTCTTGCTTGTCGATAAACCCTGTGTGAAGTCGATGACCTCTGTTTGACCTCAGTCTCAGAAACAGGAAGTTACTCTGCTGCTTGAGGCTAACCGTTACAATATTCTGACAGAAATAGACAGACATACAGACAGAAGGTAGGGAAGAAACCAAATGAATACAATTGTTGCAGAAACATTTGACAGTTCTGGATTTTGGCAGTTTTTTTGTGAAGTGATGACCTGAGCTCACCTGTCTCTAACTTTCATCAAAATGCAAAAAGCACTCACTCTGTCTGAAGTGGCACGTACCAGCCATATAGTTATACAACGCACCAACTTCCTCAGCCACTTAGTCTGCAAGGCATCATATTTCTGTGTTCCATAAAATTCCAAATCTTTTGTGAAAAGCCAATGTCCTCACGGGAGGCAGGTAAAACTTGGACGAGGTGTTTGTTGAAAACAAGGCAGGTGATTTTCATCCAAATGACAAATCTCGCCCGGTGCCGACTTGATGATTCAATACAATATGCTATAACACTGCATTAAATAACTAAAATACGCTTACAGGCTCATACGGTTACACGGTCAAAAACCTTTTTGCGATCCAAACTTGCAGACTTCCAGCATCTTACGAGCAGACCGTAGTTAAAAACCTCTTTTTGGCCATGCACACTGAAAGTTGCGTTACGGCACCATCACCTGTCGTAAATAATAAAATATAGCACTTTGCAACATTATTACAGAAAAATAGTAAACATAACCTTAGCACAGTCCACCTATATCATCCTATCCTTTAACACGTATGTAATCTGTCATGCCAACATAAAAAAAAATTCTCAAATATAAATACAGTATGTGCTGAAGTGATTCAGTACTTTGTGGCATTGAGAGTCATGTGCAGATGGATTCTTGATTGATTTAAGAATCATAATGCCTTCATCTGGATGGATTTGGATTTTAAATATGACAAATGAAATGAACAAAAAAATATAACTTGAATAAACTTAAAGAAAAACTAATATTCTGTTTACTGTGTCATCATCATGGCTACTAATAACACTAAGTGTTTTAACACAACACAGCAACTTCTACAGTTTAGGGGAAATGTTGCTGACAGCTCCTCCTGCAGGCTAGGAGATTATATTATATGATATTTATATTACCGGTATATGATATTACAGGATATTATATTATATGATATTTATATTATATTATAAGATATTTCTGTCACATAGATTGTCTATGTTGTATTGTATGTCTCATGTAGAACATTTCCCCTTTAATTGAGTTGTTCCTTGCGCTGCGAGGGTCTCAGGACAGAGGGGGTCGTATGCTCCACAGTCTGTAAAGCCCACCCAGACAAATGTGTCATTTGTGACATTGGGCTATATAAATAAACTTGATTTGATATATGATATTTATATTTTATGATATTTATATTATATGAAATTATATTATATGATATTATTGTATATGATATGATATTATAGTATATTATCTAATAACTTTGTATCTGGTTCTCTTGACCAGCTCTCCTGTCATGGACTGGTTTGCTTCATTAACTCTCCCCTCTGTATATCTGTCCCAGTATGTGCTGCTCTGAGGACACAACATATGACACATCTGTCCTCGTTCAGTCTGACTGCAGGACTTCTTCTTCTGACTCTTTAGTTACAGATCAGCCTAATGTGCACATGAGTAGAAATGAAAGCATTAATGAGAGAAAAGCAGTAATACTGAAGTGACAGACCGCTGTTAGCATGAGGCAACCTGAAACTACCCGAGTGTTGTTGGACTTAATGCTGCTGTGAGTTATCGTTGTCTTTCAATTCCATTTAAACATCAAACACAAGTGTTGTGATTGAACTGCAACACGAAGGTGTGTGCAACGTGTTCAAAGACAGTCGGAGGAGGACATGCTGCATACAGATCTCACATTCCCACAGGAGACACTTGATCAGACCGACAAGCGACTTTCTTGGCTGCACTTCTGCAGCTACAAGTCACCTTCCTCCATCTGAGCACATCAATCACAGCAGAGGAGCACTTCATACCTGAACCCTGACTTCATTAGATACAGCTGAGATTTGATGTCAGCCCAGTAGACACATGTGACACATGCCCACAGTACTTCCTGAAAGTGTAACACATTGCAGAAATGCCTACATTAGTGCTGTAGGGGTGACAGATTATTATATGGAAGAGAGAACGCAGATGTTGCTCAGACTATCTCGAGGGATCTTTCTGAGCAGGGAAATGTGTAAAGGTCAGAGGGCTGCTTTACATCGTGAAACAAACAAATGTTACGAGTCCTCTACAGTGTCGTGATGTTTCACGCCACACAAGTGAAGGGAGGTCCCCCCCACTCCCTCTCATGGTAGGGATGGTGCTGGGTTTGTGTTTCACTTTGGTTTTTGATGGGGTATTTGTGCTGCAATCATGTGTTGTGGGAATAACTGGAATAATGAGTTCTCGACTGGAATAATTCACATGAGCAACAACTCTCAAACAGATAACATGTTTGAAAGCTCTGAAAACTGAGCAACTAAATACAACATCTTCTTTGTAGCATCCATGTTGTTTCCACTTTATGACACTGAAGTCGGAGCAACGACTTCCCAACTCTTGAAATGGGAAATGGGACTTGAAATTGCCGAGGAGCACCTGAATGCATCATTGTCCGAGACAGAGGTCTGCGCTTTCTGAGTGACATTCTCGTTCTGTCTTACTAAATCTGTTACATTACAGGTCATTTAGCAGACGCTCTTATCCAGAGCGACTTACAGTGAACTAACTACAGGGACAGTCCTCTAGGTTAAGTGTCTTGCTCAGGGGCTCAATGGTGTTGAACTCACAACCTTCCGGTGTTCTATTTGAAAGCTAGACCACTAGACTATCAACACCATTTGTTAAATTGTGTCTGTTTTAATTTTATAAAGTTAGTATCGGTGCATCGCCTCCTTCCATAGTTCTCATGAAGTTATTAAGTGAAGAGTTTAGGAGACAGTGAAGACCACATTTTACCTCCAGTCTTCAATTTCTCTTCCAAAGAGGTCTGTTTCTCTACAACCTGTCTGAGGATCGCAATAACATGATGCAGTGTTGCTATTAATGATACACATGAGGGCCAGAATTTTCAAAAAAAGACTAATTAGTCTAAGACTAATTAGACTAATTGTAATAAACTGGAACAATCCTTTCTGAGGACCAATGAGACAAACAGCCAAGCCGGTGAGTTGCCCTGTTCATAG
Organism: Bovichtus diacanthus; assembly: GCA_943590825.1. NCBI lineage: Eukaryota > Metazoa > Chordata > Actinopteri > Perciformes > Bovichtidae > Bovichtus > Bovichtus diacanthus. The sequence goes on from CALSBV010012154.1 coordinate 22,785, forward strand.
ATGGGGACACAGTCTCTCCTCAGGACATTGTTACAGTCAGGGTTGGTGGGGAGGAGGCCTTTAAATAAATGACACACACACACTCTGCACTTTTGCGTAGTGAAACAAATCTACATGAAGCTGTTGCTGTGTTTCAGAAAATGCTTGAAGCCTCGGAGCTCAGTAAGAGGATCCAGTGAGGAGAGGAGGCGCTGCAGACGTTGATGGATGGCAAAGCTTCACCAGATCACTCTCATGTATGTTCTACGCTGCTTATCTGCAACATGCTCAGCATCACTCAATGGAAACAGTTGAAACAGATGCATGGCTGTGTACCGGATGTGCTACGCTGCTCTCTAAATGGCACATATTATAGTGTAATGAAGTGTGATGTTCGGTTGGTGTACACACAACATAAATGGTGTTGAAATCACAGAAGAAGGCTGTATTATGCTGACTTATGACTATACTGTAGCACATATTGACTGTTTTTTTCTGTTATATATGTGGTCTGTCCTTTAGGTTAAATTGAATCAATACTGTGGTTTGGGATTATGCAAATATTGAAGTTTGTCCACTAATGAGTTGTACGCCTGCAGGATGATGGTGTATACACCGTAAACCAACCTTTCAAATTAAAGCTGCTTGTAATTGGACAACTCAAGCTTATCTGGACCTGCACTCCAAGTATAGAAGCAAATAATGGCCATAAAGCTTTCTCATAAGCAACCACACACCTAATTGTGAAAGGAAATCACTACTAAATACTTGTTATTTAATACTTGAGTGGTATAGAAATGTGAAACCCAATTTTTTACTTTGAAAACCATCCATCTGCATTCATGTGTTGTGTAGTCCCCTCTTTGAAAATGTCATTAGGTCATCTTAAGTAGTTAAACTTCAAAAACTCCAAAATAAAAATCCTAGAATTAAGGACTCAAATTCAGAAAGAAAATGTAATTGTCCAATAATATATATACTATTCTTGTTGCTTAAACTTTGTTGGGCATTTTTAGAAAAAAAGTAGTTACTCAAAATCAACATTCAAGGTTAAAAATTCAATCTTAAACACTGGGGCTGCCAATAGATTCTTATAACATGGTTGTGAAAACCAAATGCCATAAAGTAAGTGGTTTTTTGATTTCAACATGAAGTATTCAGTAGTGATTAAATCCACAATTAGCTATTCAGTTGCTTATAAGGTTAAAATAATAATGTTTCCACAGATGAGAGATCATGACACACTTGTTGGGCTGGCGTATGTTCGCATGTGACCAGCGTATTATCAGTCAGTAATGATGGTCTGTTACCCTAAAGTTAAACCATGCACTTTTGTAACACCCCTGTGCCTTTAATTGCAACGCCTATCTCAACATGTTTTTCTATGCTCTGGTGTTTACATGACTTGTGTATTGACACTGTTGTTGAGAATAAAGTAGATTGAAAGCTTCTCAAGAAGGAAATTGAATAAGTCGCCACTTGTTGTTTGTGAGAAAATGAAGAGGCGAGTTCATAGAAAGATGAATGTGAATAAAGTGTGAGTGGGCCATCTTCTCTGGAAGCCTCTGCTTACTTCAGTGCAGAGGCTGAGAGTAAAAAGCTCAGTGTTTCTCTGACTCTGCATCTTCATCACACTGCTTTAAAGCAGAGACTGTATGAGGCGGGTCACGGAAACAGCGGCTAGCGAACTTTGAGGATACCCACATCCCGTTTTTTGTACCGGGCATTTTATTACTGCTAAGACTATTAGGATTGACTTCCTTTTGGAGCCAGCCTTTCAGAGAGAAAGCTGTAATAACTCAGCATAACTTAGCATTTAGAGGTATTTCCTCAGGAGTTGGTAGACACCAAACGGAGACATTCATCAAGTGGACAAAAACTAATGAATGATCACAACACTCTGTAACTGCGGGTTGTGGAAATAGACAACGTATGCTAAAATGCTCCCATATTAACTTTATAGTAATACATCTCTGGGTTCATTATTACGTCTATAAATACAGACATTGCAATATATGATTTAGAACTGTGAAATGCAAGGCCTTCTCTGACATCACCAAAAACAATAATAATGCACAAACCCTCATGTGTCAGTAGCCTCTGAAATTGCCTCTGAAAGAGGCAATGAATGTGCCTCTTTCTTCAAAAAATTCTGAAAATGAAGCAAGCAGTCAATGTCTCAATATCAGGTGCAGGTTGTGTGTTGTCCCTAACGTGGACCTGTGGTTACGAAGTCTTTTGAAGGCCTTGACTTATATATATACACAGTGTATATATATAGTTACATACACACATATTTATATATATATATATAGTTTTATATATATATATATATATATATATACTGTATATATATATTTACTACATTAGGCACCACGTGTTAGATCCCGTAGATCTAGACCAACTCTCCGTGTAAAGGGTCCGAGCCCCTCAACCTATTAATTGTGACCTTAATGGATCCTAAGGGTTGTTTAAGCTGGCGGTGAGGAGACTCAGCCTAGTTTCTACCTACATCCAGACGTCTATCCTGCTTCATCCGATACTACTGCTGATTGAATAGATCATAGATCAGTTAATAATATCGGCCGCGCCAGCCAACGGCAGCGCTCCTCTTTGATCTGTGCTCTTGGTAAAAGCTAGGTTTATTTTAATGTCCAGGTATAGGCCTCAAGGATATGTTACTTTATTTGGTTAGAGAAAATCTTTTTGAAAACCTTTGGTGATATTAAATACACCAAAACTTATACAATCTTCATGAAGTCATACATGTGAATGTCCACAACTTGTACTTTAAATCTAAAAGATACATTTGTATTTAAGAAATTAGGCATATAGCTTTAATTGATTATACAGTACAAAATGTTCTTATATAAAAGTATTAAAATACTAAGTACTAACTACTAAGTTCAAGTCAACGTTACTGTCAATTCCTCTGTGTGTATGATACAGACAGGGAGATCGAAATGCCATTTCTCAGTCCCAGCAATAAATATATATATATATGAATATACATACAGTATATGTATACATACATACACATCTGAACACCCACTTCTATATATATATATATATATATATATATATATACGTACATACACACTCATACACATGTATAGACACATATACACAACAATAAATTGATAAAAATAACAATATACACACAGTGTCTGTGTGTGTGTGTGGGGGGGGGGTGCTGAGCCATATTACATATTATATGTAATATATATATATAGATATATATATCTGTTTATACATACAGTATATATACTATATTTTGTCTTATTCTACTTTAACTTTTTTATTTCTGTTCTCTTGGCTCTAAATTGTATTAAAATGTCATTTTATAATGTGTTCTTAATGTCTTAATGCTTTTTGTAAAGCACTTTGATCTGCCTTATTGTTGAATTGTGTTAATAATGATAGAATATAAATAAACTAGCCTCACCTATAAGGTGATAATATGTCATTTGAGTCGCAGAGAATAACTCATTGGTCTCACCCAGTGTGAAGAAAGACCCAGAAGACCACAGGTATGAGACAGTATTCCACATTTTATTTTTGGATATCACCATAGCTATATGTAACTTCTGACAACAGGTATCAACTACAGAATAATACACTGAATATTTCTGTCAGTTCCAACCCTTTTTTTCTTCTGCTTTTTGGTCCAGTAACATTTCTGTGGCTGATTCTCTCTCCTGTGTGTCATTGAATGTCAAACATTGAAACACATGCACGTCATTCACCTGGATAGAGCGGAGCAAGACGACAGTCAGACAGACCTGACGGTATGAATAGGACACCCATACAGTATTACTAATTATCATAAGGCTAGATTACTGTACAGCTATGCACCAAAGGGTAAACTCAGCTGTTCTACAGAAAGAGAAATATTTACAACTCCATTTACATATACTTTGAAAAAGAAAAGTTGGACAACAACCAAAGACAGAAATATTTCAAACAAAGCTTTCCTTTTTTTTTCTTCAGTCCAAAGTGGCCATTGTCAGGCTGCACAAGTCTGGAATTAAGAAAATGAAACTAATCAAATGTTTCTGTACAGATAGCTGCAACACACCGTATAGCTTATTGCCAATGCCCTTAGAGAATGTCGCCGTTCCTGTCCTGTCTCTCTGTGATCAACTCTTGGACAGCTCCTTTAAAGCTGGAGGATATGACAGGTGAGCTCCTACTGCTGACACCATGACACTTCACAGGCCTTTCTACATTTGCAAACAGCAGATCGTTTCAAAGAAATGTACAAGTTTTAAAAATAAACTTTACTTTCAACATACTGTATATACAAGAGTCAACAGGTGGGACTGAGAGAAGCCAGCAGAGGTCAAACCAGAACACACTACTTGGATTTTGGTAGTGAGAGAGACCCATCTATTGTTTACTATCAGCAACCCACTGAAATATAGATAAAAAAAATAAGAACACCTCATTTTAAATATATGGTCAGCAGAAACATTTCCAAAGATTAGCATTATGTTGCTACAGAGGAGTGCACACACTCTGATAAACGACCAGCTGGCTCATTTATCAGTCGGATGTAAAGGGGTTTTGACAGATAGTAGAAATCATTTTTTTAAATAAAACATAAAAATAAAACAGATTGTCTGAGTGCAATATGGAGTCCAGAATGGAGTCAAAATTAAAACCTTTTCTCTTCCCGTGCATGACTGAGGAGGTCAGATTTCTGCATGAATTCATAGCAATGTAATCCCAGTTATCGCCAACGCTCAGAGGGAGTGTTTCTGCTGGAGTACAAGTACCACCGAGAATTAGGGCCGCTAAAAATGTAATATTTTGAGAAAAAAACATTGCAGTGCTTTGAGAATAAAGTTGTAATTTTAAATGTGAAAAATACAACCAGTCACATTAGTGGAATGAAGTAAAAATATTCTGAGAATAAATTCTTTATTCTTGAAATATTCTGAATTTTCCCTCAAAATTACGACTTTTTCTTAAACTATTAAAACATTTTTATTAGCATCAAATATGATTTTTTTTTTTTGTAAAACAACGACTAAATGTTAAAAATGACGATTTCATTTTGAAATTATTTTGACTTTTGTCTCCGTAAATTACTACTTTGTTCTCATAATAATTACTTTTTTTCTTCATTAAAATATTGACTTTATGCTCATAACATTAAAATATGTTTTCCCAAACAGTACACCTAAAAAAAGTCTGCCATTATGTTTTCCATCCTATATCCAGTTAGCATCAAATCAGACCTTCTTATTTGATGATGTCCTGAAAGCAGCAGACTGTCATTGAGGTTTTTCCACTAGTCTGGAGGGCAGTTGGGGGGGGGTAAAAGAAAAAGGTACTAAACACACTAATAAATGTAAAAGCAGCTCAGTGAAGGCAGCAGCAGGCCGTCATGTGTTCTCACTGAGAGCTTCAGATGACCTGGCAGCAGCTGGCCGGAGCCGAGCTGCAGAGCAGGCCGTCCCTGGAGCCCCCGCCCCGCTGGATGTTCACCGAGATGGTCTTCTCACACAGAGGTAGTTGGAGCACACCGTTTTTAAGAGCACTCAGGTTGCTGTGAGCGTCCCTGCCGCCGGGGGAACCGTGCACTGCCGTTTTGCGGTGGTGGTGGGCGGCATGGGAGCGGGGCAGGGTGGCGGCGGTGGTGGTGGGGAGGGTGATGGTGTCCAGGCTCCCGGTGGAGCCGATGCACATCCTCCAGGCAGATTTTTCCTGGATTTTCACGCTCCCTCCTGGGAAGTTGCGAGGGTCTATGATGAACTGCCCCCCCCCTCCTCGCCCCCCCCCGGCCCCCACGGTGCTGCTGCTGGGAGCTGAGGCACAGACTCATCAGCTTCAGGCTCTCCACCAGCTCCATGCTGAGAGAAGGGTTAGTACTGCTGCTGTTGTTACAACAACTGGAGGGGCTGTCCTGTCCTTTATTACCCCCCCCCCCTCCCCCAGTCCCCCCTCCACCGCCACCCCCCCCCCCTCCTCCGTTACCACCCCCTCCAGGAGGACTCCCCTTGTCTGGGCCGGAGGTCCCCCCTCCCTCCCCGGAAGGTTTACTCTGCCCTGAGCTGCCGCCCCCCCCGTTGCCCCCTGAGCTGCCCGGTGGCCCCTCGCTGCTGTCCCTTCTGTTCCAGCCGTAACCGAAGCCCGAGTCCTTGTCCAGACGCCTGCGGTGGCTCTCTGAGTCGTCATCGCTCGTCTCAGAGCTCGAACACGACGACCCCCTCCCCTGGCTCTTGCGACGGTGGTAGCGCTTGTGCGTGGCCCCCGGCGACGTCCCGGAGCTCAGGTTGCCGCCGTTTCCGGCCATGTTCATCTTAAGACGGCTGAGTTTGGGCGGCAGACCCTCGTCCATGTCGAAGTCATCGTCCGACTCCCCCTCCTCGAAGATTTGGTTGAGCACGGGGGCACTCTTCCTGGAGGTGAGGCGGTTGGTGATGGAGGGGGGGCTTACGTCTCAGGATGACCTGGCTCGGGAGGGGAGACAGGTCCTGCTCTTCCTCCTCCTCTTCATCCTCCTCCACCCTGTAAAAACCCGAGACATAACGAACAGGAGCCCAAAGCAAAATGTGAGAACAGGAGCACAAAGCAACACCATGCTGGACAGTTCGATTAATATTACTGTTATTTTTTATAAAGAAAACAGTGTCAAGTCCACAACCCATAACTGTTGGAAAATCTTTATATTTGAGAAGCTGGAACCAGAAAATAACTTCGGGCTTTTTTTGTCTTGAATCATGGCTGATTATTTTTGATAACTACTGTGGTTCCACAATAACTTCTTTTTCATTCAGTGATGAAGGATGTGAACGTTTCGTGAAGGCCAACAAAAAATGAAAACAGCTCCTCACTGAAAGTACCTGAAGAGGCAGCTTCTCTGCTTGGCTGATGTTGAGGTGGATGGTGTGGGGGCCCTGAGGGTCCCAGCAGCAGAGCCAACAGCAGCACAGGGTCCCTGGAATAAGACGGTAATACAGCATTAGAACCATTAGAACAAGATGTGTCAGTGCATTAAACAGCAGAAACACAAACAAACGGAGCCATATCACTTTATTATATGGTGGTTATGGGGAGGAGCGTACCTGTGCCGGCACTCCTGCTGAGTCGTTCACTGTTTCGTCACGTCGGCCCAGCTCCATCAGGCCTTTGGAGCGATGGCCGTTGAGGAGGTTCTCTGCGCTGCGGGCCGGGGACTGGGGGCCTCCAGCATGGGAGATAGAGGACGCTGCCAGGCTGTCCTCAATGTCCTGGTGCATGTCCACTCTGGAGGGCCACGACTGCCTGCAGAGAGAACAGAGAGAGAGTTGAATATATCATCCATTTTTATATTTTCTCAAATCTTCAGATTCAAATGCTCTAAACACAACATTTATAGTATGACTAGCGCAATACTAGTGTATATACAGGACTGTCTCAGAAAATTAGAATATTGTGATAAAGTTCTTTATTTTCTGTAATGCAATTAAAAAAACAAAAATGTCATACATTCTGGATTCATTACAAATCAACTGAAATATTGCAAGCCTTTTATTATTTTAATATTGCTGATTATGGCATACAGCTTAGGAAAACTCAAATATCCTATCTCTAAATATTAGAATATCATGAAAAAGTATACTAGTAGGGTGTTCAACGAATCACTTGAATCGTCTAATTAACTCGAAACACCTGCAAGGGTTCCTGAGCCTTGAAAAACACTCAGCTTGGTTCAGTAAACTAAATCACAAGTATGGGGAAGACTGCTGATCTGACTGCTGTCCAGAGGACCATCATTGACACCCTCCATCAGGAGGGTAAGACACAAAAAGAAATGTCTCAAAGAGCAAGCTGTTCACAGAGTGCAGTTTCAAAGCACATCCACAAAAAGTCTGTTGGAAGGGGGAAATGTGGCAGGAAACGCTGCACAACCAAGAGAGATGACCGCAGCCTTAACAGCATTGTGAAGAAGAGTCGCTTCCAGAATTTGGGGGAGCTTCAAAGACAGTGGACTGAAGCTGGAGTCCAGGTATCAAAAGCCACTGTTCACAGGCGTGTCCGGGAAATGGGCTACAATAGCCGTATTCCCATGGTCAAGCCACTTCTGAACTCAAGACAACGGAAGAAGAGTCTGACTTGGGCTATGGAAAAGAAGCACTGGACAGTTGCAGAGTGGTCCAAAGTCCTCTTTTCAGACGAAAGCAAGTTTTGTATTTCATTTGGAAGTCAAGGCGCCAGAGTCTGGAGAAAGGCTGGAGAGGAGCAAAATCCAAGTTGCTTGAAATCCAGTGTGAAGTTCCCACAGTCAGCGATGGTTTGGGGAGCCATGTCAGCTGCTGGTGTTGGTCCACTGTGTTTCATCAAGCCCAGAGTAAATGCAGCTGTGTACCAAGAGATTTTAGAGCACTACATGCTTCCGTCTGCTGAAAAGCTCTATGGAGATGAGGAATTCATTTTCCAGCATGATCTGGCACCTGCCCACAGTGCCAAAACCACCAGTAGCTGGTGTACTGACCATGGCATTACTGTCCTCGATTGGCCTGCCAATTCCCCTGACCTGAACCCCATAGAGAATATGTGGGGTATGGTGAAGAAGAAGCTGAAAGACACCAGACCCAACAATGCTAATGAGCTAAAGGCCGCTATTGAAGCATCCTGGGCATCCATAACACCTCAGCAATGCCACAGGCTGATTGCCTCCATGCCACG
>CALSBV010012154.1:81439-107998 GCA_943590825.1 Bovichtus diacanthus
TATATACTATATATATATATACTAGATATATATATATATATATATAATACATACATATAATATATACATATAATATATACATATAATATATATATGTATATATATATATAATATATACATATAATATATATATGTATATATATATAATATATATATACTAGGGAAAAGTCAGGTGATATATAATACATATATATCTGGGTGTGTGTGTGCGTGTGTAATAACATAAACAATGAGAGTCGGACAGGAATACTCATACTTAGACACATAAATCTCTCTCTTCTCCCTCAGTCTCTATCACTGTGTGGATCTAGTTTGGACTCTGGCTCCATCTAGTGAGCAAAATTCTTCATCAACTCACCTACAGTTGTGTGGTTGGGAATATCTACAGGCTGTAGCAAGTTTTGTGGTGTTACAGGTCTGATTAGACCTCTTATGAAGGTGCAGGAGGACTACATTTAGTTCCTTATTCATTACAATGAGGAGCATCGCATTAGGACTGTGCCAGAGTTAAGACTGTACTTGTTCTCATTGGTACGTTGAGACTGAACAAATTAGGAGCTCAACAATCCTAAATCAGTAGAGATGGTTGTGGATTTCAGGAAGAACCCAGGCCCACCCGCCCCGACCACCCTGTGTGACTCCCACCCAACACCATAGAGTCCCTCGGCTTCCTGGGTTCCATCATCAGCCAGGACCTAAAGTGGGACCTGGACATTACATCATCTTTACGGATATCATTACGGATAATGACAAAGTCAGACTGCAGCATATCATTCGCTCTGCTGAGAAGGTGATTGGCTATAATCTGGCGGGCAGGAACGATTGTAGCCAACCCCTCCCACCCTATTCAGATTCTGTTCTGTCATAGCTCCACCTAATTTCAATCTCCTTGGTGGATGTTCAAGACCTTTATTTCTATTCTTAATGTGGTTAACTGAACAGTGTAGTTGAAAGAACGTTGTTGGATCCAGCCTGCGGTCGAATACTGAACCAAATGACATCCTCTGTCTTTTCCTAAACACTTTTCCTTCAAGGAAAGATGTGAAGGAGAATTCAAAAGGACAAGAAGAGAATCCCGCTATTCTTACACAAGGCTACGTAATTATGCAACAGCGGATGCTATTGACGTTGGTCTGCAGTCTCTTTAAATATTACTGCTGCAAATAATTGTGGGACGGCATTATCTCCTTTACTTTGGGGTGTAAAGGATGGTCCAGTGTTTCCTTTGCTGCAGCCTAGAACATTTTCACAGCAGACATGTTGGCATGTCTTAGCAGGAAAAGTACAGGTGTGATTGATAACATTGGAAATGCATTTAGGTCGTGCTGATGTAGATAGTGGCTCACAGATATACACTTGATGGAACTGAGCCTTTGTCAACTCAGTTTGTCACCTGTAAAAGTCTCTGTCTGACTGTCTCTGTCTGACTGTCTCTGGCTGACTGTCTCTGGCTCTGTCTGACTGTCTCTGGCTCTGGCGCTGGCTGACCTATCTCTGGCTGACTGTCTCTGTCTCTGGCTGACCTGTCTCTGGCTGCATTCATATGCAGAATCTGTTAATAGAGATTAGGTTGGGAGGTCTTGTGTGTGAGTGTGTATATGAATTACCTCAATAGCCACTATCCATAGTATGAGCTGCGTCTCTGAGTCGGGGAAGTAAGCCTTGACTTGTGGAGACATGCCAATCAGCGAGCAGTTGGTCACAACAGCAATCACGCTCATGGCCTCAAAGGCAAGCTGGACACAGACAGAGAGACAGCAATAGTCACTGACTTGTTTCCACAAATGGAAACCTTTTTCCCACCTGGCCACAGTGTAGAGTACATGATACCTTTCTTAATAATCTGCCACTGTTCGGGTTAGGAACAATATTTTGTCACTGGGGACATTCTCAGAGTGTACCCACATCCAGTGTTGGGTAATGTTACTGTGGCAGTGTGGTGTGGTTAGGGTGTCGGCTGGAGAGATGAGAGTGGCTCAGCTGGAGACCAGACAGCTGGACAGAATCAGGTAATCAGTCACACAATAAAGGCATGGTAATGACCTGGTTCTGGTCTCGTGCAGTAGGTCTCCAGCCATTGTTGGCAGCTTTTGTTTTTGCCTGAAAAGGCCAGGAAGCTTATAAAACAGTTTTTTGTTCATCGTTCCTCCCTTGTCCGTCTGTCATTTTTACCTGGGTGAGAGCAGGTTGTCTCACAGTTACTTTTAAAAGTATTACATGTGTTACCTACTGAGAAAAGTAACTTGTTAGAGTGCTATTGCATTATCAAAACTGAAAACTACTTTGTGTACCTCTGCAGGCAGGAGTGACAGACGCAGTATCCCCTGTTAGACTGCTGCTAGAACGGAACATTGATACAGGTGCGAGGTGCAGAGAAAACCGTTTTTTGACCACAATGAAAATGTTTTTAAAAATAAGGTTAAACACAAGCAAATATGGATTAAAGCAGAATATTACGTTATACAAAAACATGTTGTGAATTTTGGAAATGAGACAATTACAGAGACGTGTGCATCAGACAGACAGAGGGGAAGGGATGGAGGACTAGGGCTATAAAAATCCTATGTCAGTATTTTTAGGCTGAATGGCAATATACAGTATATATCTCAATAGGTGGGATACATTTTCAGCTGTAAGTCAAAGCCACATATGCAATGCCACAAGCACTTTTATAAAAAACAGATATCATAACATAGTAGAACTATGTTTAAGACAAGTAATTTAACGGTTCTTTAATTCAATAAATTCAACTATGATCATGCCATTTGTTGTTCTGAAATACTCATCTAAAGTGTTATTGTGTAAGTACTGTCTCTTTAAAACACCAGACCCAGGTTACACCCCATGACAATTATGAACCACAGTCTCAAATGTTAGCCTCAGGAGCTGCACTGTTTATTCATGTACAAACTGATTCCTACCTTGGACATTTACTGCCACCGCACAACTTTACTGCTCATTTCTGCTCTGCTCTGATCACCCGTCACCCCTGGCACACAACTGTGCCCATATCCTACTCTGATAGTGAACACCCTGCAAGTACAAGACATGACTACGTTTGAAATGCATATATAAAAAAGGAAAATATACATTTTAAATGCCTACAGGAAAAAAACACCAGGTATATACTGAGAAGGTGGAACCGCTGATTGATCACGGAGGCTACGTTAGCAGCAGAAACACTGTCGTGCCAGTTCATTTTTAAAGGGAAACTGCCAATGGTGTAACGCAACTTTGTCACTTAGTCACACTACAGACTTTAGTGTTTATAGGGCTGGTCCCGCTCTGCTGCTGTCCAGACAGAAAGAGCGAGTGGGGCCGCAGACGCAGGGAGAGTGTGAGATAAAGGACGAGGAGAGATGCAAACACACGGCTTTAAAGAAACATGATATGTAACAACGTCTGTGTGTTGTGTTGCAGAGATATCTACTGAAGTTAGCATGCTAACAGCTAGCTGCTCCGTCCAGCCTGTAATACCACTTGTTCCTCTAGAGGTGATAGTGAGTCAGTGTAGCTCCAGTCTGCCTCAGTACAGAGGGAAGAAGTCCAGCTGCCTGACTCTCGTAAATGTTACGGTCTTGGATTATATTCAAAGTGGCAGAAACGAGAAACCCCCCGCACCACCTCTCTCCGTCCTCACAGCTGCCAGTAGGCTGTTTCTCTGAGTGTATATCTGTCAGCAGCCCTGGGAAACAGCGTAGCTTCAGTGAGCAGTTAGCTGGAGTTCAGCCACAGCACGGGGAGCTGCAGACTCCCTGCTGCTGCCGGTACACAGGTCCAGCAGCCCGCTGTAACTGCAGGGCTGCTTCTGTGACTGCAGGGCTGCTTCTGGTTCTCCTTCTGGCTGCGCTCAAGTCTCTTCGGCTCGGCCGACCCTCTCTCCTCTCCGGCGGGCTGCTCTCCTGGCTGCGCCGCCACCGGGCAGACGAGACCAATATGCGTCGTTTTCTAGTTTCTGCCACTTTGGATTTAGTCCAACAAACAAAGTAACGTAACATTCCACGGACTACAGCCCCGGTTAAGCATCAGTGCTCAGTAAACACAGATGATCAGCCCAACATGAAGATTATAAAACAGCAGAGTTTTCTGACCGGAGATCAGAGGTTCAGCAGTTTGGTTGGATTTAGTGTTCTTGCCCTGCTGACTGACTGACAGGCATTACACAGGAGTAAATGCAATACACAATAGAATGAATGACTTATTGAATATAATAAATATGCCAAACTACTACAACTAAAATATAAACATTAGAAATTGTATGGACCCAGTTTAGAGGTGAAATACTGCGCCCTGTTTCTTTGGAGCAGGTGGCTCAAAAATTGAACTTTGAACCTTTAAGGTGGACTATTGAACGCAATGTTTCTGTAAGTTATTAATAATAATAATTCTAACGTCAACATAATGAATGAAGCTTCGAGCTTTTCGGCACAGCACTATACCTGGATAGGGATTTTATTAATGATCTTATGAAAGATGGAGACTCCAGTTGATACTAGGAGCTTTTTCTTCTCCACATAACCAGCTGTCTAATTTCCCTCAAAGTGACAGTGGAACTAAAAGCTAGTTGTTGCTGTTTCTGAGCTATAGCATGCTTCTCCTCCTCGCTGTTGTGGAGCTGTGTGTATGCAGGTGCTTATCCCCCAGGTGCAATTTGCTATGTAACGCATTGCTTATTTGAAAATATAACTTAATAACTGATTACTTTGCATTATGTTACTTGTTACAGCAAAAAAAGTAAACTGCATAACTTTGTTACCCCTACCACTGCTCACATCACCTGTGAGACAGAGATGAGCCATGAAAACAACAGAGGATATGTGTGTTAGTTGTTGGTCTTAAGCTGCTCCATCAGATTTCAACCTTGCTTTAGTCTGCAACATCAGGTCATGTGTTTAGCTTTGCATTTCCTGAAAATAATCAACCGCCTCCTTTGTGTCAAGAAAAATGTGATACATCAATCAAAGTAGCCAAAGCAATCTGACATAGCTGTTCTCAGAGAAAATACCAGTGTGTGTGTCTCACCTGCCAGACTCCTATGTTGGCTGCCGGGTCAGAGAAGGGCCGTTTGAACACACGACACATCTTGAAGGCATCAGAGTAAAGCTCTGTGATGTTGTTCAGCACCACCAGGACAGCAGCCAGAGGGTAGACGCAGGAGAACAGACTGACATAACCAAACAGCAGGAACAGCTCCAGGTAGTCATCAAAGGTGCCCTGAGAGAGGGACGCACACACTCAGAAGGACCCTGAAGCACACAAAGGCTTTCATCTGCATAGAAATAGACCACGTACACATACCAAGTACATGCTCATGTCTGCCTCCAGACGGACCTGCTCAGCCAGAGCAAGCTCTACGTCCTCCACAGCTCTTCTTTTCTGGACGTTGCGCATCATCTTCTTGTTGCGCCTCCTCTGGAGCCAGTACGGCAGGAAGGCCTCCATGACCTGATTCAAGATCTGACTGGTGATCAACAATGTGGCCAGACTCTGCATACAGACAAGAACAGAGAGCAGGAGGGATGAGGCGAGGAAAAAAGATGTAAGGGGGTGTAAATGGAAAAGTGCTGGGATCCTCAAAATGAAGAGACTGAGCTATTGTAGCGCCTGTCCAAAGTAAACAGGTTTAGTCCATGCAGCGGCTCGCCACAGCCGGCGAGCCTTCACAATAGGAGCAACAAGTAGTTAACAAGGAGCTAACTGTATTCTGCAGGTTAACAAATGGTTTCCTCCATCCTGCTCACACCTCAACAAGCTAAAACAGCACAAAGACACAACGGCAGTATCCTACGCCATCACAACAAAGACAACACACCTGCTTTCATTCATCTCAAAGGACTCGCCAGCTAAGCTAACAGCTGAGAGCAAAGTAGCCTTTGTATTTATGAACTGAACCTCTACTGGGCATAGTATATTATTTAGTATACATTAACTGTACACAGCTAAGTAAGCACAGAACTGTTATAAATGAATGAACATGTGTTGACTTGGTTTTTATTCACTGAGCTGTATTGTGTGATCTGTTGTATTGAGCTAACAGGTAACATTGGGTTGTTTCACCAGGTGATGTGTTAGTATTGTACACACAGAGTCACATGCACACTAACATCTTCTGAACCCGGCAACATTATCATAAACATTATGATCTTACAATAATTTGAGAATTGTACTTTTACCATAACGACACACACAGAAGGACTCAAAGCTCCCGCTTAATATGTTCATTTAATTTGTTCTACACATGCTTGTGCACACGTACGCAGAGCGCGCAGAGACACGGGAACGCACACACATTCTTTTCAGTGCACCCTCTCGCCCTTCCAGTGTTCCAACAAAAGGAAAGTTAATAAAAGTAGGAAAACAAAAAAGGCACAAAGAAAGTGAAGGCAGGAATTAAAGAGGGAAAGAGGAAGATAAATTGAAGGTAAGGAGGCAGAATGGTAGAAGAAAGAAAGAAAAGGGAAGGAGGGAAGAAAGAAAAGTGGTACGGTGTCAGAAGGGAAGTAATAAAGGAATCAAGAAAGGGAAGGAAGCAAGTAAAGAAAGACAAAAAAACAAGGAAGCAAATGAAATAAAGTGTTGAAAGAAGAAAGGAGGTAAGCCTACCTGTCTGAGCAGCACCATGTCCTGCATGACGAAGGCGATGTAGAAGAGCGAGGCAAAACAGTTGAAAAAGTTGAACTATGGGGAAAGAGAGATGACAAGAGAAGCTGCACTGTGATGACTGAAGGCCGAAATGGGCAATGTTATGGAAAACATGAATTTGTCATTTATACTCACTACTAATACTTTGAGGACCAAGTGATTTTGATATGAAGACTCGAGCCTGTGGTTTTCTAAGTACACAGAGGGGAAAACACACCAATGAAGTGCAGAAATCCTCATTTCAGCCACAGCACACTTACTCATTCGTCCTACACATATGCTAATTAAGATAGCAATATATCTTCCCATCTGCATTTACTACATGTTGCCTGCCATCCAAAACGAAAGAGGAAAATATCCAAATGTTTCCATTTTTTAAGTTGTGGATGTGTTACAATAATGTTGTTTCTGTCCAATCACTGAAAAAAGGTTCCCGAGTTAGAGTATGGCCTTTCTATAAAGTAGGGGGACTTGTGAGACAGAGTAGAACTCAATTCAACATCCAAATTTAAAAATGAATGCAGCACGTTAGTACCTAGAATCAGTGGGTTCATCATTTCCTATAATGCAACTCAATAATGTGCTTCATTTCGCTGTGTGATAAACGCCTGCATGCTTTCTGTTAAGAGTTCTCTCAGCAGGACAACTTCTCCCTGTGACTTTGACACAACCGAGCTAACAAAACTACCAGAAGAGACAAGTATACGTCAACCAAGCACATTCTGAGAATCTATATTACTAGATTTCCTAAAACCTTTAACTCTCCCGTAGTATCACAGATGTCAGTGTCCCTGTGGACAAAAGTGTCAACTGAACACTCTTCTCATTATTAATTCATCTCTTGACATTTTGTTAAATTAATCACATATCTAATTAAAAAAAAGAGCATAACAAGCCCAAATATTGACTTTGCAGTGATGATGAAAGCAGCTGATTGTCACATTTGAGATGGGATCAATGATCAAAATCTATGATGATTGACTTTCTGCTGAAAAATAGATTATAGATCGTTTGAATAATAGAAATACAGCACTACTGTAATAATGTTGTTTCCATACAAGAGCCTGCTCACCCCACTCAGTGAGGAACTCAGCAGCATATCTGTAGACCAGGTTCATAAACTCTATGACTACAGCATAGATAACGCTGGGGATGAACAACAGGATTCCTGTCCAGAATGTGGGCTCCTCATCGTGGACTGACAGCGCCCAGCCCTCCATCAGAAAGTAGATCATCATGACGTAGAGGGACAGGTAGAGGCAGAGTAGGACGAAGGGCAGGGACACCAGGTAGATCCGCAGCTGCCTCTTGGTGTTAGGGTAGAGAGGCTCCTCGCGGCCCGTCACAGGGTTGAACCCCAGCACGCCGTGGAAACCAGGGCGAGGTTCTTCGAAGGCTTTCTTCCTGCTCAGCGTGCCCCAGCTGTAGGCTAGTGAGGTGCTGCAACGCTTCCATAACTGGTGGAGGAAAGGTTTGGCTCGTCTGTTACTCAGCTTTCATTACATTCTTATTCATTCAAGCTACAATGCGTTCTGCTCCTTTCATCCTTCTGGCTGCATTATCACAACTTCTAATATATTCTTCTATCATAGTCCCTTAGGTTGTAATTCAACTTCAAGTGACTTAAAAGTAGATACAATCACTGTCCATACCTCCAGGATAACAGTGCACCAGACCAAGTTGAACACAGCAAAGACAACATATTTGTCGTAGTCCTCCCAGTCAAACAGATAGTAAGGCACTCCAATGAGAGCCATAGGCACCAGAGCAAAGGTGAAGTACTCCAGGAAGCCAAAGTAGAGGGCCTGACCCTCGCCATAGTAGTGTCTGATGTCATCTGGGGATAGAGAATGGAGAAGAGAGTAGCAGGGAGAAAGAATAATAACACGTAACATGCAAGAATATGGCAGGAAAATAATTTATAAAGTGAAGAGAATTTAAAAGAGGAATACAACATCCACATAGGTTGAGAACAACTTTGAGCAGGAAGGCAAATGTTGCATCATCATGTAGAGTAACAATAATGTGGATTGTATGTGCTTTTCATTAGGTTTTTACACAAAGACAGACAATGAGAGGTAATTGGTACATCTTCTACGTACCAAGAGGCTGAAAGGACAACTTGACCTTCTGGTACCAAGAAAAAGACAGCCTCTTAAGTTCATCCTTTTCATGGAGAGGAAACACTTGGATCAGGATCCCCTTGGACTGCAGTCTGCGAACTGAGATGTAAATAAGAAAACGTTTTTATTCTTTACATCTTTCTGCAGCCTATTCCCTTCAGTGCCAGCAGCAAACCATGCATCTGCTTTACCAATGCAAAGCATGATGAATACAAATGGTGTGTAGAGGTAGTTGACTAAATCTTTATTTGTTCAAAGTTTGAATTATTTGGAAGATGTTTCGTGGACTTTTGAGTGACATGAAAACGCCTTGCAGCCTTACTTTTGTTTGTCTGAACTCACTTTCCCAATGTACAGACAAACAGCTGTGCACAGTCTATAGCAGGGGTGGGCAAACTACGGCCCGCGGGCCATATACGGCCCGTTGGGCTTTTTAATCCGGCCCGCCGAACTTGTCCAAATTATATTTAAAAATAATAATAATAATAATAATAAAAAAAGATCGGCGCACTTCAGGCACATTCACCTTGTTGGCGTGTGGTATATTTTTGTATCTTCATGTGCTCTGGTAATTATGGTAAATACCAAAAACCAATTGAAAATTGCCCCTGAACACAACACACAACGCACTTGTAATTACCAGTTTACAAGTGGAAAAGATCATCTTTACCATAGCACTTGAAGGTACCATTACTTCTTCTGTTTTTAGCTTTGCTCTGTGAGCCCTTCTGTAAAAATGAGCTTATCAAAGAAAAGAAAAGTGGATAGTGAGTGCCGAGTGTTTAATACGGAGTGGGCAACAAAATATTTTTTCACTGAAGTCCAGTCAAAGGCTGTATGCCTGATATGCCAAGAAACTGACGCGGTTTTCAAAGAGTACAATATCAGCCGTCACTTTGCTACGAAGCATGCTAACTATGCTAGCAAGCAGTCAACACAAGAACGGACGGCTACGGCTCAGAGGTTGGTGGCTAATTTACAGACTCAGCAACAGTTTTTTCACCGACAAACTGCAATTCAAGAGTCAACTACCAAGGCAAGTTTTTTGCTGGCATTCAAATTAGCAAAAGCTAGCAAGCCTTTCTCCGAAGGCGAGTTTTTAAAAGAATGCACGTAAAACTTGTCAACTTTATAGGAGCAAGGGGACTTTATTACGTTCCTGAAGGAAACTGATGCGGATCATCAGGACTTACTGTACCACTCTCGTGTCCGCTGGTGAAGTTTGGGCAAAGTGTTTCAACGAGTGTGGGACCTGAAAGAGGAGATCGGCGCATTTTTGGAGTCAGTGGGGAAATCCGACGAATTTGCTGTGGACATATTTTCACACTTGAATGAGCTGAATGTGAAACTACAGGGGAAAGATCAGTTTGTGCACGACATGTACAAACATGTTACAGCCTTCAAATCTAAGCTAACTTTATTCTCCAGACAAACTGCAAACAAATCTTTCGCTCATTTCTCCACACTTGCCACGCAGAAAGAGGCGAAATGCAAAGAAATACAGCAAATCACTGGACGACCTGCACGGAGAATTCAGCCGTAAAAGTCACTTCAGCTGGTGTCCTGTCCCCTGTCACAAGACCCTGAAACTGCACCAGAAGATGCTGACTTTGTTTGGCTCGACCTACGTATGTGAGAAGACATTCAGCGTCATGAACATCAACAAATCCCGTCACAGATTCAAGTTAACTGACCAACACCTCGGATCTATTCTGAGAATTGCCACAACAAAACTTACTCCAGACTTTGATGCACTGGCAAAAAAGGGAGATCAACAACACTGTTCCCACTGAAATTGAACGTGAGTTTCTCTACTGTGTTTATTTAAATTAAATTTAATTAAATTAATGCCTTTGGAAAACAATTTGTACAATGAGCCTTGCATATTCATGCTTTGCTACATGTTACAGGCCAAATCCTCTCATGTAATGGCTTTTACATGTCATTTATATTAGTTCACACAAACACTCCATCCATCTGTTTCTGGCCCCTCTGTCAAATTTTAGAACCCATTGTGGCCCGCGAGTCAAAAAGTTTGCCCACCCCTGGTCTATAGCAATCGTTTCTGTTGTCTTACAGAGTGACTCAACACAAGAACATGAAAGCTCAATCATTTCATCTGTCATTTCTTGACTTCATCATTTATAGCAAAATGATTACTTTCTGCTTCAACACGATTTCTCAAATAAAGGCGCTGAATAGAGTCGGCCTATCTCCTCTGCAACTTCATTGCTTCCTTATCTAGCTTTGGGAGTATTTCACTGCATTTGCATATTTATTGTTTCCATACTGCTGCCACAGAGAGAGTGAGAGAGACAAAGAGAGAGAGTGAGGCAGCAGTGGGAGGCAAATCCTCACAGCTGAGAAGCTGGAACGTTATAGTGTTCAGCCTTTTTGCTCGATAAATGAATTAGAAGATTATTTCTGGAAGTTGTTTCTGGATGGAAATGTCTGCTTTTGTGTAATCCAGAGTTAGAACCTGACAAACAGACAAGGACAGACACTTACTGATAGACTTCCCGGGGTAGAGCTTAGCCTGGGTGTGTCCTGGGACATGAGTCTCATCTTTGGCCCGTAATGTGTCCAGCTCGTGTTTAATGATGTACTGACACTCAGCCATACTGAGGAAGGAGTCCCCATCCCCTGGAGACACAGAACACACAGCCAGTGAGCCAGTACTGCTACTGTCATAAAGTTCTGTCTAGAAAGATTATCAAAAAAGTTGCTATTTAAATTTCTGAAATAAACTAATCATCTCTGCATATACACTTTGTTGTATATACTCATACAGTATGTTTTCTATTATTATTATTATTATTAGTGTGTCTGTCTTGTGCTGTTGCACCTGAGGATACTTAGGATTAAGTTTGTTAACCTTTAACATGCCTATATACCACATATTATACATAGTGCTACTTCACAGTAAGGTCGCAGTCAAGCCAATCTGCAATCACTGTAATCCTCATTCATCATGGCTGTCTGTTAAAGAGCAATGTGTATTATGTGTACAGGGTAGTATTTCACCTCTACTACTGGGTCCACACAACATATATTTACAGTCATCAGTTATTTAAAAAGCCTACTACTAACGAACAGCAGGGCAAGAATACGTAAAATACAGCCAAACTGATGAAGCTCAGAGCCAGTCAAAATAACGCTGCTGTCTTATAATCTTCATGTGTGGTGTCAGCCTAGAGTTTACTGGTTTGTTTATTGGACTAAATCTGAAGTGGCAGACAGAAAGAAACAACTATTTGACTCAAATGTAGCTCAACCATGTCACATGATATGTAACAAATATTACTGGGACCACTGATATTCACATTATAGACAATACTGCTGACTATCCCTGCAACAATGTTCAACCCTAACATACAGGGTCCAGCCCTCTACTAGGTTTCAATCTAATCCTGTTACATTGTCGCTTCATACATTGTTATTATACTAAATATGGATTATAGCTGCTTTAAATTAAACTGTATCCTCCAGCAGAAATACTCACAAGCCCCCATGCAGCCTCCTCCTGGACTTTACCTTTAAAGTCTTTGAAGTTGTGCTTGTTGGCGCAGGTGAAGCCTCTCATGGATCCATCATTGAACTCCTTGAAGAGGCCCACATCCTCAGCCCCAGAGAGCAGCCTCTGCCATGTGGCCCCCACCAGGAACATGTTGGGGTTTTCCTTTTCCCCAGCTCCAGGGCCCAGCTGCTCCACCAGCAGCTCAGCACCTGGGACAGAAGACAGGCTGAATAACACTAAATGAATGCAACGGAAACAGTGGAAACATATTAACTAAAACTTCCACACCTCCATTCTGCTGTCGGTCTCTGACCCTGCTCAGTAACCACGCAATGGCTTCCTGCTTGGTGTCTGAGGCGAGCTCCAGCACCACCAGAGGAGTGAAGCTGCAGCCGCTGCTGCCTGCTGACAGACCCGGCACCATCTCCCTCTAACCTGCACCACAAGCAGAGGACGTTATATAGAATAATTATAACATATATGATATACTATCTTATTAAAACATATGTAAAATATAATACAGGTTCAATTCTAAAAGTTAAAATTGTTGAACAACATCATTCAAATGTCAATGTTTCAACAGATTTGGGGACTTTAGGGGAGTTATCATTGCTTTTGTGCATCTTTCATTCATTTGCCAAGCACAAGGAAAGAAGTCAAGTAAATATTCTGGAAATCTCACTGACGGGAGAACACAAGGTGTGTTCACCAGTAAAATCTTTACTCTGGAGAACAGATGACAATAGATATAGGCCTGGTCCCAACGTCCACCCTCACAGACTTGGACCATGAGGGTTTAGGTCTGTCCCACTGCCAAACGATTAGGTGCATGAGAGCTCTTTTGAACCCTTTATGCACACTTTTCGTAAGCCCGCATTCCTTCAGACTTTGGCTAATTCATAGTGCAGTGACAGAAAGAGGAGGACACATGGTTGTTCAGCTTGGTGTATTCAATGTACACAGAAACATGGGGGGGGGGGGGGGGGTATGAGAGAAGTGTGTTAGTAAAGTGGTAAAGTAGCATGGAGAGCGCAGACTGCTAAAGCACAAGTGACTCCATACTCACTACGTGAGAGCGAGTCTCCCCGGATGGATCTGTCTGTGAGGAAAGCGACTCTGCTGCAGCCTCGGGACTGATCTGTGAACAGCCACATTAGATCAGAAACAACATGGAGTCTGAAGGCTCTGGAGTTATGTTCCACGTCACAAGCAGCAGCAGGCTGCAGCTGTTACACCCGGCAGCCTACAGTCAGCTCTCTTCCTGCTTCACGGCTGACATTTTACTACAGAACATCTTTGTTTCTCTCAATGTTATTCCGCACAAAAAAAAAGTGGGTCATTCCGCCTCGTTGACACTAATGTCTGTTTTACAAGTAGAAGCTTGCTGGAATCTTTACTGTTTCATCAAAATGGTCTCCTATTTAATATTTTAAATGAATTTTTTGATAATTGTTTTTATTATCAGATAACATAGGCCGATAGTTGGACTCCTCATCCTTGGAAAGACTAAAGTCTGAACTAGAACATGCTCAATGAATTTTACATTACATTACAGGTAATTTCGCAGACGCTCTTATCCAGAGCGATTTACAGTAACTACCTACAGGGACAGTCCCCTGGAGCAGCTCGGGGTTAAGTGTCTTGCTCAGGGGGTCAATGGTGGCGGCCTGGTGTTGAACTCACAACCTTCTGGTGATCTATTTCATCCCAACCTGCCTACTAGATGTTGATATTTATATTTATTATACACAGGTGGAACATTTGGCCTGATGGCCGTGCTTTCACAAAGGTTAAGGATGCACTAAAATCAATAAGATTCATCTTCTATGGATCACAAATATCCATAATATAATTTAGGAGAATCTGGCCAGCGGGGGCGGTGCTAGGCTCCTGACAACAGGTCGTGATGGGCCCTGAAATATCACCTGCAGTACATCAGTGGCATAGCACACAAATATGGGCCCTCCACTTTTAATATGGTGCACCTGTGCAATTAACTGAATGAGCAAGCAATCACATGCATCTGTACTGGTCATGGTAATCAGTAATGGAGGGTATGAATATATTTAAGAAAGTTTGCATCATAATTTCCCCATCATACTGTAATTACTGTCTTCATTACATCCTTGGCATAAGACCAACACAACAAGCCATCGAACTCTAGCCCCTCTGGACACAGTGCTAGTCCAGTATCACGTCACACTGTACATTGTACTGTCACAAAACTATATTATTGTTTAAGACAAAATAATTGTCTTTCCTACTATTTCTTAAAATTTTAAAATTGCAGATAAAAACAAACGTTGAGGCACTTCCCCTCGTTGGGACACAGGGGTCCCTCTGATCCTGCCCTGACTCCTCAGGGTCTCACCTACTGACGAGATATCTGCTCATTGAAACTGTGTGACAGATGGATGCTGGATGCACACATCCACATTGCTGCCACTATATTCTCCTGCACACCCACAGTCCACCTACACAGATGTTGCATCTTATTTCTCAGGACTGAGGGCCGTTCTGATGCCTCTCATTCTCCTGTAATCAGCTGTAATTGAAAACACCAATGTGGCTTTGCAAGGGATTTCAAATATATTGTTGAAATTCATAATATGTTTTCATTAATTCCACTTACAATATTTTTTTTTAACAGAAACTATTTTCAGTATTACACTGAATTTAGAAAAGAATTAAGATTTTGGTTCACATGATCATATATCAACTACAAACAAAAGAGGAAAGATTGTTGAAGTTTGATTGCAAGATAATTTTCCACATTTGAACTTGTCATAGCACAGGCGGACGTAATTATAATCCCGTTATTTATGACACTATTCCAGTAAAACCAGACAAAGTGCAAAGCAGCCATCATCTATGATGTGCGTTATAATGCTATGATGATTGATCACCGTGTTTTGTTAAATTGTAATATTTATGTTAACATAAATATATTATCACCCGTTTGAATCATATATGGTTTACATCTATATGAATTCTACACATTGTAACGGATACATTGTGATTACTTCTATGTTTAATGATATATTATAAGATATTTAAAAAAAAACAGTGGAGTGTGTGTGACTTGAACATTACCATCGATCTGAATGAACATGGGCAGTCCTTAATGTAATAAAACACGTAGAATAAAGTTAAAGGTTTCAGGTGTGACTATGTCACAGTTTAGTGTACCACAAGCTGTCAGTGCAAACTAAACAGTCTGTGTTACCTTGAATAAGCGCAATTTATAAATATCCTTTAGCTCGCGACTTACCAGCAGCAATGTTTAGGAAATGTTTAGTGAAGCTACTTCCGCACCGCCTCACGTGACACGTCCTGTAGCTAGGTGCGCTTGTTTTGTATTACAGCTACATAAAGGAACGCTGCGATCAGAGGGGGCAAAGCGTCATGGACGCATAGAATTGAGCTGTAAAGGCACCGCTCGGTGGAGAAATCTCAAACAACAAATCAAACGTCTTCAATCATATTGACTCCACGTCAGGCTCTCAGGCCATGTGACCGTGTTGCAGTATGGGCTGTGAGTATGGCCGAGCAGGCGGTGACAGCGAACGGAGGGTGAGTGATTCCTTTCACATAACTCACGTCCGTTTGTAAAGTCTGTACGAGAATGCAAGAGATATGTAATAAGTCATATTCAAATCTGTGTAATTATAGAAAACACCTGCATGTTGTTGTCATACACCTGCAAAGTTAATGACGTTGTCAATAGTCGGTCGATACCCTGAAGTTCAGGTAAACACACACACACTAACACATATGGTGCACAGAGAGTCGGGCACGACCCTGAAGTTCAGGACAACACGCACACTAACACAGTGCCCAGAGGCCCACAGTCCAGGACACTGGAGGACAAATGTGGACTCACGTAAATTGGTATCTTCCACAGATTATATTTTGATAAGATGGGTAGTTTGAATGTCATCCATATAACTATTATCTACAGGGGATCGAATACATGTGTCCCTCCTGACAGCCATCATGTACCACAGTACTCCAACTACTCTCTCATCAGGCTTCATTTTGTTCTGGCTTCAGGATTGTTCAGAGAATGGTGTCTGTTGTTGGTGCTCACAGTCTGCTCAGCAGTGTGTGGGGCTATGTGGACACCACAATAAGGTAAGTCTGGTGTTTGACCGCCCATCCACATACCTGTGGTGTAGAGACTGATGCAACATTGTTTCCCTCTACTCTGGATTCTTTTTATTCTTGTTGTTCCTTCGCCTAGATGTTTGAGCTTCACTGTGCAGAATGATGTGTCTGACACATTTTCACATTCATCAGCTGACCAAGAAAGTTTCTCTGTGCTCACATTAAAGCTCAGTTTAAATAACACACGTGTGAAGTGTAAACTTCACATACAATAAGAATGGACTTTTCAGTGAAGAAAGACACATCTTGTGTCCAGCAGGTAAACCTTTGAAATGAACAATATATGCATACTCACTGACTTTTTGAGGAGGTAAAAGGTGTACATGTAATTATAAATAGTTTTCAATTAGTTAATAAAAAAACTAAACATCAGACACAAATTATTATTCCAACAAATATTTTTTATATTTCTTAAAACATGAATGTAGGGGATGTGCTCACACTTAAAATAGTCTGTCACTCCTATAATATTTTTGTTTTAATTTACTGGAGCCCTCAAATAATGCACTTTCCAGCTATTGGCAACCACTATATTTTAATACATTCAGTTGCCAATTTACATGACATATGACATATGATAATTCTGCAGTCACCAAACAAGCCAATACACACTAAAACCTTAAATACGCATGTGTCATGATGAAGTATGATTACATTACATTACAGGTCATTTAGCAGACGCTTTTATCCAGAGCGACTTACAGTGAAGTAACTACAGGGACAGTCAACTCGGGGTTAAGTGCCTTGTTCAGGGGCTCAATGGTGGCAGCCTGAGTATTGAACTGACAAACTTCCAGTGTTCTATTAGAAAGCCTGACCACTAGACCACTACAGTTACATTATCGGGTGGTGGCCTTGTTGACTTCTGCTATGACTTAATTTGTTTCCTCTGAAGAGACTTTACATCTCCACACATTGTCACACAGGGGTTTCACACTTCTGCAGCCTGACGAGCTAACATATAAAAAGAACAGTCTGTTGGAAATAAAAGATTGTATTTTACTTGCTTCATGAAATAGAGATGAAAGAAAAAAGCCAAAAGATTGAGTTGATCATCAGTGTTTTTTTTCCAGTCCTGCTCTCTAATGTTCTGTCCCATAAACCCAACTGTGTCAACAAAGGCTGCCTGTGAAATGAGGGAAGTGCCCTCTGCTTCATACAGAGCAGCTGATGCAGAGCTCAAATGATCAGATCAGATGTGACGATCTTAATAAATGCTGTCTTATGCTTTTGAACTTGTTTATGTCTAAATCCTTTAAGCATAGTCCTCCACTGCAGTGACACCATGGCCCTGTTGTACTTCATAAAGCTTTTTCTGTGTGTGAAGGTGGTGCTGGATCCCCAGCTGGCTGCCGTCATGGTGTCCCACCTCTCAGATGCAGCTACAGACTGCAGAGGACATGATGCTGCGACGTAAGGATTGGCTTCTCTAACTTTCAGTTCCAAACTGTGGGAGCTGTATTAATGAAAAGAATGATGATTGTGAGATGAAACTTCATTTCTACTGTAACTATATGTTTTGTACAGTGTGAGTAGAAACTGCCACCATCAACATAAACTCACTATCTGTGATCATTTCCTCACTCCTTCATACTGGACACTTAATGAATTGTTACAAAGTTTAGAGACGAAGGTGTGTCACATCTAGAAGTTTATTTTGTACGTTTTTTATGATAAAACATTGTACATCCTAATCTGCGTGAGAGTGTTTTGAATGACTGAACACTCAAAAAAGAATTCTCTAAAGGTTGGACTGAAAATTATTATTAATTAAATGATTCATTATTTATGACATTTGTTATGATCTGAGTAAAATGATTCTTTCATTTATTATTGCTTGGACCAGAAACATCCTTTTGTTAAGCCATTTTCAAATATAACTATTGAGGTATATATTGTTTATCTTCTAAAGGCATTCCTTTAGCCATGTTGTCCAGCCATCATGGTCTTAAATATACAGCATCTTACTCAAACAAGATGCCACTTCAAAAAACAACAATATTGGGTCTTATCAACCAACTAGGGAGAAGAAAGACAAAGGACGTCCCATGAGAGTGAAGCTGTCTAACTTCATCTTTGACCAATTTTCATTTCTCCCTTTCAGTAAAAATAAATAATCACACCAGTTCTTGACGATTCTCATCGGCTCTACATTGCTCTATTTCCTTTCTTTCCAGGCGTAGATGGCACTTTCTCCAAACAGTACGTCCCCATCTCCAACAGCAACGTGCTGTGGACCCTCACCTTCAGCAGTGACCGTGTCAAGGACAGAACCCCCCTGGTTCTGCTCCATGGCTTTGGAGGGGGCGTGGGTCTCTGGGCTCAGAACTTGGATTTTCTCTCGCAGCGTCGGGCCGTCCTGGCAGTGGACCTGCTGGGCTTCGGACAGAGCAGCAGGCCTCTGTTCTCCACTGATGCCCAGGAGGCAGAGGAGCAGTTTGTGGAGTCCATAGAGCAGTGGAGAGCTAAAGTTGGTCTGGAGTCCATGATACTGCTGGGACACAACCTGGGAGGATACCTGGCTATGTCATACTCCATTAAACACCCTGGCAGGTGGGTCCAGATGATGAGATTTCTCTTATCATACGGTTGGGTTGTGTGGCTTTTAATTTAAAAGGGATCTTTATTCTTTGGTGCTGATCTTGTTAATACGGAAATGGAAATTGAGGATTTTGTTGTGATATGTTATAACGAGGGCAATCAATCTGAAACATCCAGCAAATTAGACTTTTGGACTGACGCTGAGAGGTGGAGGATGGCAGGTTTTTGTAATATTTAATTTATTATCAGAATCTCGCATTGGCTTGAGTTAGGCTGCCTTGTTAGGTTATTCTTATCGGTGAGAGTATTTTGCACTGTTTATGGGAGCTTAACGGTTGTTATTAAATGACTTGTAAGATGGAGCAGTGGGTGATGGAGAAAAAAGAGATATTTAAAAAATGATCACAGAGAGGTCAATAAAATGGTTAAAAAAGGGCTGACATCCAACATTCACACGGACAAACACTCCACAACCCAAAGATATTGAGTTTGAAACATTATAAACAGAGTAAAGCAGAGAAATCCATTTGTCGGGAAAGCAGGATCCAGAGGGTGTTTTTGCTTAAAAAATGTCTTAAGGAATCAATCAATTATCAAATTGTTATAGACTAATAAAGCATTACATTACATTAGTAATTCATTCATTTAGACATGACAAACTATGACTTAGTTTGAGAATTTGAGAATGTTGTCATGATATGTATATGAGAGAGAACTGGGCAACATTGTCCCCCAAACGACTGAGCGACTCTATGACACACCTGAATGTGACACCTGCATACTGCTGAATATCTATTTACAATAACCTGATGGAGGTTGTGAGCAAGACCACGTGTGGGAGTCAAAAAACAAACCGAGACCACCAACACATCTGAAGATGAGACCCATTGATGCACAGCTCCATAACAACTGAGCATGTGACAATGTGAAAGGTGTCGTTTGTAGCAATGAAGCTGCAACATTCTCAGTTGAATCTGCAGCTCCTCTCGGCTTTATGGAGCTTTAGAAAGTCTCAGCTCTCGTTTAGCTGGTGAACATAGTGGAGCATATAGACCCAGATATTTCTCCGAGAAGATGGTGGAGACCAAACCACAACTAACAAAGAGAGAATATTGGACTTACTTTCACAAGTGGACACAAAGACTCTTAATGAATAATAATGTTGCTCCTTATCAACTTAAAGAAGATACTGTATGTCAATGTAGTGTTCACACCTGGTCACTGCCAAAAGATCACTTAATCCAGGTTTAATCTGCTGAAGAAGGCCATGTGATACAGTAGACTGTCCCATAATAAGTGAGTAAGTAACCTAGGTTGTAAAAAAAAAAAAAAGCAGAATTTCCCTTTTAATCATTACTGTTGATAGACAAAAGAACCAGACGCAAACCAGAAGGAAAGGAATGGCACTGACTTGAATAATGACTGCCCTTAAGTGTGACTGGAGCCAAACATGGCTGCATGTGCAGGATACAGCTGTGGCAGTGTGCCCGGAGGGGATGGCAACCTGTGATAACAGCAGCGTCTCTGTATCGCTCCTGAATCATATCCTCTCGCTGCGCCTCCAGCTATCCCCAAGGGACGTCTGATAAAATGTCCTCAAGCTCTTCACCCTCCTTCATCAGTAATGCTAAAAATCCCTATTCCTCTCCTCTTATTGTTATCTCTGTGTTCCACATAGCCTTTAAATTCCAACACAACATGGTTTTAATCAGGAACATATATCTGTATTGCTCATGTTGTGGCCTAAAGAGAGAGTCTGCTGGTTAGTGAGTTCTGCTCTCACCCAGATACAAATGACGGCAGAATCAAATCAAATCAAGTTTATTTATATAGCCCTATATCACAAATTACACATTTGGGCTTTACAGACTGTACAGGATACAACCCCCTCTGTCCTTAGACCCTCGCACCGCACAAGGAAAAACTCCCTCAGAGAAACCCCACAATTAGAGGGGGGAATATGGAAGAAACCTCAGAGAGAGACTGAGGAAGAGTAGGATTGGTGGAGTCACAGTTTATTCTTGTACTCTGCCTTTTCAGGCTACAACTAAAACAAATAATGTCCGGCTGGCACTCTGTGGAGCATACGTCCCTCCTCCAGGACCCAACCTACTGTAAGAGAGCCGAACCAGGTTACCACCAGGCTTATATTGTGTGACCTGGTTGTGTCCAGCTGTCTGACCTCCAGCTGAGACACTCCCATCTCACCCCCCACTGCCACAACAACATAATGGGTGTAGAGATCAGTGTCCTGTGTGTAATGTGACAATGTGAAGCAGTTGGCAAAGATTATGGATTGTATCTGATGCATGGGCAGTGTGTCCATAGTGTTCACTTGCTATCACCCAGTGCATGTGAGGCTGATGTAACTGTGGCGAGAACAGATGACTTACTGCTATTCATTCATTCCTAAAGTATATTTATCAGCTGTGACATTGTTTTAAGCTTGTGAGTCTGTCTTTCTCTCTCTCCCAGACTTTCTCTGACAGTCATATTTAAGTTAAGATAAAAGAACATCTTGTAATATGACCATTGCTACAGTTTTACTGACCAGCCATGGACAGCCAATGCACTTGTATGGCAGGTTTAGAAGAAGTGTGCTCGCCAGAGACAGCGGCACGTCTTAACTGCAGAAATCAACAATCTCCTCTCTTTCTGTAGAAACACAGTTCAGACTAGTCTCCTTTTCTGTATTTGCATCCAATTAAACAAGACTATCTGCCATTTTGGCTAACAGTGTGGTAAAACTGAGCCTTGGTTGGCGGGCAGTCGAGGGAAGCTTTGTTTTGCCCTCGAGGTGGGCCGTCCCATTGGGCCGTGACGCCAAGAGCCACTGTTAATAATGAAGCTGGGCATCATTTTGACTTTCTGGAGTACCAGAAAAGACTCACTTATAGTCACTAGTCACTGGACCCGCCCAAAAGTAGTCCAGTAAACCTGTATTAATTGACAATTAACAATAGATGTCTTTATATTTAGTTTGTTTCATTATTATAGGTTTTGGTAGGAAGATGTTTGTACCTAGCTGTTTCCCCCTTACTTGCTAGCTTCACATTTAGTGGACAAACATTAGAGTGCTGTCCATCTTCTCATCCACCTCTCGGTATGAGAGCAAATACTCCAAGTGTTAAACCATCTCATGTTCAGATATAAAACGTGTATTTACTTTGTTTGTGTCTGGCCTACAGAGTGAAGCACATTGTACTAGTGGAGCCCTGGGGTTTCCCTGAGCGCCCCAACACAGCAGAGGCAGACCGGCCCATCCCAGTGTGGATCAAAGCCCTGGGCGCCATGTTCAGCCCCTTCAACCCGCTGGCTGGTCTGAGGCTAGTTGGACCTCTAGGTGAGCCTGGAACAGTAAGGTGCTGCTTTAATCAATGAGATGAGATGAAGCCTGAGTGATCTGTAGTGGCTGCAGCACAGCAGGATCCTGGCAATAAAATCTGACTTATAAAACATATATTTAGATGAGCGGAATATGAATGCAGGGTAAGTTAAAGAGTAGCTGAGCACCTGTAGCATACAGAAAGAAAATTAATTAAAAAAAATTACAAATAAATAATAATATTGTTGTCTATATGGTTAAATCAAGGCTCTGTAAAGACAAAAGAAGGCATGGTTAAAATGGTTTGCTGATGTTATTTTAGCTAAGAGCATCAACAAGTATTTTTATATATTTTTCTAAATATACAGGAATTAGTTTGTTCACCAATTTAAACTAGTCATATGATGAGCTGATTTCTGATGTTTTAGATGTTTTTCATCCTCCCCGCTGTTTATAACCATGTCAAATGTAATGAAGTAGCCTCGTCTCTTAATGGCTCCATGCTTGGTTTTGACTCGAGTGTCTTCTGTGTGGCCTCTGCAGGGCCCACTCTGGTCCAGACTCTGAGACCTGACTTCAAGAAGAAGTTCTCCTCCATGTTCAGTGACAACACGGTGTCAGAGTACATCTACCACCTGAACGTGCAAACCCCCAGGTCTGTCTGTTTCCCTGTCCAGCCTCACTGCTACCTGAGGGCAAGATATTCCGCACCTTTGTTGCAGTCATTTGCTAATGCTAAACTTGTGCCTTGTCATCAACATCTGTCTCCGTTGTTCTTGTTTATTGTCACAGTGGGGAAACCGCCTTCAAGACTATGACCATTCCCTACGGATGGGCTACGAGGCCGATGCTGCGTAGGATGGAGCAGCTTCGGCCTCAGATCCCCGTCACCATCATCAACGGATCCCGCTCCAGCATCGACAGCAACTCAGGCAGCACCATCAAAGACATGAGGCCGCACTCTCACGTGGAGATCATAGTAAGTTCATGGTTATAATCCTCATCATGTAAAACTGTGCATTACATTTTTTCTTTGTATTCTATTGATGCATTTTATTTGCAACTTGTATCACATGTAGTGAAACCTTCAGCTCCCCTAATACACTGCAGTCAGACTGTAAACTGCTCTCATTACAACGTTCACATTTTTACATATAGCCTATTACTTTCATGCTAAAATGGAAGTTTACAGTTCAGCTGTCTGACAACATTTTTTTTCGCTCCTGTCCCTTAGATTTTAGGAAAAACATGCCAAAATATTTGCATGCAGGGGTTACTCATTTCTTGCCACTGCCAGGATCAAATGCTTCTCTCAGGTTGGCAGTGTGTTGCGTACATTTAAGAGGAATTGTTCTTTCACTAAAATGTAACACCACATCATCGGATAATAAATAAACAGTATTTTTTAAATAATTATTCCTGTTAAAATGTGATATTATCCTCATAAGTAATCATTTAAAAATTCCGGCAATCATACCAGCAGTGTTGGTGCATTTACTGTTAAAATACATCATTATTAAAAGGATTTTGTATTTCCTATTTAATTGCAATGGCTCCATTTCTGAAAATGTTCAGGGCCCCAAACTGTACCAAAAGTACCACGTTTGATGCTTTTATGTAAAAGTTAACATATCGCCTCAAATTGGGCACACATTACCTTGAGTGGTATACTTTAATAATGTGATACATAGTAAAAAATGTGACAAAATAATTTCATTGCAAAGGTGCACTTCCTAGATGTTTCTCTTATGGTCTTCATCAACAAATAGAGTTGGCTCAAGTGTCATCACGTGACAGTGAGAGGAACTTTGGTAACATAACAAGACTATAATGGGATTATTAAACTAACTGCATTTTGAAGTTCTGTTCCGATTTGTGATAGCTTAATTGTTTTTCCAAATATGTTTTCAAATGTTTAAAATTTAGATAGTCGTGTGCAGTGCTCTCCGGTAACAAGCTACTGTCTGTGTGTCAATCAGACGATCCGTGGAGCCGGACATTATGTCTACGCTGACCAGCCAGAGGACTTCAACCACACAGTTATGCACGTGTGTGATAAGGTGGACTGAAGCACAGCACCTGGTTACTGATGGCTGGAGGAAAAGAGGAGCACCAGTAACAGACTTCACTTCAGCAGCTGCTGTGGAGACACAGGATTCTACTTTCTCAAAGCAGGAATAAGGAGTGTATTTTTATGTGTGTTTCTGCATATGTTTGTAAAGAAATACAATAAGACTCAGTATTTAAGCAGAATAATTTCTAATATCATATAATGATATTATATTTAATGACATCTTAAATGATATCAAACTGAAACAGAATCGACGTCTCTGCATTCAGAAGGCTCGGGTCATGCGTTCGGTACTTCCTGTATAGTGCTTAACATGTGGTTTGTGGTTTTTCCAATTTGTTCTGAAACAGACAGGAAGCCTACATGTACACAACTGCATCAGCACCAGGAAGCAGCTATAGATGTATCTGCTGCCAATAATAATCTGTCCTCTGTCCTCTGTCCTCTGTGCTTGTGTTTGGATTTTATTTCTAACTAAGTTTATTTCCACTGCATTCATTATGGAGCCAGATCAGCTCTTGTCTAAGGCAGAAATGGATTGAAACTTAGAAGACGCAGTTGTTTTGCACTTTGAAGCTGACGGCCTTTTTGACTCCTGTCTACAAAAAACATCTGAAAACCATTTTTATTGCATAATTGAATTCTCAGTAGAAGCCTATTTTTTTATTTTTAGGTGCCGAAGAATTTCTGCTGAGCAGTGCTGTTAAGTAGTACTGTTTACACTAATAATCTTTCCCAGATAAAGATTAAACCTGAAAATAATAATTTAGCAGCATTTGAGATAAATGCCAAATAAAGTTCATTTGTAATGCTAAACTCATCTGGAACCCTAAGTATATGATACTCAGACGCATGACACCCATAACATATATTTATATATATATTACATATATTTAGACAAATGGAGGGACCAGCCCAACATACAGCTGAGCAAGGCTATGTTTCAAACTGTATCATTTGTGGTGTTACTAATGTCAATGTGATTTTGAATAGCCCTTTTTAACTTCTAAAACAAAACCTAGACGTTCCAAATGTCTTCTAAGGCTGTGGATTTGGCATGTACACTACACATTCACAACAGTTTAGTGGAACTGCATTATACGACTATTGTTTTTTGATTTGTCTCTCGCAAGTCACTTAATTTAATAGACGTGCAATACTGAATCACTGTAGTGCAGTAACTGCAGTGTTTCAATGTAAATTAAAAATAATCTATGTATGCAAGAAACCAGGGGAAGATCTGCTAAACCTCTTTATAGGATCAATGGAATCTCATGCCTGTCTACCTCTTCTGGTGCTAGATTATAAAGATTATATTTAGTTGAACATGGTTGATTCTCTAATTGAAATGCTCTGATGTAATCTGTGTCTATAATGTGAAAAGGAAGAAAGTCACGTTGGTGCGTAACTGAGCAGTGTTTCACAAATGCACCGTGTCGACACAGCAGTTATTATTTGTCACAGGGAAATATGTCTTTGTATTTTTACTGATTTTATTGAATTAGTTACTTAACAGTCATTGTAAACATTTTTAAAAAATTGTACAAATTATCTTTGCTCCCAAAAATGTTCACTCCTGGGACAGCTGATATTTCAAAAGGTATACACATATAAAATGTTATCTATTATGACCATGGTTCGCTTGTCTCCTGTCTCCTGTCACACATGAATAATGTACGTCTAACTTGTGTTTGCATCATATGTTTAATCTGCGATACAATACGTTGATTCTCTCCCTCTATTTTGATTTGCATTGTAATGGTGCTATCTATGCACTGTATGTAACCCCCTTTATCATTTGGGAGCTGTCTGCCCTCCGCCAGTGACAGAAATGATTCCTATGTATTTGTGTTCAGCAAAAGGCCTCTGCAGTTTCCCCTCACTGCCACTAGAGAGCACTCATGTAAATGAGGAGGTGTGGAGTCTTTCCTCAAGCAGTCTGAAACTACCATGAGACATGTTTCCAAATTAAACAGAGTGTCTGAGGGTAGCAGGGAAGGACACCGGACACTGCTCTGTGACGGAGCGTCCTAATATGTGGATGTAGAGTTTTCTTCTCCCTCGGTTTCCATCCTTGGAGCCGAACTCAACAATAACACAGATATTGATTGTGAAAGTCATCCTATCGGATCTACTTTTTGATCCAAACGGGAAATATGCAAGTTTATGCAAA
>CALSBV010012154.1:108398-119289 GCA_943590825.1 Bovichtus diacanthus
GAGACAAAATAAATCAATCTGATTATCTGATATTAAATCATTTACTAGTTCAGCTTTAGACAAAGATCTGATGTTTCAGAGTCCACATTTAATTGTTCTGGTGTTCTGGTTCTGGTGTTCATTTTATATTAGGTTTTTATGTACAACTCCTCTTCTGTTTGCTATTGATTTTATTGATTTCAGTGGTCGTGGGGCAGACACAGTCAATATGGGGATTTGAGTGAGTGACTGACGGATGGAAGCACAGAGAAGTGTGTAAGACTGCAACTCTGACTCCTGGCCTCAACTCTGGAGATCTGCTCCTTCCAAAGTAAGATAAATGCCGTCACTCCTCATCAGACCAGGAGTTCCCCAGAAAGTCCGCCAATTGTCTACGAAGCCCACATCATTATCTGGACACCACCGTGACAGCCAGCGACGGAATGATGTCATGCGGCTAAACATGTCGTCACTCGTTAGATTTGGCAGCGGACCAGAGAAAACTACGGAGTCCGACATTGTCTTCGCAAAACTACACACCATGTTAATTTTAGTGCACTCCGATTGACGCAATCGGGTGTCATTACCACCGACGTGAATGACAATCTCACTGTATTTACATTTAGTCTTAGCCAGCAGTTTTAAATGTGCTTCTATGTCCCGCTTTGGCCCCCGGGATGCACGTGACTATTGTCGCTGGTGTCTCAAACCTCACGTACCTCATAATTGAGCTACCAATAACCAGAGTTGGCTTCTCAGCGGGTGTGTCTGAGTGGGGAGAACCTGTTAGAAACAGGAAGGTGGTGAACCGTGGACTTCTGTTTACACTTCTTTCGGACAGTCACCCAGTCTCCCGGGTCTGCAGGGCGGCTGTGGCTCAGGAGGTGGAGGTCGTCCACCAGTCGGAGGGTCGGTAGCTAACCACTGACTTTCCATGGTGCGGAGTGAGAGAGTTGCCAAGAGAAGAAATTTAAGGAGAGTTTTAAGTTCTTGAGAAGCACGAGTATAGGTTTAGATATATGACAGGTAGGTAACCGCAGCTAAAGTACGCTACCAGCATCACATGGGGTGTAATGTACAAATTATGAATACATAGGGTATCAAATACTCATAATATTAAGTCATTTTATTTTTGAAAAGACTAATAAATGCAGAGTGATTTGTTTTTGGAGTAAACAACCAGGCCTGTGTATTGGCACCATTTTACCTCAGTACATGAATCTGCCTTTAAATATACTGTCATTAACAGTAACTGGGACACGTCTTGTGTCCAGTGCTGATATGAGTGAGCGGAGGAGGAGGAGGAGTAAGACCTTCACTCTGGAGCACATACCAGGCTCGTCTTCACTGGGTTGCTAGGAAACCAGCGAGGCTCCTGATCTAATTTATTAAATCCAGCCTCTCTCTGTCTCTCTCTCTCTCTCTCTCTCTTTCTCTCTCTCTCTTTCTCTCTCTCTCTCTGTCTCTCTCTCTCTTCCTGTGTCTATCTGCCTCACTCACTTTCGGCCTCCATGCTGCTTTCCCTATCAGTTATTATCTTTCCCACCCTCTAAGGCGCTTATCTCCCTCCCTTCGTCTCCACTCCTCACTCTGTCTCTCCCTCTCTCCATCAGGCCCTCCCCAGCTGCAAGTGTGTATGTGTGGATATATCTTTTTCTCTCTCTTTCCCATCCTCGCTCCATCTCAGACCTCAGACAGCGTATCCTCTCAGGCAGTGTGCGGCAGAGACACCCCCATATCTTTCACGCCGAGCTCTGAGTGCCGCCCTCAGGCAGGCCAGACCTTCTGTGACACGCATGTAAACACACACACAAACTGCAGTACTATTTAAACTGTGACTTGCTCATAAAGTCTAAATTCATAAATGTTGATGCATGAGTTGTTCACTACAAAGCACTCTGCTGTGCTCATTGTCTGAATTATTTAACATCGTTTTTCTTCGACCTGATCAACGGTCATTCACGTCAAGATAATCAATGAAAGATGAGGTATAGGAAATGCTTTTGAGTGCCTTTGCCAATGAATGAAGTTGTATTTCCTTCCCAGATAGAAACATAAAACTATGTATGCTAATCCAAGAGTTGCCAGTGTTTCAGTGTCGCTTTTACAAAACTAGAGCAGACACAATTAACAGCATGCTGCGACAGCTGAGGGCTAACACCCACAAATACAATTTCAGATGGACTGGGATACACCAGATATTCATAAATGGGCAAAGAAACTCCTGAGTGTATTGAATTGAGAAATGTTGTGTTTTATCACTTATGAACTAAACTTTTAATTTGTAAGAGGAATAATGTGTTATCTATTCTTTTAAATGTAGTCTCACTTTAAGAAATGTCATAGCTAGTAAGACTTTAGTAATGTGTTAATTGGTTACAAGTAAATCTGTAGTATCGTCCAAATGATAATGTAAAATAATAAAAAATGCTATAACAGAGACTGTACCAGAAATAACTGTTTGACGGAGCCCATTTATATGTTTAACTGACATGCCAATCCTTCATTTCCTTTTATTTATGTATATGCTAAATAAATGCAGTCCATTTACCATTTATCATATTTATAAATATTTACTTATGTACTGTACTTACATACAGTACATGCAATGTAGAATGGTAGAAAGAGATGACGTTACTTCTCAGCCCTTATCAGATAGTTTAGTTTAATTTCTTTATTATCATAATGTTTTGTAATTTGAGGTATATTGTATAATCCAATGACACTTAAAGGTGCCCTTTGTCCCCTACAACTGCTATGTAGTAATATTTGATGAGTGTGCCCCAGTTTGTTTGTTCGCATGGAAATGCACTAGCATGCGCATGTACAGTTTGGGCACATGCACACGGGTAAAGCAATACTCTACTTTCCAGGGGAAGAAGAAGACTTGATGACATGGACGTAAACAATGCAGGTTTCAAACTTTTAAGGAAAATCCACTTTGCTTAAGAAAGTTTAATGTGAAAGGAAAAGCATTCAACATGAGCGCACATGAACTGGTCATAGCCTGCTCCCTCAGTTTTTACTTTGTACCCTTTTTTTTAACATTTGCTTTGTTTTAATAAAGCTCTCTTTTTTGTTATAACAATCCTGCCTGTTTTCTGCAATTGGGTCCTTCCCCTTACCTCATCCTTGATAGTATGAACTGACCAGAAAATGGACCCAGCGGAACTTTTTGATGAAGAAGTTTTTGACCTTTCCTACACTTTAATTTGTCTCTTTGGAGCGTAGTAAAGAGCCCCCTGTAGGGAGGTCCAACAGGCTACTCTTAGGGTGGCCCACAGGAAAGTGGCTGAGAAGCCCTGTTTGAAGCCTTATTCTCAGGCACCTCTCTGTCATATAGCCAGTCCACGATCCCCCTGCTCCAGCCTCTGATCCATTTCTTGGATCTTGCCTGGCTATAGGAGGTCCTCGGAGTGTTCAGAGAACTTCCAATCTTCTGAAGAAGAGATCCAGCCGTCATATTAGCTCCAAGTCTGCCCCCCCACCCTGTTTCCGCTGTCGAGCTGCGTCAGTTCCCCGTTTCCCCTGTCGAGCTGCAGCAGACCCCTGATCCTGCTGGCAAGGTGCGGCAGACCCCTGATTCCCCTGCTGCGCTGAGGCGGGCTCCGCTTTCCCCTACGGAGCTGAGGCGGTGCAGATTTCCTCCGGTGCTCTCCCGATTTTATTGGTGGTCCCACTTTGGCCTTCACCCTCCAGAGGGGCTCCTCCGTCACCGGCCTCCTGTGACTTCCTGAGTGGCTACGCCCGTCCCGTCGACCTCCTGAGAGTAGGAGAATGACATGCAGCAAATGGTCTGGCCAATCAATCTGGTACTCGCTGCTCAGGCCATTTGCGCCCACATGGTATGCACCCTAACCATGGGACCATCATCTACTAAATTAACATCACGCTGTTTTGAAGAAGACTTAAAATTAGAGATTGAAAACATAAAGTCATTAGGAAAATGTTTACTGAGGTATTAAATCAATTGGGCAATAGGGTCATTTTCTCAGACTTCTATACAATCTGACCTCTTTTTGCAACCATAAGAGTTGCCCATTTCTGGCCATTAGAGGTTTAAGGCACTTACGCATTGGCTTCACTTTTCAGACTGGGATGTTGATCCTTATTATCTGCCCAGCGAATTCACCATTGTTTCTGTTGTTACTGCTGATTACATCCATGCTTATCCAAATAAATAAATAAATGCACTACAGGTATGCACTACTGCTTTTGTATGATTATGTTTTTCTTGTGTAGCATAAAGGGATCACAACTGCATTCCTTTGTGCAACCCTGTGTTGTACAATGACAATAATTGAACCTTGAAACACAGCTAAAAGTGAATATTGGACTTGCATTCCTCAGATGACCCCAACTTAAAAGGTCTTGTGTCAATGCTGTTTTTACAACTTGTCTTTACGGCCCCAATCGGCCAAAATATCAGTTATTGCAGGTTTAACTAAGCTTTCCCAGTTTCTTGAACATGCTGTGTTGAAACAGCATTAGAATCTGTGTGTCAGGTCAGACATGCCATCTCTATTTCATATGATCTTTTCTACTCTTCTCTCAAATTGGTCATAGGCTATATTGTTTTTTGCGTAGCAAGCTAATGTCAGTTGGTTCAGTCAGCTGCAGTACAGAGTTGCACCTTACACTTGGTACTGTATGTATAGAAACTAAGCAACATCTCAACTCCATGGAAGATAGGTTTGAACTGCCAGCAAGGGATGTTTCAGCGAAGCTTTAAATTCAAGGTGCTGTTTGTCCTGCCCAGCATAGAAGTGCTTTCTTGTGAATGATCTTTGAAGTCTAAAAAACATTGATGTTGTGTGAAAATCAAAGTCAGTAATATACTAATATTCTTTTTTGTTTATTGTGCTGTTCAAGATGAGGGTCACGCAGCAGCTCCCAGCACAGGTCATGAAAAACAAAAGGCTGTGTGAATACTCATGTGGTGTGAGTGTGTGAGGACTGGCATGCATTCTCTTCTTTACCCTTTCTCTTCAGTTCTTGAAATTGTGTTTAAGCATCAGTGAGATAATCTGCACTGTTTCTCTCTGTCTCTCGCACACACATACAGCAACCTGCCTCTGCCCCTTCAAGCAGAGCCTGCCATGTACGGTATAATTGGAATCTACAGTCATAAAATAGAAAAGATATACAAAGCATCGCGCAGAAGACACCCCACAGCCAGGAAAGACGGCAGCTGCCCCCTGAGAAATGTGGTTCTTCTCATTATCAAGGGTTTATTCGATCGTGACCTCAGCAGAATGAGATCAGTGGCACCACCTTTATGCATGTTAACCTCAGTCATCACTTTTTCACAGTGACACAGCAAACCGGGAGGTAGCAGGTTACCACTCCCAACCCCACAAGATGTGAAGCCTTAAAGCATCAAACACTCAGGAATAAAGGGCCATTAAAAAATGTGTTCAACCAGAATCTTTAGATCTCCCCTTACCCATTTCTTCCCACCCTGGCTTGAGTTTCTATGAATCATTACCATCCTTAGGTGTGTGTGTGTGTGTGTGTGTGTGTGTGTGTGTCAGAATCAGAGAAATAATACCCACCCTCTGCTGTCATGCCCCCAGGGAACTGAAGGCTTGAACAACATTTTAATAAGAAGATTTACCAACTTGTGTGTGTATTTGCTTATGCTTTTTTTGTGTGTCTGCATGCAGTGTTGGGAGATCTGAAAGCCATAACGTGGGAACTTAACTGCCACAGACTAAAAACCTTCATTGCTGATGTTTACCGATCATAGGAGTGTCTCCTCTTCATTACATTAAATCAAGTTTATTTATATAGCACAATATTACATTATAGGTCATTTAGCAAACACAGAGTGACTTACAGTGAACTAACTACATGGACAGTCCCCCTACAGTAACTTGGGGTTAAGTGCCTTGCTCAGGAGAAGCCTGGTGTTGAACTCACAAATTTCTATCTCAAAGCCTGACTACTAGACCACTAGACTACCACCACCCTATATCACAAATTATACATTTGTCTCAGTGGGCTTTACAGCCTGTACAGGATACGACCCCCTCTGTCCTTAGACCCTCGCATCGCACAAGGAAAAACTCCCTAAAAGAAACCCCACAATTAGTGGGGGAAATATGTTCTAAACCTCAGGGACAGACTGAGGAGGATCCTCTCCCAGGACGGACAGATGTGCAATAGGTGACGTGTGTACAGAACAAACAACATAGTTAAAAATACAACATAGACAATCCATGTGACAGAAAACATGATGCGATCGTATATTAAAAAAAATGGATCCAGGGGGATGTCAATAAAGGCTCCTGGTGTCAGGCAGGACCAGGGCAACAGGTGCAGCCACGATTCATGATCCAGACGTAACCTTTGATAGTGGCAACCTGCCAGATGAGAGATACAGAAACTCTGTGACATTACATTTCTTTTAGCTGACGCTTTTGTCCAAAGCGACTTACAATAAGTGCAAACAATCATGAGGATACAACTCCGAACAGCAAGAATCTTGCAAATACATTAGCTTCAATTAGGTGAAATCATTTGAAGTGCAGTACAATAGCTTCAAATAAGCCAAACAATGGTAGGAGCAACATACAGAATAATGTTTTATTTATTGGCCAAGGTGCTGTCGAAACAGGTGGATTTTCAGTCTGCAATGGAAGGTGTGAAGACTTTCTGCTGACCTGATATCAATGAGGAGCTCGTTCCATTATTTTGGAGCCAGGATACCAAATAGGCGAGTTTTATTTGAGGGATATCTGGGTCCCACTCGCACTGGCGAGCCGATTTGCTGATGCCAAGTGAAGTGAGCGAGCTGGGGTGTGTGGTTTGACCATGGCCTGAATGTAGGAAGGGGCTGATTCATTCACAGCATGGTAGGCCAGCAGCCGTATCTTGAAGCAGACTGGGGCAGCCATTGGTAACCAGTGAAGGGAGCGGAGGAGCGGTGGGGTGTGGGAGAACGGGGGAGGTTAAAGACCAGGAGGGCTGCTGAATTCTGGAAGAGATGTAGAGGTCGGATGGCACATGCAGGTAGTCCAGCCAGGAAGGAGTTGCAGTAGTCAAGGCGTGAGATGACAAGAGCCTGGACCAGAACCTGTGT
Organism: Bovichtus diacanthus; assembly: GCA_943590825.1. Lineage (NCBI taxonomy): Eukaryota > Metazoa > Chordata > Actinopteri > Perciformes > Bovichtidae > Bovichtus > Bovichtus diacanthus. Next base: position 115,462 of record CALSBV010012154.1, read on the forward strand.
CGCCTTCTGCGTCAGAGGGGACGTATCCGTAGGACAGTTGGTCGTCCAATGTCACACCCAAATTCCTAGCGGTCCGAGTTGGAGAATCAACCGAGATGCCGATGTTGATAGTAAAGTCTTGGATGGGAGAGGCCTTCCACGGAAGTAAAAGCAGTTGTCGGTGTTGTTGAGTTTTAAGTGGTGTGCAGACATTTATTGAGAGATGTCAGCCAGACAAGCAGAGATTCGTGCCTCCAACTGGATTTCCAACTGGAAATGACAGAATCAGTTGAGTGTCATCTGCGTAGCTGTGGCAGGAGAAGCCGTGAGAGTGAATGACAGAGCCAAGTGAATTGGTGTATAGAGAAAAGAGGAGGGGACCCAGGATGGAGCCCTGAGGAACCCCAGTGGTGAGTTGAAAAGGGTCCGACAGAGACCCTCTCCAAGTTACCCTGTAAGTGTGGTCCTTTAGGTAAGTTTCGAGCAGGGAGAGAGCAGAGCCTGAGACTCCCAGTTCTTGGAGGGTGTAAAGGAGGATCTGATGGTTCACTGTGTGAGCAGAAAGGTCCAGAAGGATGTCAACAGAGTAGAGAGAGGCTGCTCGCAGTGTGAAGTTCCTCAGTGACAGCGAGGAGGGCAGTCTCAGTTCAGTGAGCTGCCTTGAAACCAAAATTGGTGCGGATTAAGAAGATTGTTCTGATGAAGGTAATCATCGCACATTTGAGTCCGATGATTCCAGGTGCTCGTCAAGTGAATCCATTTTTTGTGGGTTTGCAATTTGTGTCCTGGCAGGAAAAAACAAACTCTGCCAGTAGCAATGAACAGAACTATAAAGAGAAGCAATTATAGAATACCAATACATTGCATTTCTATTGCCGAAAAAAAAGAAATACTTCCAATATTCCATGAGTGCTGATATAGAGTACAACATCACTGCGACTGTTAACTACACGTATCACTGCGCTTTATAAGCTTTCTAATTATTCCTTAATTACCTTAGCAATGGTTATCTATCCTATCTTAGATTTTAACAAACCTTGCACATCAAAGATATTTCCAAGAATAACATTTCAACTAAATTATGAATGGTTGTCAGAAGAGGATGAACGGAAGGAAAAAAACTTGGATACTTCAGTGCAAAACTCCAGGTGTGCTCATCATACTTTATACAAACATAGAGAGACTACCATGTGAATTGTGATTTATAATGAGTCACAAACCATAAAAAATGTAACCACTTGCAGGTCTCTAGACTCGCTAAAAGTTCCTGGAGACCATCGCTGGAGAGCAGGAAACACCTGCTCGTACACACAATCCAGTCACAATCCTGTTGTGGAACTATTTGTGTTGATGGAGCCAAATAAATGATTAAATTAATAAATCACAATCTGTTAGAGTTTATTACTGTGAAACTAATAAATGGCTAATACATCTAATAAATGCCAAATCCCATCTCCCCTCATCCCTTCATCTATTCATTTCCACTTCCCACCTCCCTTCACCCCGTCATCCCCCTCTTCCCGTCTCTCCTCATCCATTCATCCTCTCTTCCCATCTCCCCTCGTCCATTCATCCTCTCTTCCCATCTCCCCTCATCCCTTCATCCAATAATTCCCTCTTCCCATCTTCCCATCTCCCCTAATCTCATAATCCTTCTATCCCCACTTCCCATCTCCCCTCATCCCCTAATCCCCTCATCCCTTCATCCTCTTTTCCCGTCTCCCGTCATCTCTTCATATTCAATCTGGTGCACACCTCTCATGTCTCGTTCTAGGTAACATCTAGGAGCTTGTATTCAGATCGGGCAGAAACACGTCTGAGATGGAACCCCCACACTGAGTCTTGCTTTGCCTGGACTTCACTAGGTCCTCTAGACCAGCCTAACGGACCACATCATTCTTTCTCCTACACCCCTTCCCTCACAATCATTCATCAGTCCTCGACATCCAATACCTTCTACAATTGCATTAAATGTTTAAATGACATATTGTTGTGGTGTGGTCCCTACTAGTGAATCCTGCTTTAAGGTGATATTCAGATCAGGTTATATTTAATAAAGTAGATATGTTATGTTTTTAGACAATTGCCATGGTAAAGTTTCTTTTTATTTTAATTAAAATGTGTCCCGCTGTTTTGTTTCTTGACTGTTCTTTTAATTTATTTTTATGTTTGTCTTTCCTCCCTTCATCCAAAACACAATCTTGGCATTTTAAAAGCCTTTAATGGTCCTGGGAATGTCAGGGGAGCATCACCACAGAACAACGCCTAGTCTCATTGTAATTCCTCACCACCAACAGGACTGCCGAGTTCACAGAGAACTGTCTACCAGATTAATGAATTAGTTCACTGGCCACACACACACTCACACACACACACACACACACACACACACACAACAACAAAAAAAACTCTGTCTCTTGTCTTAAGCTTTGGCTTTCAGTTCTGTTTGAAAGCATTTAAATTCTCTGCATCGACCTGCAGAGAGAAACAGCAGGATGGCACTCTCACTTTGTATCAGGCTTCATCCATTTCATGCAGATGGGCTGAGAGTCTGCGTGGCGTCAGTGTTATACCCTATGCAACCATTATCAGTTACTCTGCATCAGTTACTCTTGTTTGAAAATGTTGATCATGCTATATGAGCTAATTTGGCATTATTTTTGGATTGATACCATTTTTCATTCAGATTTGTCAACAAACTGATCAAGCTTGTGTATTATGTTCTAAACTCAGATCTATAAAGAGTGTCATTAGAACCACAACAATCAAAAAGGTGGAACTTCTCAGCGATTTAAGGGATGATGTCAAATTCAGTAGGAATTACTTTTTGGGATTGTTTTTTTTTTCACCTTCAAAAATCTTTAATCCTACATATTCAGTGGGGAGTTTCTCTGAGAACAATACTCTCTTTTCCAGGAGTACCCTGGTCACATTCACACAGGTACACATTCATACATTCACACATTCACACAGTTACACATTCACACCGTCACACAGTTACACAGTCACATGTTCACACAGTTACACATTCACACAGTCACACATTCAAACAGTTACACATTCATTGCATTACATTACAGTTCATTTAGCAGACGCTTTTGTCCAAAGTGACTTACAATAAGTGCAAACAATCATGAGGATACAACTCCGAACAGCGAGAATCTTGGAAGTACATTAGCTTCAAATAGGTGAAATCATATAAGTGCAGAACAATAGCTTCAAATAAGCCAAACCAAAGTAAGTGCAACATACAAAGAACAATTCTTTCTTTCTTTCTTTCTTTCTTTCTTTCATTGGTCGAGGTGCAGTCGAAACAGGTGGGTTTTCAGTCTGTGACGGAAGGTGTGAAGACTTTCTGCTGACTTCACATCAATTAGGAGCTCGTTCCACCATTTTGGAGTCAGGATAGCAAACAGACGGGTTTTATTTGAGAGGTATCTGGGTCCTGCTCACAGTGAGGGAGCAGCGAGCCGATTGACCGATGGCGAGTGAAGTGAGCAAGCTGGGGTGTGTGGTTTGACCATGGCCTGGATGTAGGAAGGGACTGATCCATTCACTGCACGGTAGGCCAGCACCAGAGCCTTGAAGCAGATTCGGGCAGCCACTGATAACCAGTGAAGGAAGTGGAGGAGGGGTGTAGTGTGGGAGAACTTTGGGAGTTTAAAGACCAGTCGGGCTGCTGCATTCTGGATGAGATGTAGAGGTCGGATGGCACATGTAGGAAGTCCAGCCAGGAAGGAGTTGCAATAGTCAAGGTGTGAGATAACAAGAGCCTGGACCAGAACCTATGTTGCCTTCTGAATCAGTAGGGGACGTATTTATCCTGTGGATAGTGCCATGCTACTCTCC
>CALSBV010012154.1:124289-136642 GCA_943590825.1 Bovichtus diacanthus
AGACTTTCCTCTTTGATAAAGCTTATAGTTAGGGCTGGCTCAGGTTTCCCTGGACTAGTCCCTAGTTACGCTGCTATAGGCTTGGACTGTCGGGGGACTCACTCCTCTCCTCTTCCCTATCTTTCTCGTTCTCCTCCTCTCCCTCTCTATTGACATGCATTCATGTCCCTTAAATGCATGTTACTAACTCGCCATCCGGGGCATCATCCCCGGAGTTTCTGTGTCCCTCATCTGGCAGGTTGCCACTATTAAAGATTACTTCTGGACCGCGAATCGTGGCTGCACCTGTTGCCCTGGTCCTGCCTGACACCAGGAAGCCTTGACATCCCCCTGGATCCATCTTTTTTTTTATTTACCATCGTATCATGTTTTCTGTCGCATAGATTGTCCATGCTGTATTTTTAACTATGCTGCTTGTTCTGTACACACGTCACCTATTGCACGTCTGTCCATCCTGGGAGAGGGATCCCTCCTCAGTTTCTCTCCCTAAGGTTTCTTCCATATTTCCCCCACTAATTGTGGGGTATCTTTTAGGGAGTTTTTCCTTGTGCGATGTGAGGGTCTAAGGACAGAGGGTGTCGTACTTTGTACAGGCTGTAAAGCCCACTGAGACAAATGTATAATTTGTGATATTGGGCTATATAAATAAACTTGATTTGATTTGATTTGATATCCTGGATTTCACCGGGAGCCAGTGCAGAGCAGCTAATACAGGAGTAATAATAAAGCCGCAGCTTTTTGGATCAACTGAAGAGCCTTAAGGGATTTTTTGATGGTAATAAGGAGTTGCAGTAATCCAACCTTGAAGTAACAAATGCAGGGACTGAGCAAGGCACCTAAACAAGAGTTGCTCCAGTGGAACTGTCCCTGTAGTTAGTTCACTATAAGTCGCTCTGGATAAGTCCGTCTGTTAAATGACATGTAAAGTTAAAGGACATATCCTAATTAAAGATAACACAGATATTCCTTACGGTAGGCTGGAGGCCAAGTTAATGCCATCCAGAGTTACTATGTCATTAGAAAATGTGTTATGGAGGTGTTAGGGGCCAAATACAATAACTTAAATTATCTGTGTTTAACATCAAAAAGTTGCAGGTCATCCAAGTTTGTATGTTCTTAAGTCATGCTAGAAGTTTAGCTAATTGATTGGTTTCATCTGGTTTGATTGATAGATATAATTGGGTATCATCTGCATAACAATGAAAGTTTATGGAGTGGTTCCTGATAATATTGCATAAGGAAGAATATATAAGGTGAATAGAATAGGTCTTGCGGGATGTGGCTTGCATGGAGGATTCATCGTTAACATGTACAAATTGAGATCACTCAGATAAATAGGACTTAAACCAGCTCTGTATGGTTCCTGTTATGCTAGTGAAATGTTCCAGTCTCTGTACTAGAATGTCCTGGTCAACAGTGTCAAAAGCAGCACTGAGGTCTAACAAGACAAGAACAGAGACAAGTCCTTTGTCTGATGCCAATAGAAGGTCATTGGTAACTTTCACCAGAGCCATCTCTGTGCTATGATGAACTCTAAATCCAGATTGAAAAATCTCATATTAAAATAATCACACAACTGCTTTGCGACTGCTTTCTCAAGGATCATAGAAAGAAAGAGAAGGTTGGATATTGGTCTATGGTTGGCTAAGACTGCGGTACATAGCCAGATAATAGAGACAGGTTGATCATATTTAATAACAAGGTGTTAATTAAGAGGTAGCCTTTGTTCAGCTCCTCGCCCTCCTTTCGTACCAGGAGGCAGGAGTCTCCTTCAGCTCGGTGGGGGAAACACGAACAGGGTACCGCTGCAGCTCGGCAGTAGGCTCCTTCAGCTCGGTAGGGGAAAGCAGAATTTGCCATAGCTCGGCAGGGAGAACTGGAATAGGGGACTAGCGCAGCTCAGTAGGGAGATCCAGAAACTGCCGCAGCTTGGCGGCAGCATCAGGGGTCTGCTGCAGCTCAGGAGTAGGATCAGGATCAGGGGTCTGCCACTGCTCGGTTGCAGCATCAGGATCAGGGGTCTGACGCAGCTTGGCAGCAGGATCAGGAGGATCAGGAGGAACTGGGGAACGCTTCCGGAGAGAGCCCTATGATCGTGTAACTGTGTGAATGTGTATCTATGTGAGTGTTCAACTGTGTGAATGTTCAACTGTGTGAATGTCTACTTGCGTGAATATGTACCTGTGTAAATATGTAACTGTCTTAATGTGTGCATGTGTAACTGTGTGAATGTGTAATTGTATGAATGTGTGACTTTGAACGTGTAAATGTGTGCACGTGTAACTGTGTGATTGTGTGGATCTGTTACTGCGAGAAAGTGTAGCTGTGTGAATGTGAATGTATAACTGTGTGAATATGTGACTATGTAACTGTGTGACTGTAAATGTGTGAATTTGTAACTGTGTGACAGTTTAATTGTGTGACCATGTGAATGTGTAGCCGTTTAAATGTTTGAATGTATGATTGTGTCAATGTGTTACTGTGTAAATGTATGGGTGAATGTATGAATGTATGGGTGAATGTGTGAATGTGTGACTGTGTGAATGTGTAAATGTGTAACTCTGTGAATGTGTGACTTTGAACATTTGTAACTGTGTGAATGTTCAACTGTGTGAACGTGTAACTGTCTGAATGTGTTATTGTGATTATGTGACTGTGTGAATGTGTAACTGTGTGAATATGTAACAGTGTGCATATGTCACTGTGAATTTCTAATTGTGTAACTGTGTGACTGTTTGAAAGTGTAACGGCTGAATGTCTTACTTTCTGATTCACTAGCAAGGACCATGCCACAACAATATATGTCGTTTTTAATGGAATTGTGCAAGGTTTAAGGATGATGAATGATTGTAAGGGGGAGGGTTGAAGGAGGAAGAGGGATGTTGGCCATTAGGCCGGTCCGGAGGACTTACTGAACTTCAGGCAGAGCGAGACTCAGTGTGGGGGTTCCCTCTCAGGCGCGTTTCTGCCCGATATGAATACAAGCCCCCAAAAAGAATCAGATTTAAATTGAACGTATGGACTTGACAGAGATCGTTCAGACTGTTGCGGATGTAGGAGCAATATGGGATGATCAGCGGCCGAGGACCTGGATGGTTTGAGTTAAGGTGCTTAGTCTGGTTGCTGTGCCAATGCAGAAGGAAGAGCTTGAATAGGGTTCTGAAGATATGCCTGAAATGTGGAGGACTTTGCCTAAATGCTTCTTGAACCAGAATCAAGTGGCCATTCTTCCTGTTTCAGTGAGAAAGAGTCGGTGTTGAGGTGGTGCCTGAGCGGCATATCTATAGCTAATGTAGTCAGCAGCTTAATAGAGTTGAGGCGAAAAAATATAGGTATGGAAACTACCAGCTGATCTGTTTTACTCCATCAGAGTATGAATATTTGGAGTAGGAAGTGTAGATTTTGATGTCAGATAGACATAGATGATAACAAGTGGTATATAGACAGATGAAGTCTGGGCAAATTCGAAGCGCCTCTGGAAGCTGAGGTGCTCCAGATTTGCCCCTAGGGGATTTGTAGCCCTATTGTTAAGATGTGGAGGTTTAGAAGGTCAGAAGTGAGTGGCAAGCGTTTAATTGTGAGAGTGGTTCCCAACTTTGCAAGCCTTTGATTAACATTGTAATGTGGGAATAAGAGGTAGAAGAACAATGGAGCCCATTCAGACTAGTCTGATAAAGACGTTGATTTCTGCTAAGTAAGTCTGAATAGTGGAGGAGTGGAGATGGCGGCTGGTGTGTGGCATGATATGCCTTGAAACAATTCCGGCCAATTAGGTAGGCTGAAAAAGCGCTTGGAGAGAGGCTAATTAAGGATGGTTTATGAAGCTTGAAATGTTTCCCAGCTGTGGATTTTGTTGAATGTTGTGGCTGAAAATGGTGGGACTGGTATGGGAAAAAATCCAATTCTGGGACCAAGTATCTGAATTTGCTAGTTTAGGACCACTGTGACTGCAGATGTGTATGGATTTCCTAAAGAATTTGTGCCCCCAAAAAGAAAAGCAGCTAAGGCAATGGACTATAGCTTGTAAAGCGCAGAATGAGAGTGAGACTCCGAGTCAAGAGATAAGAACTCTGAGGACCATTTCCCTCCATGTAGTCGCCGGAGGCTATGGAGGGAGCTGCGTCTGTGTTAAGCTAGATATCCTCAGGTTGATTAATGAACTCCTCATAGAAGAAGGAAATCTTATTCCGAGAAGACAGGAAATGTTGCCACCAACGCATTACTGCATGCATCATCCATAACTGAGGTGTCGGGAAATACTTCTATGCCTTAACAGGTGTGTCGATGTGCCGTGCTAGTCAGTCTGCAGGTGTGGTTGGATTGTGGGAGCAAGTAGCCCATAAGGACCTCTGCAGAAAGACCAGATGTGCAAGGTGGCAGTTAGAAAGAGCACGGCCCAGGTGGCTGAAGTTATTGGTATACCTATGGATGACGGGATGTGACTGTGGACCATGACGTGGTGGGGTGGGATGCGCATGACTTGCAGCAGAGGGGCGTATGTCTGCGGAGATGCGGCAGTAAGTTGTGTGTCTTAATACTGCGTCTTAATATGTTCCCTGGTTAAATTGCTGCCGGCTGCCTGGTTAGCAAATTGAATGCCATAGAAATGTGGTCTGCAGCTCAGATCTGCTCGCACAAAGGCTGAACAGATGATGTCGCAGTACAGAAAGTGGGTTTTACAATGCTACGGCGCTCACCGGGGGTCTGCTCCGGTAGAGGGATTGAATTGAATTGGTTGAATTGAACAATTAGACTCCAGCGAGTATTTAAGACTCCTCTAGCCTCTACTACTTTGCCAGATTGTACTTTGTTGTTATGCAAGTCTTTCCAGCGTTGTTTCTTGTACAGATCTCCCATTGCTGACCCTGCCTGTCCCCGACATGCCTGCTTCGCCTGTTTCCTGATCTCGCCTGTTTTGGACCTGTCTGCCTCGCCTGTTTCCTGACCCTCTGCCCGGCCTCGACTATTCTCTTACATTCTACTAGTTGGTTCGTCCTTGTGATTATTATCATCTCGCCGTGGATCTGTTTGCTCTGCTGTAACCTGCTCCTGACTGATAATAAAAGTCATTACCAATTATCCTGGATTTCCTGTGTGCTGCATTTGGGTCCTGCATCGACTTGGGACACGTAAAGACTGCCGAATGGCACCGCAAGTTCATCGTTGTGAATAGCCGAGGACTGTAGTGTTGTGTGATGAAGGCTGCTGATGATGCCTGAGATCTACCAGGGTTCAGAGAGATCTGATTAGGGGAGAGTAGAGATGCCGGCGCAGCTGTGGTATGTAACCACTGAGTGCAAGCGGCTCCACTGGGTCGTTTGGCTGTTGTCTGACTGCTGTGTCATGGCTGGAGGATAACCAGTTCCAAAGAGATCATCATCTGAATCAGGCGGGTTAATCTGCAGTTCAGGATCCATGGTGAGTAGACTCTTTTGATATCTGAATTTCTGCATTTGTCAAAGTTTTGAAGACTGCGATTGTGCGTGGTGTAGAGAATTATGAGACAAACGAGGCTGGATGTGTCGACAGGGTATAAGTGGGCTTAACAGGTGTAGGTGTGGTTGAGGCGTGGCCCCACTTCATCTCTGGATGAATCTTACTTTAACTCCAACATGCATGGATATCACCACAGCTATGGTCTAGTCTTGTGCTAACTTTTGCAGCGTGAAAAGGAGACTAAAATTCCGCCTTTGGATAATTCAGCCAACCCCTCTTCATTTTGTTTTCATTTTGTTACCTTGTCCCTCTGCTACCCCAGCCCTCCCACACAAACACACACACATCCCCGCATATCCAGCCTTTCTTTGAATTTTCCACTGTTGCTAAAACACATTGCCATTATACAGTTTGTTGCCCTGCGGATGTTGTTTGTGCCTCCCATCCCACAGGACTGCTGGTCCTATTGTACACACTCACACACACATCCAGGTGCCCACAGACTGTGCTCATGGCAGGCCTCAGCTGCTGTGACATGGCACAGGGAAGATGAAAGCTGAGGAAGGAGTGAAAAGGCAGATAAGAACAGAAGAAAAGGAAGTGCTGCAAAGACTGCAGAGTGCCAGAGGCAGAGAGAGTGAATGGAAGGGATGAGGAAAACATATGGAGGGATATTTAAAGAGAATAAATGCTGAAAGGAGGTGTGCAGAAGACAGAGAGAGCAGGAGAGATCTTGTATGCCAAAATCAATGTGAAGCTGGCTGTCTCGGGTTTTGTGCAAGCAGAGAGAAAACTGAAATACACCCTTAAAATACCCTGCGGCTACAATCGACAGCAGTGGAGTAGAGAGCAAATATCCATAAAACATGCTGATATCTTCATAATGATGATACACAGTCTGTCTGTCTGTAATTACAGTACCGAGAGCACCCATTTGGGTTAGCAAAGCAACCAAGGGAGTCGCAGCTGAAAGCAAGGATGTTGGCTGGTGACAGGAAGACAGGAAGACAGGCAGACATGCAGACAGGCAGACAGACAGACAGGCAGCTATGTAGATAGATAAGCAGGTAAATCTTCTCTAACAACTTTCAACAGGTAGACAATGATTATATAGGATCCATTGTTTCTCTTACAATATGAGGATAGACAGACAGACAGACAGACAGACAACTTCATTAATCGCCTGAAAATTTAAATATATTATAATATTATTTTATTATTAATGAAATACAAGTACATGAAAAGAGCTAGAAATTCCACTAAAATTAATAAGCAGAAAGACGAGTGAATGGATAAGACGGGTTATGAACTCAGTGCTAAAAAAGAAAGTGCAAAGAACAAGGTTATTAATAATACAAATAATAACAGAATAGTATAGGATAAGATCATTTGGAAAGCTTGGGGAGAGACGGCTTTGCATTTATTAAAACTAGTGCGGAGTGTAGAGCAGGAAAAAAAGAAAGAAAGGCGAAATGAATAAATAAAAATACAACTAAATTCTCTCTATTATTCTGGTTGCTCTTAAGAAATTAATTAAAAGATTGTACACTGTCTATGATGTCTTTCCTAGCAAATATCCCAATGTAATACTGTGTTTTTCATCAATTGATCCTGATATGAATTCCCTTCTTTCTTCGTCATACCTGTTGCAGTCTATTAGTACCTATTTGCAGACGGGTAATGACCATCTCATCCCATGGGCTCCTGCTCCGTCTTCCATCCACAGGTTTCTGAATATTGTAAAGATGTCTTCCTGTGTCACTTAGATTATTGCCAAGTTGTGTGTATATAGTCCTTTATGATAGTTTTAACCTCCGCTTTACTTTTGTGTCAGTTAACTGTTGTTTTAGTGATTGTTTAGTCAGTGTGTCAACCTTCTCACCTCTTCCACCCTACATGAGCAGGAACCCAAAGGAAGGTGATTTCAAATTCTCTACAATGTAATCTGAGTAGCAAATGAAACATTATAAACACAATATCCTGTCGACATGACAACTTCCCAGACTTAAGGCTTGAAAGCGCTTCAGAAGCTTTTACAACACTGGGTTGGTATTTTCTTCCATCCATTTTAATGCTAACTATATCCTGAGTAATTCTGCTGTGTACACCGAAAGGTGGTCTGGTCTATTTTTTACTGCTACTTTGAAATGAGAGCTGAAGAATGCAGCACCTGTACGCCCAGTCTCTGGCTCTATTGAACCATCAGTGAAATTGAACATTTTGTGTTGGTTTTGGTTTTGGTATAGCTGATAATGGAACAGTCGGGCTGAGTTTTAAATCACACAGAAATTGTAAAATCTGGACTCATTATGCTCCCAACACGCCTAAAAAAGCCTTTGAAGGGTGAGATCGACTATGTCCTTGTAAATATTCTACATTTATATAGCAGCTTTTCCAATCTTTGTGATCACTCAAAGCGCTTTACAACACATCAGCATTCACCCATTCACACACATTCATACAGTCAGAGGCTGCTGTACAAGGTGCCACCTGCTCATCAGTGATAACCATTCACACACACTCACACACCGTTGGCCATCGGGAGCAATTTGGGGTTCACTGTCTTGCTCAAGGACACTTTGACATGCTGACTGCAGAGGACAGGGATGGAACCCCTGACCCTCTGACTGGTGGACGACCTCCACCTCCTGAGCCACAGCTGATTAGTCCAATATGCCAAGCTTGACCCTTCCGAATTCGTAGCAGCATTTCCTCCATTTTCAACTTGTACGGCAGATGACTGGCCGACACACATAGACACGTGTTAACACACACACACACACACACACACACACACACATAAACACAAACATCCTCATTTATATCGGGGGTAACGTAATGGCACAGTGAGGCGCGCTATTCTGTGAAAGACAACATACAGAGACTCTTCATAGGTGCCGTTAGCAGATGTGTCTGCGCTGTTGTGTGGATTTTGATGTGCGTCTAGAGCTTAGAGCAAGCGCTATGCATAATCCAGCCGGGTAGGCCGGGTTTTCACAGATTTCTACAGAACCGCTCATCCAAATAACTTTACGTGCTGCACTGTACTCCCTCGGATCCTCAGCAACACACACGGCAAGCGTAAAGTAGATCGGTCCAAAGGGTTGGCGAGATAATCGAAACTCAGATACACACACACACACACACACACACATATACAGACACACAAATAGATCTGTCATTATAGTATGATATGTAAAATTATATTACAAATTCTGCATGACATACGGCTTATCCGGTATTTTAAGAAAGGCAGCTATACATTTCATTCCAAGGTAAATACAATGTGCTTTAAAGAAAAACGTTCAACAATGTTAAAAGTGTTCATACATAGAGTACTTCAAACATTCAAATTAAGTTAAAAACACAACCATGACAACAAAGGTAATTAAGTGTGACGGAGAAAAAACTGATTTTAATCTGCTTTAAATGATGTTGGAGCTAATCAGATCATGTTGAGCTGATGCAATCTGAGTACTCCAGCAGCTAAGACCATAGCAACTAAGAACAGCTTAACTAGCTTTGAATTTAACACTAGGGTTGGATATCTTGTGTTCGGAGTTGTATCTTCATGATTGTTTGCACTTATTGTTAGTCGCTTTGCACAGAAACGTCAACTAAATGAACTGTAATGTTATTGTTTGGATTTTAACGATTCCGGTTCCGTTTCTGCTTATCGATTCCGGTTCTTAACGGTTTTTGATTTCAATTATTTGAGGCGGTATAAACAACATACAAGTTGAAACGCTAAAGAACATTCATTGTGGATTGGAGAAAAACGTACGACTGGGTTGAGAATGATGACTCATTGTCTCATGACTGTGTTATCAGAGTAGTGGAGCTGCTGTGTGTAGAGAAATTGAGACAGAGAGACAGAGAAACAGAAAGACAGAGAGACAGAGTGAGACGCTGCTGCGCCAAACAGCTGACCGGCGGTCCATGGCGCACGGTCTTAAAACAAAATGTATTGCTTTGCGAAGCGCCACCTAGTCCAGAGAGAGCAGTGTAGTTGTTTAGGAACCAATAAGCAGAAACGAAATTCTCATTTTTTTTGGCATTTTGGATTTGGTTCTTATTTGGAATAGAGTTTCGGTTCCCAACCCTATTTAACATCACTGCAGAGACAACTTTCTGAATGCTACAGCAGGTGCATTTTTACATGAAGCAAGTCCAAACGTACTGCTTACCACAGTCTCAATTCTGAAAGACCTCCAGATCAAAACCTATTCTGACATGACTGGCTGACCAGGTTACTCTCCTGCTATTTGATATTTACTCATGACACGCGTTTGGTTAAGTGATCTCGGAGTTGTCTCAATAGTTGCTGGTTTCAGTGCTAAAGGGCTTTGTAAATAATTTTTTTATTTTAATTAACAACTAAACAATTTGGACTGATACATAAATCAGTCCATTTTAAGCTGCAGCCCCAGACCTATACTATGCAAAGCAAAGAATAAGACAAATGAAAAAGAAGTACAATGCTTTCTGTTGCCAAGGGTCAAAGTGAGCTTTGATTGCAGCTCCTGCCTGCACAACAGACTTCTACAGTACTTGCTTCTCAGTTTGTGTAACTGGTCATCACATCTGTGAGGGAAAATCTTAACGAGCAGAGTACTGGAAGCCAAAGAACCTGCAGGAGACCCAAGTGATGTCTTTGGCTGAAGGTTTATTAGATCTTGTACAAGGAGAACAGATGATGAACAGAGAACACAGATGCAGTCACATTGTCTGCCACCATCCATTCTGCCAACCAGCAGCTCCCCTTCCACATTAATCTAAACAAGGCCTTCATCAGTTGTTTACCTAAAGATGGATCACCTGCATGGCTCCTCAAATCCTCGTCAACACATTCTGAGTAAAACAGTCAGAGCATCTCCCTGACCTCACCAGTCTGAACACACATCAGAACTCTTGTCTTGCAGCTGTGGGCCGTCAGCTCCGGTAGACTAAAAGATGAGCTGTATTTTTGTCGAGCAATAAAAAAGACACTCAAGACGTTAACGTTTGACCTACTGAAATATCCTCTATACATAGTTTGATCCTAGACAATCTCTCTCATGTTAGAGTCCAGGGTTTGAATATATTTTATTTTATGTATATACTAATGGGAATTAGCTCAAAAACGTACTTAATAACATCCACATTACTGTCATAATGTTTAAATGGTGTCTTTTATGGCAGTGAGCCCCAGCTGTTTTGATCAGAGATCAATAGAAAGTATGTGTTGACTACAGACACTCAGGAAATACAAAAGCCTCGACCATTATTGCTCTGCTCTTTGGGAATGTCTTTATGCATTTCAGTAATTAAAGGGAGATGATGTCTCTTACTAGCAACCATGTGCATACCACTCCACAACACACAGGAACATCTACAGAGGATGTCAAAGTTGCAAACAGATGTTTGACCTAAAAATTACACAGTATGTTTAGCTTTAGCTTATTATTTTCCTTCCAGTTTCTGGTCGCACAACAAATGTAACTTGACTCTGGCCTCCTGGTATTATTGTAATATGGCATAAAAACAGAAAACATTAAGAAACAAACCTAATACCCACTCAAATACCCATGCTGCCATACTATTTAGTTTGCCAGAAAAGGATTTAGTATGTCCCAATACATAGTACGTCAAATGTAGTATGCCAAAAATACTAGGATTTCCTACGGCATCCGGTTGCATTTTGCCATATGCAAGCCAGCATGCTTTTCTGGCTTTTCTGACCCACAATCCTTTGCACAGAGGATATATGAGCAAGAGGGTCAAAATTCAAGGCGCAAGTTTATGATGAAGTAGTATGTCCCAATTGTATACATACTGCATGCAGCAGTACATATGGGCAGATGCAGTACATACTAAAAGTATAAAGAAAAAGTATGAGATCTGGAATGCAGCCTAAGGAGGAGTCATTACATACGCAAGAGAAAAGACTGGAATAGTCTTTTTTTCTCAGGAAGGTTCCTAACTGAGTGAAATGAGCTGGAAGTATGTAAGTGGCAGCCATGGTAAGAGCTGGTGGAATTTTCTAATTGCTAGGAAATGGAGCTTCAAAGCTTCCTTTCTCCTTTAGCATAGGAAATACTGGACCATCCTTTACCAAAGGATAGGGGATAATGTTGTCCCACAATTACTTGTGGCAACAATATTTAAAGCGACGGCAGACCAACGCCAATAACATCCACCATATAATTACGTAGCCTTGTGTAAGAATAGTGCGATTTTCTTCTTGTCCTAAGTCCTTATGAATTCTCCTTCACATATTTCCTTGAGGGAAAAGTGGTCAGGAAAAGACAGAGGATGTCATTTTGTTCAGTAATTGACCGCAGCCTCACTCCTCCTTTGGAAAATATCTACAGCTGCCTTAAAATGATTTGTGTCATTATGTGTGTCAGATGATTGTGTAAAGTGACAAACCCCCACAGCATCATCCGCTGACTGCAGTTCCCTTAGGTCAGTAGAGCACAGCTTTACGTACCTCATTTCCAGCAACAGGCAGCTGTTTTCAGCAACTGGTGAACAAGGTGGAGCATTTAGCAGCTAACAAGCTAAATATTTCCTTCCAAAAGAGTGGAGACCAAAAGAGTTAAAAAGAGACTGAATATTGGACTTACATTCATCATGTGTCCAGAAACATAACTCATAATTAATGCTGATATTGCTCTGTGTCTAATGCTATGTTCACACTGTGAGCAACACAGCAACAGGTTGCAAGTAATTCTTTTAATAGAAGACGTTAACTTGAAGCGTGTCACCATCAAACACAAATCACAAATCAAAGTTGAGCTGGCCTTAACTTTTTCAGCATCTCCTGTCAGCTTCTCTCTCCCCATGGAAGAAAAACACACACACACACACACACACACACACACACACGCAGCACACAGCACAGAAACACATCGTTCTTTCCTTAAACTGCAGGC
>CALSBV010012154.1:136652-149590 GCA_943590825.1 Bovichtus diacanthus
CACTGATGAAAACATATCCCCTAAATCCTACACACTGGACCTTTAAGATAAATATAACTGCAAAAATCCTATATAGCATATAAAGAGGAAAAGGTATCAGACTTCTAACAGATCAAGTGTAAAAATGGAATAAATCTGGAGGTGTGGAGTTAGAAAGAAGTGATCCTCTGTAGCTGCTAGAGTCTAGCGGCTCGCTACTAGCATCATTTATCCGAATCTCTGATTGAACTGTTGTCGTTTGAGTTGGATTGTGGGTAATTTAGGGGCCAAGATTTGGAAGAAAATTAAATAGAAAAATGATATCCATGGTTCTGCTGATGACTCCAGCAATGATACAGAAGTGCAACGTTAAATCGGAGGAGTGGTTGTTTAACATGCACGTTTGATATTGTATTGCTTTATAAAGTCGATATGGCCAACACAGTGTTGCCAACTCGGAAATCGTGGAAGTTGATGTATTTTATGAGTAGATCTTCTCTGCCATTACACCCACAGGGGTGTAATGGCTTAACCTCCAAGAACTTTGTTTCAAAAGATCAGCAGCCATATATGAAAACCCAAGTCAATATGTGAATACATATGGTTGATCAGCATACTCCAACCTCAAGAAATCAGATTCATCACCCACATTTCTATTTGACCATTTCTGTTGGATGAGATGTATTCCTGAGATGGCACATGCTGTTATAGCTGCGTGAACAGAAACATTTATTTTCAAACTTGAATTATTTTGGTAATATGTTTAATTTAATTGTTGTAAGAGCAACCCTAACCCCATTATTCTACAACATGATAATGCCGGTTTTTCAACAGTGGTTAAAGCATTAATGTCAGCTCAACAAAATAAAGCAAAGCATAAAGTACTTTACTGAAGGTCTTTCCTTTACACTGGTGCCTCTCTGTACAGCCATTTGAAGGCAGCAGACACCTCTTCCATCTGCAGTTCCTAACTGGACTGATCATGTCACTATCAAGACCCAGTTACGCATGGCAGATCTGCTGTTTGCATTTTGTGTGAAACAACCACAGAACCCCGTATTAATTTGCACATCAAAGTTTCATTTTGATTATTATTCCACACAGTTTCTTCTGCACATCAACATGCGTGTTGAAAACCGTTCACACAGCTCCACGAAAACTTGTAAATGAAACTTCTCGCTCCGCTTTTTACTCCCTCAGGACTGTTCTTTCTGATCCTATCTTGTTTTCCTTGTATATTTCTTGTGAATAGCCTGAAGAGATAAAAATCACACTTAAATATAAATAAATAGATAAATATAAATATAATAATATAATAATATAGATACATATAATGTAACCATTGAGAAGTTAGCTCACTTTACTTTGTATATTTGGATTTTGCTTTCTTGGTAATTTTGCAAAACATGCAAACTCACATCTACAGCTGAAATACACTTCGGCAAACACACAGACTAAACCATTGGCCTGTGTCAAGCTCAGCACACACAGCCTCTGCTGTCAAGCATGAATTAATTGCAAGGTGGAAGAAGAGTTAGCTGTGTTTTTTTCCTAAAAACACAGACATTGTCATACACATACACACACACACACACACACACACATACATTCATGAGAGAGACAGAGAGAGACAGACAGACAGACAGACACTAATACAATACAAGCATGAATACATGTTGCACGTGCATTTATGACCAACATGTGAATGCATCTGTGTGTGTGCCTATGTCCGTGTGTGCGTGTGTCTGTGTCCGTGTCTGTGTGTTCTTGCCAGGCCTGTACTAATAGTGTTAATGCTTCCTGAGGAGTTGCCCAGAGCTACATTAGCCTCTGGATGAGCTATTGATTTGACGCAAAGAGCCTCAGCCCTACACACACACACACACACACACACACACACACACACACACACACACAGCCAGCCAGCCAGCCCTTTAAAGCTCTATATGGCCAAAGCATCCTCTATTGCACCCATGGGGTTATCTCCTCAATGCAATTAAGGTGCTTTAAAAGTGCATTTTCAGGAAGAAGGAGCATGGGGGTAATGAGGAAGAGTGCTGGCTGGACAGCTCCGCGCTGAGTGCGATGGGAAGCCCCTGTTACTCGCCAAGAGCCCGGACATCCAGGAGGATGTCAAAAAGCTTCCTGGTACCTCCAAAATAAACTATTAACGTGGGTGTCAGGCAGGACCAGGACAACAGGCGCAGCTAGGATTCATGATCCAGACATAACCTTTAATAGTGGCAACCTGCCCGATGAGGGACACAGAAACTCCGGGGATGATGCCCCTAATGGTGAGTTAGTAACATACATTTAAGGGACATGAATGCATGTAGATAGAGAGGTAGAAGAGGAGAGAGAGATAGAGAGAGGTTTGAGTCCTGCGACAGTCTAAGCCTATAACAACATAACTATCATGCTTTATCAAAGAGGAAAGTCTTTAGCCTGCTCTTAAATGTGGAGAGCGTGTCTGCCTCCCGAACACACACTGGGAGCTGGTTCCACAGTAGAGGAGCATGATAGCTGAAGGCTCTGGCTCCCATTGTACTTTTAGAAACTCTGGGATCCACAAGTAACCCTGCACTCTGGGAGCGCAATGCTCTAGTTGGTTTATAAGGTACTATGAGATCTTTAAGATAAACTGGAGCCTGACCATTAATCGCTCTGAGAAGGATTTTGAATTATATTCTGTATTTTACCGAGAGCCAGTGCAAAGCAGCTAATACAGGAGTAATGTGATCCTTAAGGCATGCTTGAAGTTTTTTTAATTGGTTGGTTTCATCTGGCTTGATCGATAGATATAATTGGTACACGGGAGATCAGTCAGGAAGGCAACTAAAACAGACAAGAAGTAGGCAAAAAGGCGGCATCAGGTCACAATGACGAACTGACAACGACGGAAATGAGCACACAGACTGAATACTCCAGGAGAGAGGATAATGATACACAGGTGAAACTAATTAGGGTGAGGGTGGATGATCACACATGAGGAGAGATGAGTAACAGATGATAAAACAGGAAATACTGAATGAAAACAAAAACATAAACTAATTAACAGGAGGAGACCTCACAGACATCTAGAGCTGCAACTAGTGATGCTTTTTATTATCAAATAATCTGTTTATTATCAATATAGTAATGATTTGCATTGTCATTGCATGTCAAACAATAAACATTTGACTTGTAACCAAGTGGTAACCAGTTTGATATGTTTGCATGATAAATTATTTTTAACTTTTTTTCTCGCAGAATAACATGTGGAACATGCATATTAATGTTATTAGCTTCCAATATGGAGGTATTGTGCATTTTCAGTAATCAGGGATGTTTGAATCTAAGGAAAGTATTTATGTCAATAGTTTGATTAAAGAATTATGAAGTTGGTTCACTTAGAAAAAGCCAGTTACAAAATGCAAGTTATTACCACATAGATGGTGTTACAGGTGCAGTTGACTGACCTAAATAATAAAAGGACTGCTTCCGGCCCTGTGTTGTTCATACTGTGTACCGTCAGGAACACGCAGCCTCTCCTCTCCTCCGCGCCTCATCTCTTCAGCAGGCTAGCGACACAAGGCTGCATTAGCTGCTACTAGCATAACACACCTTAATCTCCAACTGAACTTTTGTGGCCCAGTTGTATTGTGGGTAAAGTTGCCGCCAAGTTTTGACAAAGAAGAAGAATGCATGAAATGACTACATCTTTGGTTCCACTGCATGCATCAATTTCAATTTTAACGACAGTTTCACTGGGTGATATGTTCCTTCATTGGCCAGCTGTTTTTCGGAAATTATTGATCCTTTTTTTTTTTCTTCAACCATATCCTATAATTGATTAATCAATTATCATGTGTATTTTCTTATCCATTTTTGAAAATTCACCAACACTGGTTATACTAGTGAATGCAGAGATATAATCTCAATTGAAATTTACATAATGCAAAAATGTGTTTATGTCTGTCATAATTTCAGTAAAGTGGTGGCCTGTTTGTGCTCCACAGTAAGCCATTTCCCAGTCCAGATGATGAAGACACTTTGGGTCAATGGGCTAATTACTGCAGCGGCTCCAGCTCTCTCGCTGCTTGCTGTGAGGATACAGACGATTAGGTTTCTGCATCTGACAGTGACGGCGCATGTCTGTCTGACTGCTTCGCAGAAAACACTACATTCTGTGATTGGGTTGGAGCACTTTATGAGAAATATGGGAGCAATAAAGTCCATTGTTTGGCTCCGTGTGAGGGTCTTCATCAGTGTGTGTCTTTGCAATGTAGCCCACCTTGAGGCAAAACATAAAATTGTGAAGAGTAATTGAAACGAGTTTAATCAGATAACCTTTTTGGAATGATGCACACATTACAGCTTTAAAGTTTCAAGTGACAGAGGAGGGATACAGAATAGGAGGCAGAGGTGAGAGCAGCACAGAGAGAAATGAGAGAGACACAGCTGATGTTCCCAGGCGCAAATGAATCATAATGTCTTTTCAATGGAAAAAAATTAAGTAAAAGATGTTCTATCAAATGAATGCAGGAATGATGCTACTGTGAAACTTTATGTCAGGTCAGGAACAAATGAGAGGAAGGGGAGAGGAGAGGAAAAGAGAAAATAAGTGGAAGGCTGCGGTTGATGAGGAGGAGGCGGTGGTATACCTCACACACTATAAGCTAATAAAGTGTAAGTACTCTCCACTCCCAGCCTGCCTCTGCTGCTCTCTTTCTGCAATCAATAGCCCAATCATTTCTCCCAAATAGCTGTCCCGGCTGCTGTGAAATGGCAGCAAGTCAGAGGCACAGCAGCGGTTGTGGCAGCAGCACTGCAGCAGCCCGCTTGGCCCACTGCTTTAAAGAGGAGCCAAATATTCTATTTATCCTCCTTTGGATCACTGAATGCAAACTGTGTATGAGATTTGTGAGAAAGAAAAAGAAAAGAGCGAGTGCACCAGCACATATTTAGACAAGACTTACAGGCATGAAGGCAATGAGGCATTTTATACCAGCTGGCTTTGAAGCAAGCAATTTTTCTTTATCGTATTGAGCTTCAGTGAGGAACAGCATCGCCTATATTTTGTGCTTTTGAATTTTAAAGTCTTGCATGCTTCATGAAAGTCTCACAACACAAGCCGTGCACTCATGCAGCACAATGATAATGAACAAAGAGAAAGGGAGGAGAGGATTTCTCCTCTTCTACATTGAGATGTTGGGTGTGGACAGCTAGCTGTGAGTCTTAATGGAGCCAAAGAAGAATCAATTCTTGGGATTTTTTTTCCTCTAAGTGGGGCCTGTAATGTCAAGTTTTTGTCTCTACCCCGGGGAATGCTTAGCTCATCTTAATGGTATCTAGATCACATTTGAGGCTGTTACAGTGGCAATAACATGAAGCAGGAAACAGGCCAATATGTCGGCAGTAGTGCTGGAGCTTTAAAGAGGAGAGGAAGTGCTCGTTTGGGGGTCATCACGGAGCGTAAACCTGATATAGGCCTAGCTGTTAGAAGGCAGAAACACCTCATAGGATTAGACATTAAACAGTGTACACAAGCACAAATGCAGACATGCAGCACCAGCACATATTACATACAAAAGATGTGATTGCTGAGGAATAAAGTGAAGCATACATAGCTCTGACGAGCTTTCACAGACTCTCTCCAATGAGCAGTGGGCTCCGCAAGCCTCTCTGCACCCCCACTGGTGATTACTGCCTTTCATATCAAAGTAGATGACCAAAGAGCTTACATTCACCTGAGCTGGTTCAATGACACACACCGCAGCAATGTGTGACACCAACAGCAGCTGTTAACTTAAAAATATTTTTAAAATATGGGCCGGACCCTCATATTACAAAGGGATTACAATATGAAATCCAGTAATTTTGTTCGTTACTAGCTAAATTAAACCTCTGAACTCTATAGTAGCAACAGTATTCAAGATAACTCACAGACAGATATGTTAAAAATCTTCATGGTTAGATTTTATTATTTGGGATTTTTTACATTTGTGAGAATTGACCCTTTAAAATGTTCTCTCCCAGCGTCCTGTCCATTGGGGGATGTTACTGAAACCCCACACCCAGACTCATCCTTCTCTGAGTTTGTGCATTCCAACAGGAAATGTACACTGGGCAGTTTTTTTAATGCAGTGAAATATTCATATATGCGCTGCTGCGTTTTACACATACACACAGCAGTGTGATGGGCAGACAGACTGTTACACAATGAGAGGCTTCTCCCTGGAGAGGTCCACTAAACACTGGGAGTTCAATCTAAAATTTGAAGTTATCCATCTTAGAGATCCTTCTCATATTTTGTGTCATAGTTCATGTAAAGCAGCATCTGAATGGAATGCAGTGGTGTGGTTTCATCCCAGTCAGATTACAACTGCACGGTTTGTTTATTAAAAACATTTGAGTAATTTTCTCTGCACTAGCATAGTTCTTCCTAATATATATGAATATATTGTGTGTTTGAGGACCCAGTCACACACACACGGTATCATATCATCGTGAAGATGACATTAATGCATTTTACACATTTTGATGAGACATATGATGAGACAAATATTCTCAAAAGGCTCAAAAGGGTTTTGAGATGGAAAATGAATTCTAAGTGAACCGGTTGAAGTGAGATCTTGTGATTGAAGATATAAACTGTATGTTGGCTGTGGTTATCGCTTGCATGGACATTACATGGACGTCTGCACAATAGTTTTACTATCAGGATGACATGGAGCATTAAATATTATTCACTGCATGATGATGGAATATGAAAGTGAAGGTATGGGTTGAGGAGACAGGGGCAGCACAGCAGATAGTACTGTCACCCTTCTGTGTGGCCTCTGCATCTTTGCATGTGTGTGTTTACTCAGTCTACAGTCCAAACACCTGCAGGTTAGGTCAAGTGTTGATGGTTGTTTGTCTGTCTGTAGGTGCTAACTGAACACCTGGCCAGTGTTCCTGAGGTTACTTAACCCCACCAGCCCTGCGTCTTCACCCTTCACCCAGCTGATGGTTATTTTGTTCTTTTGTTTTACACTGACAACATGACCTCTGCATTCATGCACCGTCACACACCACTGATTCAGAATTCCACACCTCATTATAATTAGCATTTGTAACTTCCTTTTATAGATTTAATTTTGTTATCGTTAAGTTTGGTGTGCATCTCCCTCCTTTGTCGTAACATTTGGGGTCTTGTCCGTTTGGAAGAAAAGGTCAGGAACTGCGGGTCATTCTTTTCCTTCAGGCCCCCCAAGTGTGTTAATCCAGCCATGACTCTGAGACGTCTGCTGCCTGATACAGTATGGACAACTGTTGCTTCTCTACCATCTAATCAGCAAACAAAACCTTTCTATTTCAAGTCTGCTATTAGTGGCCTCGTAGGACCCAATACAGGTTGTGCGTAACGTCATACACACTCATTTATAAAAAGGTGAGAGCCCATTATAACTCCACTGGATTACATAAAGTAAATTAGGTGTTTTTATTAATATGTTTCATAAATTATTCTTTGGAGCCAGATTACAAGTTTTTAAGTATAAACATGTGAAATAAGACAAATATATCAAATCAAATGTCAGGTGATACCAGCACATTCAAGTCATCAGTATGCACGTTTCGTCAAATCATTTTCAGCAGCCCCACTTAAATCCCTCCAAAAAGTCCGTGCAGCATAAGTGTCTCTAGTGGCACAATCACCATGTACAGTACTTAGGGTATGAAACGATAGTTCAAAGAGTGTCAGTGTAGTTTGAGATAGAGAATTTCATATATAGAAAGATGTTTGAAAGGGATGGTGTGTGAAAGTGATTGTGTGTGTGTGCAGGGGCATGTGTGCATAGTGTCAGATCCTTGTAAACTTAGTGTTCAGCTTCCAGGAATAAATAGAGCTTATCGATGGGCCTCTGCAAGATGTAAGTCTAAGATACTCCAAACTACACCTTTGGGCCCAGGCAGGGTTTTTACCACACGACCTCGGGGCCATGAGTTCCTTGGTGCAATTTCTACGATGACCATGACATCATTAGCGTTAAGGTTTCTTCTTGTTCAAAGTTGCCGATACTGTTAATGATACAGCAGCAAAGAGATGCACATTCATCTAAAACACTTATGGTGGTTTACTAATGTCTTCTTGAGGCCACAACAAGAACCTGAAGAAGTTCCGATGGTCTTCCTGTACTTGTTCTTGGTAGTGCATTGCTTCGGTGTCAGCTATTATTGCGATTCTTTCCTGACGGAAGGACGCCTAGAAGTGATTTTGCCAAATCTGGACCTTGGAGCAGTTCTGTATTCAGAGATTTTTCCTTGTAGGATGATGAACAGTCGAATTCCACTTTTTCTTTCTCTTATGGTAAATCCCATGATGTGGTATATACCATTTATTTGAACCTTCTATGCATAGCCCTTTTCCAGTACGTTATCCATGTAGGCTTTGTATTATTCAGCATAGGCTGAATCCTTCTTCAATTTCCCAACAAGCTTCAGTGTATGTTGTAGTGCCATGTCGTAGTTGTTAGGCAGGACTACATCCTTGTCCTTGAACGGTACAGACAAGTGGTAATGTCCATTTTTCAATTGAACTTTAAGCCAGGTCCATGAATCTCCTATCATCACATGACATCTCTCTCTTTTCCTTGTATTCCTTCTCAGGAAAGTACTGGTTGTACTGTGTGATTAGCAGGTCCCTCAGATTCTCCATTGAAATTTTATTGATCGGTATTGGCATTGTTTCCGATTTATCCAAAGCAGAGTGAAATTTGAGGCACCCATTGACCACCCATCCTAGCATTGTCTCTCCAAACCATATGCAGTATGTGGTCCCTTACCCTAACTGTTGATTAAATGCCAGGGTTCTAAAGCTTTAAGAACGTTCATTCCTATCAGCATCTCAAAGTCAGCATCAATCTCCTTGAGTTGGATTCTACTGAGGTGAGGCCATTTTCCCAGATTGGATTGTGTACGTTTCTTTTTTTTTTAAACAGGAATCTTAGTTTGGGTGTAAACTTCAGGTAAGTCAATAAATCCACCTCCATCTAGATTGCCTACTTCCAGTCCTGTGTGCTTAAAGCTTTTGACATTGCTGTTCTGTCCTATTTTGCGGACTTGAATTTATGTTAGTCGTCCTTTAACATTGAGCTGGTTCATGAGATTTTCAGTGCATAATGTGGCCGAGCTCCCAGAATCAAGAAAGGCATAGGTTTTAATAGACTTGCTTCCTCTTGCTGCTTTAACTTGAACCGGAACAATAGCAAGGGCACATTCTTTACCAGCCTGGTGTCACATTCTTCTGTTGCTGCCACCGCTGTACTAAAGCTACTGCCCCTTTTAAGTGTTTTTAAGTCAGTGAATAAAGAAGTCCCTCAATAAGATGTCAGAATGCTTTTCCATATATTCAACCAGGTGTTTGAATCTTGCTCAGATGTTTCTTTTTTGAAATTCTTCATATGCTGTAGTCCACCATTCTCTTCTGAGTTTATATGTGAGCTTGGATACAATCAGTTTTTAAAGTGGATGTGACATCCATCTCATCCATATACTCCAAGTCCTGCATGGCATTGTGGCATTCTCCTAAGTATAAAGAATATGCATGAAGAGCCTTTAATGAGGTTGTCCTTTTTGACACATTAGAGATACTGTCCAGTAACTCAACTCTTAATTGTTTACTCTGTCCCCTTTGACATGCCTCAACCTCCTTTAAAAAGTAGTTGAAAGTCATAATTATGCGCTCATACCAGTCCACATAGTCAGTTTCCTTTTCCTCTTGCACATTCCAAGTTTCGCTCTGCACGTTCTAATGACAGATCTCAAAAGATCCTCTGCATCCACTGCAGTTTTATGTTCAGTCAGTTTCACTTATGAGTTGCCTTCATCTTTATTGATTTCCTTTAATTAGATTGTGTCTCATTTTACTCCATAACGCTTCCCTCTACACTCCGCAGTATGTGTTATATTTATTTAGACTGATGTACTTAAACCTTTGATGCTTTGTTTAGTGTGTTTCCATCCAGAACATTTTTAACAACTATTTTGTTGAATATTGCTTGAAGCAGCACTTTATTTGCATATGCCTCTAATAATTCACAAGCACGATTCATTCAATAAATCCTTTGTTTGCTCACAAGTCCCACTTGCCCTGCCTCTCGTCTTCCTTTTATTGAACGAGCAGGAAGCGTACATCTTTCTTTTCTTTGTCCTTTGAAAGGACTACTTGGAAAGTATCCCCTTTTGTGAGACTCCTGGAATTTTCAGATGTTGAAGTGGCTAATCACAGGCTTATCCTCTTCCTAGCCACCTGAGGTTAGATGACGGGTGTCCAACACACATTTCCAGAAAGCACACATAGAGATGCAGTTTAACTCCGGTTTAATTCCAAGAAATAACATTCAAAATCCAAACCTAATGCGATATAATGCAATTCATTGCGAACTAATGTGGTCAGAAAACTGTTGCTTCTCTATCTAACCTGCAAACAAAAGATTTCCTTTATCTTTTTCAAGTCTCCTATTAGCGGCCTCGTAATGCCCACTACAGGACGTCGTACGCACACACTCATTCACAAAAAGGTGAGAGCCCATTATCACCCTACTGGCTTACATAATTACATACATTAAGTGTTCATCTTGATATGTTCCATAAATCCTACTTTTAACAATAATTTAAAAAGACAAAAAGTGGAAGTGACCCACCGACAAAAAATGACTTTACTTAAAAAAGCAAAAATAAACAGGTAACGATCCAAAAAAAACAGATAGAACGGAGTAACAAAAACACTCGACTAACTATACATCGGTGAAACAAAGAAAGGTGACAAACACTAGCAATTAGCACGAGGAATATAGCTGGGACGCTTACTGAAACAGACAGAGGAGGGAGCAGAGACTAAATCCACGAGGGAGGAAAGGTGATTGGGGACAGGTGAAACTGATCAGGGCGGGGCAGGTAAGCACACAGGCAGGAAGCGAAGTATCTGAAACAAGGGACAAGGGTGAGTATACCAAAATAAAACAGGAAATAAATAACTGAAGACTGAAAACAAAGAAAACACAATTTAGACATGGGACTGGGACAGATCCTGTAAATATGTCCTGTCTTAACAGTGACTTGTTTTTTAAAATGTAGTTGCTGTTGCATATAAAAAGTCTGTGAGTGTAAGTTCTAGGAGACAGGGTTAAGGTAGCGCAGTAGTGAAAAGAAAAAAACAAACTTGTTTTGTAAAAAGAATGGCAGTCGCCTCTGCACTCAAAGTAAGAGTCGTTGTGAGGATCTCTATAAATAGTTTTGTGAGCTATTTTTAAACTAGGACCCATATTACAAACAAAGGTAATACAGTAAAAATGGATGATGATACAAATGATTTCTTTTCAGTGCAGTTTGGCATATTTCACGTGTTTTTCTTTAGTTTGGATTAAAGATTGATGATTTTCATGAAGGTGAATTGATTTAAATATCCTGCAGATGATAACATACTTTGTGAAATGCACTGCTGGCTGGATATATGAGCCTTATTGGTTCAACCTCCTAAGGTCATCAATGGTGATGCGCTATTGCGTGAGGGAGGGAGGATGATAGTGGAGGCAACCTGAGGAGGTAACAAGAAATGTGTGTGTGTGTGTTTGTGTGTGAACAGAGTGAGGAGAGCGAGGAGGGCACCTAAAGGAGACTTCAGGTGGATGCAGACAGAGAGCAGCCAGCTTTGTTGCATAATGTCTGTGTGTGTGTGTGTGTGTGTGTGTGTGTGTGTGTGTGTCAGGGGACTGGCAGTGAGGAGTAGGAGAGGCTAACAGCCTATTAACAACACTAAGAGTAGGTGGGAAGAGAAACTTACTGCCTATTTTACAGCAATTAAACCGTTTTTTAGCCTATAGTCTTTCGCACCTCCCCCTTTTCCCTTTGTCTCCCTCTTTTTTTATATCTGTCTTTTACTTCTCCCTTCTCTCTTTTTCTTTATCTCTGTGTCTTCCACTTCTCCCATCTGTTTTTGGTATAAACTATACAACTATAAAATATGACTAATAAAGGAAATAGCAACAAGAAGAATTGTAAGAATATGACCAATAATAACAATTAAAAACAACTCTAAGAATATGACTCATAATAACAGTAGTAGCAGGACCACGGCAACAGGCGCAGCCACCATCCAGACATTAAACGTGACAACCTGCAAGATGATAGACACAAAAACTCTAGGGATGCTAGGTTAATATCATGCATTTATGAGACATGAGTGCATACAGATAGAGAGGAAGAGGGGGAGAGAGGAGCTCTGTGTAAGTCCCCCGACAGTCTAAGCCTATAGCATCATAACTAGTGTCTGGTCCAAAGCATACCTGAGCCAGCCCTAACTATAAGCTTTATCAAAGAGGAAAGTCTTTAGCCTGCTCTTAAATGTGGAGAGTGTGTCTGCCTCCCGAACACAAACTGGGAGCTGGTTCCACAGTAGAGGAGCTTGATAGCTGAAGGCTCTGGCTCCCATTGTACTTCTAGAGACTCTAGGAACCACAAGTAACCCTGCATTCACTGAGTGCAGTGTTCTAGTGGGTTAATAGGGTTCTATAGGCTCTTTGAAATGAGCTAGTACCTGACCATTAAGCGCTTTGTGGGTGCGCCACATAACAATATAAAGGGATAACTTGTTATAACAAAAAATGTTTTGTTAAGTGAGTAATTCAGTACAAAGTAATGACAAGGAAACATGTCTGTAAAAATAACATCCAACATATCTTTTTAATTACAGCATTACCCTTACCTACACATTGTCGTAGAGCAAAGTGAAAGTAATTACATACAAGTTGTGTAATTTAAATATAACCATCTTGTGTATTTTTTCCTTAGATTCTGTTCTGCTTTGAAACAAAACAAAAACGAAGATAGATCTCTTGAAATATCTGACACCTCACAGGGACTGGATTTAATTATAACAGGTAAAAAGGACTTGATAAGTGTGTGTGTGTGTGTGTGTGTGTGTGTGTGTGTGTGTG
>CALSBV010012154.1:149690-164690 GCA_943590825.1 Bovichtus diacanthus
TGTGTGTGTGTGTGTGTGTGTGTGTGTGTGTGTGTGTGTGTGTGATGGACATGCTCCAGTGATTCAGCCATTTCTCAGTGCCAGCCAGTCAGACCTGCACTGATCCAACGTTCCTGTCTCTTAAAATCGCACTGAAGCCTTGCAGTAACAAACAGATGAAACACAACACCAAGGGAAATACCTTAATAAAATATACATGAGTTATTCTTTTCATATGGTACATTATATTACAGAACAAGAGACATTTTATCCGTGCAATGACCCTGCAGATTAACTTTGTGCTCTCTGTCAAGTTTCCCGTGCACTGTGAATGAGGCAGTTCCAAATGACAAATTAATCATTTAACAGAATATTCTACATCACTGATGATGTGTTCCAGCACATCTGTACAATGTATCTTTCATTTTCAAATCTGGTCTCACCAATGAAGCCCAGGAACAGACTGGGTTGCAACCAACAACAGTTTGGTGACATCTGAAGATGTAGAGCGGCGTAGAGCCTTTGAATCCCTGCAGAATAGTCCTATAGAAGCAAATCAATTGGCCTCCAGCTAACAGCCAGACTTTGTGATTATGGTTTGGTGAAGACGTGAGCAAGATCGTTGAAACCACAACATAGCAGGACGTGGATCGCCGACTCAAATCTATGACGGCTATGATAATTAGTTGTGCTTTTGAGAGGTTTGGCCAAGTTGAGAGGCCACACCAGGTCAATCTATATATACACACACATATTATAAACAGCTTCAAATCCTTAAACAACAGCACAAGTTGAATAGCAGAGACGAAAAGGAACTGCTTGCCAAGCTCTGCAACATTTAAAGAAAAAAGCCCATGAACCTGTGCAGGTCAGAGTGGTACCGGAGGCGAGGGATAATGCAAGGAAGCATGCTCCTTTTAGGACGTCGACATCTTTCTGCACAATACATTGAGAAACACAGAAAGAGATCAAGAGATTGAGCCACACATGGCCCTCATAAGCCCCCAACCCCCAATGGTTGAGTTTGCCAGCCAGTTCAGGATGTGGTCAAAGAAGCCTGATCAGCCATTGCACCCAGTCCTAGTACAAGCACTGCCCGCAACTCCTGCGGCACCTTTTGAAAATCTAAAGAGTGATCTGGCACAGTGGATAAATTGCCACACGGTCATCAGTGACCTGGATCAGTAAAAATAACTATAAGAACATTAGTGAGTTCAGAACAATCTCATTGCTAAGCAAAGAAGGCAAGATAGTTTTCAGTATCATGTCATGAAGACTTACCAAATTGCCCTGTATGGCACCTGTAACATCCTGCAGCTCCCGATCAGGGTGTGCAAGCATAAGATACTTTCTATTGACAAGGGTCGACAACACCGACAACAAAAGCCCTTGGAGACGGGCCCTATCAATGGCACCATGACCAAGTGTTTCAGGTAGTCATTGAGCATGTAGCCACAGCCATTAACGGCAACAAGGGCCACCATCAGCCAAAGACCATCACATTCCTCAGAGCCAGAGAGAAGCCCCACCTAAGCAAAGTCTGGTCTCCTCACCACTGCCACTGACTAGCAACTGGAAATGGACCTAGGCAAGCGGCTGAAGTTCCCAGCTCCCAGGATGTTAAAGACTAGATGGGCTGCTGCATTCTGGATGAACTGTAGAGGTCGGATTGCACATGTAGGGAGTCCAGCCAAGAGGGACTCGGTAATTTCCGTAGTTAAACTAGAATTTAACACTAGCGACCAGGCCATGTACCACTGTCAACGGCAAACGATCTGGTGAAGAGTGGAGGACAGCCCAGGGTAGATATACTGTCGGTGATGAGGTGATTGCAGCCTGGTGTGCTCAATTAGAGGCGGGACAGGAACAACACACCCACACAAACAGATAGGCAACACAGAGAACATACAAGTTACGAAATTGTTACATCATACAAATATTTGAATACTAGTTTTGATGACCATCTTAGATATGAGCACTGAGGCTATTGTGAAGCAGAGACAACAGAGAATTCAACTTCTCCTAAAACTAAACTCCTTTTCTGTCAGGCCTGTCACTCTCTTGTTTTTATCAATCTTTTATTGAGTTCGTTCAGAGCTTTTCTTTTATCTCCTGGTTTCACAGCCTCACAGTAAAAGGCCGAAACAGAAGATCATATAGTCGAACAAAGAGACATGAAATCTTTCTGCAACTAACAAATCTTCCATAACGCAGCAAGCATTTTTGCTTCTTAGGGTCATGTTCTGGCAGGTGAATTCTCTCTGTTTCTAGCAGCATTAGCGAGCGGTGCTAGCGGCGTAATGTTGCCGAATGAGCAGTTGATAGAGAGAAAGCGTGTGTGACAAGAGTACTGTAACAGTAACGTTATAGCTGTGTGTAGCAGTTCAGTGTGTGTACAGTGTATATGTCGGTGAATAAATGCTTCAACTCCTCAAGTTCTGAACCCACCCAAAATCCATGAAAATTAAGAGATTTCATGTCAATGCATAATAACCAATAATGTGCATGAGACCTGGAAAACCTTTGATTCTGTCAGCATGTGTACATTTGTATGCACTAAGCTCACTGCTTCCTCGGGGGGGAAATTAAACTAATCTCAGTTAAACTCCCCCTGGCATTCTGCCTCCATCCTTTGACATCATAACTACGCCAGTGGAGAGTGAAAGTATACCAGTTTGCTACAGTGAAACAAAACTGGCAAGTACTGTCTAAAGACTAAACACAAGCAAAACAACATGAGGAAGACAAACAGTGAATACAGGACCCAGCCTTCAGAGAATCAAAACACTCCAGCCGGCGGGGACAGTCCCTATGTACCTTAGTACCTTAATAAAGTTCTGGTGGCAGAGGAGATTTACAGCGAGAGAGAAAGAAAAATGTACTTAAAAAACAACAAAAACATTTTGTTTTATAAATAAAATACAAAAGGCAAGAGTGTGAATGGGTGACTACATAACAAAGAATACAAAATGGAAGATATATTATTCATGAGAAATATGCAAGTTACTAACAAAAATTAACAAATGGTGGGCAGATAGGAAGTTGTCAGTCCTGGGAACATTTTTATAATAGTATCAATAATCATCAGACAGCACATAAATGAAGACATCTTCATCAAGCTGATGCAGTTTATTTCTCCTCCTCTATAATTATTATAGCAGTGGAAACTTTACAAGTCCTCCTCCTGTGTGTCCTGTATGACGAGTCTCTTGTAGGTTCATACTCCAGCCTGGATGAATAGCAATGATGAGGTTTTATTCCTGCCCATTTTCTCTTCTCAACCTAATTACCATCTGAATATTAACACATTCAACAGGGTATTTTCCTACTGACAAGGTGAGCTCATGGCTTGAAAAACCTCCCTAAAAAGAATAGTTGTTTCATCTCTCTGTGCAATGAGTGCAGGTTGAAATAATATTACATAGCCCCAGGTTTTTCTGAGTGGTAATTTGATAAAACAAAAATTAATGTGAGCACAATATCGACTGAAAGAATGAGTCTTTAAACAAGTGTTCAGATAAAGATTTTGACAAAGAAAAGGGAAAAAAAATGTGAACGATAAAGTTATAAGGTATTGTAAAATAAAACACTATCATATTGCTTCATTGTCGCTAAACATCATCTTCTTGAAATATGTCTTTGGGTGATGTCGTCATGGTGACATATGTCCATCTGTCTGCATACAAACAACAAGTAACTCCACTTCAGGAGATGATCTGATCACACTGATGGTTAAATTTGCTAATTAATTTGCAAAAAACTACATTTTTTACGATACTTTGGAGTAAGACCACAGTGCGTTAAGTGAAAACAAGTATTTTAGCTTATTAATATACTGTAGACTAATTAATGGTCACATAAGCACCACTTCAAATATTATCATAAGAGTAAAATATTAGGCAGTTTAAAGAGATAATTTTTCTCCTTGGAATTAAAATAACATGATGAAAAGACCAAAATAAAAGAGAAAATGCAGTAGGCTGCGGACATTTTGGATACAGTGTGCCTGTTGACCATCTTCACTGCAAGAAATGGCCAATTTCAATAAAAGAAAGCATTTTAGACCAGTCACCAGTAAACACAATAAAGCCCAGGTAAACAATTTAACAACACACTTATTGGAACTTAAAAGCCACATTTTGTAAAAATGAGAAAGGCACACAAACAGCCAGAGCATCTATCAGTGCATCTTTTCTCTGTGCCATTAGCATTGTTAGGTATGTTAAACTAGTGGCTAGTTTATGTAATCATAACACAGACGGAGGAGCTTGATCACATCCTGCTAATGGCCTTATCAATGTAAATCTCTGGGATAATTATAATAAGATGAAATGTGGGAACATATACAAGCTAATGCTTCACATTAAGAACAGAAGGATTGACGCACATAACATGCTTTAGACTTCGGAGTTTGCTAACATGGCCATGCATACTTGGTGCCACTTTAGAAAGACACAAACTAAATAAATATGGAGCGATTTGAATGTTTATGTCTTTAGCCAAAAGCTCCTGGGGGTTTGCTATCATTGATGTTGGAAAAACACAGTGTTTGTGTCATGGCCTAGGTGTTTTCCTACTTCCTGTTTTATTTTGTTAAGTATTAGTGGTACTTCCCTTCCCTGATTTGATCCTCCTGTGTGTAATCTCCCTGCACCCTTGTGTCTTTGCTGCCCTCTCCAGCTGTGTCCTGTTCTTGTGATTAGTGTCTGTGTATATATACCTGTCTATTCCGTTGTTCATTGTCGGTTCACCATCTATGACCCCATGTCTGTGACCCCCGCGTTTCCCCGCCTTCCCCCTGTGTTTTCCCGCGTTCCCTCGCGTTCCCCCGCATTCCCCCACGTTCCCCCGCGTTCCCCTGGGTACCCTCGCGTTTCCCCGCGTTCCCTCGCGTTTCCTCGCGTTCCCTCGCGTTCCCTCGTGCCATCCTGGTTTGTGTTTTCAGTTTTTGCTTTTTACCCGTTTTTTGATTGTTTAAGCTTTTTATAATAAAGCTCTCTTTTTGTTATTCCACTGTCTGTTATCTGCGTTTGGGTCCTCCCCGTTACCTCACTCCTGACAGAACAAACCGACCATAGAATGGACCCAGCAGACGACGACGTTAATGATCTTACCATCTCTTAAATAATTATTTTTGAAAGATGGGAATAAGAATCAGAAAACCTTTATTCGTGCCACAGCGGGGACATTTACAGTGCTACAACAGCAAAGAGACAGTGCAGATAAAAGGCATATAAGATAAGTACAAATTAGAATAAAAAACAACAACCGTGGTAAGTAAGTAGCAGGTTAACATGATACAGTAAGTGAACATGTGAGAGTAATACTCTAACAACCAGTAATAACAATAATACATAGTAAAAAGGATGTATTGCACATGGGTATTGCACATGATGTATTACACAGTAATAAATAGTAACAGGGTGTATTGCAAATGGGCGTTGGTGTTACAGCCGCATAGAGTGTGTGGTGGTCTACCAGGGGCCGTGGTGGTTGTAGGTGAAATGGGTCCCCCTAAATGTTGTAAGTTGTAAAGGGATACATAGGTTAAATCACTAGGAGCTGAAGGCTAACACTTGTAGACTGGCTAAGAAAAGGGGAAAATACCTTGTATTATAATTCATATGCTGCACAGTATGATGTTCTCCAGTCAGTAGCACAACATGCCTCTCAGTTGTCAGTCAACTGATGCCATGCAATGGATTCTTGAAGCATTATTCAAAGTAATGTTTTTACCAATTTGGAAAAATGTGTGTGTGTTTCTGTGTGTAGACAAACACACCACACCCCAGAGCCACCTGACTGTGAAATGTCGTCATTCATGCTCATATCACAGCTTCACACAGACATACCATATTGCATCCATCCACAGCTGGATAGATGCACACTAACACACACAGACATACAGAGTTAGCTGATATGAAGACACTCACACTAACTCAATTAGACTCAGCAGCAGCAGCAGCAGCAGCAGGGAACACACTCTCCACAGACAGACAGAGCTATACAAATACACAAGGCTTCAGGAGACTTTGAGTGTCTCCGTTAAGGAGAGCCACTTAGCTTAGCATGCTGCTCATGAAGCTAAAATAGGTTAATGATACAATTTGTTGGTCACAATGGTACAATTGGTTTCTGAGTTGCACGTTACACGGCTGCATGTAAATGGGGCCACATTGAATATGGCAACAAACTCAGCCTTGACTGCAGGGCTTTGTGCATCTGTCAATCACTCAGTCTGTCGATATGAGCCCCGGCGCCCATTAGCCTTGCAGTATGGTGCTGGAAGTTGCAGGAATGGACTATATGCATACTCTTATGTGTGTTGACTAAAGCTCTGGCATAAATCCAATCTGTGCATCTAGTTTCATCTGAGGTTCAAAAAATAAATAATCTATTATCAGACATCTGGTTTGGTTTGCTATGTATTGACATTTTATCAATCAGAAATCTCCTCTACCCACCCCGGACACAAACAGTATGAATCTTACTGTGTTTATGTATGCACCATTATACACCGAAGCAAATTCCTTGTATGTGAAAACCTACATGGCAATAAACCAGATTCTGATTCTGATTCAGGTTCTGATGTATGAGTGCTCTCAGTTAAACATACAGTCCATGTGAGGAAGGTCATCTCAAAGACAGCTGTCAATGCAATCCATATGTGCACATTGGTTTAATGACTACTATTTTTTAAATCAAAAACAAACTCCAATGCAGCGTATTAGAAGCTTTTCTTTCTATGTTTCAACAGTAAAGCACAGATTTACAGCACATTTCTTGGCTGCCACTTGACAGTGTCATGGCACTAAGAATATTTAGAGTTATGATGAAATGATTATCTCAAATGTCATTGAACTAGCATTAGCACTATGTTCCTAGTATGTTATATAATATCTTTCTTGATTTTTCATTTATTGAGAGTAATAAAGTAGAAAACATAGAAACATAAATGATCATGATATTTCTATTTATAATGTGTTGTATTGTTTTATTGATTCAGGCCTTTTGTTCTGCTTCCTATTGAGATGAGATGAACACTTAACCAGACAGACACACACATACCACACACACACACACACACACACACACACACACACACACACACTCAAATAATCAATATAAATGATGTATGGGTGAAGACAACCTGTATAACAGGTCGAGAAAAACCAAGAGGATCATTAGAAAAATTGTGGAATGTTTAAAAATAATGACACTCTGTTTAATGGTTAAAACTATTCATGTAAAGTAGTATTAGGTGCACATTCTATGTCCATATATAATCATTTTATTCAGTGAAGGATAAAGGTGTCAGTCCCCACATTCCTCTCTTACGTCTCCTCTGGGTCACTACATTAACGTCTCTCAACGTAGCCTCTGATAGGCCAGGCCTTGTTCATCACCATGGATATATGGATTATTCTTGATTAAAAGTCTGTAAAAGGGCGCAAAGTCTTGTCACCTGAAGGAAGTCAGATGTGCAACGAGCTTCTCCACCCTCCCAATCTCCACCGCCTCACTACACTTCCTGCACTAACAGACTGTTGACCTAAGTGATGACGTGTGGAATCGTCCAATATGGACCTATAATTCCTAGGATAATGGGCTGATCATGGAAAAAACACACAAACAAGGAATTTTAAGAGGTAATGTACCTGAAGTTAAGTTGAGCTTGTGTTAACTGTAAAGAATGTGAGTGACAACTGAGCCAACTGAGAAATGTCTCAAATTATCTAATAATGAACTATTTATCACCCATCCTATTGAATCTCATTGGATCGACATAAATTAATTTAATTCACCAGAATGTTCTTCGATTTATGCACAAGAAACAAGAATGAATCATTTAATGAACATAAACTAAATAAATCCCTTCAATACAAACAGATTTCTATTTAGCAAATCAAACGAACGTCTTGGTTGAGTATGTTGAGTGTAATCAACCATACCAATTGAGCGTCACAGTATTACCTCTCACATCCAAAACCTTGAGTGTTGAAGAACAGCACGTTCCTGAGCTGAGGATGGATCTGTGTGAGAGCCGACAGCTCGCAGCGAGGCAGACAGCCGCTCAGTCACCCGGAGACCTAACCTCCGCCTCTCACTAGCTCTCTCTCTGCCTCTGTTCGTCAGTTGTAGGCACACTCTCACACACAATCAGTGGCGCTGACTGTGCGGATGGGTTGTAACCCAAAGTATACAGCATCACACATTCATGACAAGGCTCTTTGTTCTTTTTCATCATACATTTTATTCCTATACTTAAAAATGTTTCCTGAGCTAAGAGGCTCCATTGATTCAGTCTACAAGCCTCCGAGGCATCCCTCCCCCATATATATCCTTTACTCATCTTTCCTTTCACTCCCATCCCTCCTCTTTCCTCTGCTCTCTCATCCCTCCTTTCATTCCTACACTTCCTCCTTCCCTGCCATTCTCTCTCTCTCTCTCTTTCTCTTTTCCTTCCACCTTCCTTGTTTCCTTGTTTCCTCCCCTTCCCTGCTCATGCCTAAAACCTCAACGTGCAGAGAGGATGTAGCGATCGGTGGGAAAAAAGGGAGAGACCATCAGCTCACAGACGGAGGGATGCAGCAAAGGTATAGGTTGGAAGGTAGTAGTATAGGCCTGCTCAGTCTTCCCTCCCCTCCCCTCCCCTCCCCCTCCCCTCCGCTCCCCTCCCCCCCTCCCTTTTCCTGTGCCAGGGTGGTATGACCTGCTTGATTACAAAACAGCCCTCCCATGTGTCTGCCTGTTCTCTGTGCCAGCCGAGAGACAGCAAGAGCAAGCTCCTGGAGCACTGGTGAGGGCGACAGAGAGGAGGAGAAGACACTGAGGAGAGAGTGTTGGAGAAGAAAGACAGAGGGAGAAAGTTAAAAAAAAAAAGAGTAGGACATGCATAGCAAGGGAAGTAAGAGAGTAAGAAAAGAAGAAAGAAAGATGAGAGCGGGACGCTGAGAAGCATCAGTGCTGTCAGAGCATGTTCAGCCCTCAGGGACAGCCGGGGGTAAGTCTGCTACGCATGCATGTGCATCATTTATGCATTCACACACTACAGCATCTCAATGTATGGCTACTACACACCTTTACATTCCAGACATAGTGGACAGTCTTTGGTGCAAGTGTAGAAAATGTGTATTTCTGATGATGATGATATCGGCTCCAGTCAGACGGCTGGTGAGTAGAGCAGTTCTGATCTGGACAAACCTGCAGGTCAAAGCTCCACGGTGCTTTAAATAAGGAACACCTGAAAGCTTTCACATTCATATCTGTACTTCTGCTCCAAAAGGGGTCCTGACAATGTTTTCTGCACTTTTGACATCCTCCATTAGTGTCCACACTTCTCTTTCTCATTGTTGGCCCTGTATAGTACTTGGTTGGCCATTTCATAAGATAAGAGAGACTGATCAAGAACGGAGTCGTCAAGGGATACGGATAATGGCGTAGAAAGGGAGAGGGGAGCTTTGGCTGTTTGGAATCAATTTCATATGATGTCTGACAGGCTGTCATGGAATCATTACACAACCCCCAGAGACAAAGAGATGCTTTAAGAAGGTGTGTGTGTGTGTGTGTGTGTGTGTGTGTGTGTGTGTGTGTGTGTGCGTGTGTGTGCGTGCGTGTGTGTTTGGGTTGTACTTCTGTTGGAGTACATACTTAAGTGCACACACATTCCTGTTTTCCTGTGATTTCTGCACACAAACTGCTCAGTTTCTAAATAACTAAGCAACTGGGCCTCAACTAGCTTACAGCAGCCATTCAAGAAATTTTCCAGCAGCCTCTCAGAGTCTGGTGTTTAATCTTCTCCAGGCTACTAGAGGAAGAAGCCTGTAGATCCTGTGCTTCACATGCGGAGGCAGCAGGATGTATTGTTTGTCCTCAGAGGAGAAGAGGGGCTCCACAGCAGCCATATTAGCTCCGTTACAGGTCTCAGGAGGACAGCTGGGTGACAGAGGTCGTCATGGTGAGGGGGGTAGTCATGGTAAGTGGTTGCCATGGAGATCGTGGGGGCCCCTGCAGATGGGCTTACCTGGTCTGAAAAGACCATTATGATCATTTCCTACCTGCTTTCTGAAGTCTGTTTCTCTCCAAGTGTGTGCTGCATAGAAAAGAAAGGAACCAGAAGTCACTCTGACGAAAATACGTAGTTGAATGCCAAAAAAGGCGGGGTCAGTTGTTTCTTATTTTGTCTGGAGTTTGTGCTCTGCACAATAAGCTTTCTGCTGGTGTTAACATTTGTAATTGAGTATTAACACAACTCTCTCTTCTGTGTATTTCATTAAGGCTGCACTGCTGTGGTTTCATTAACTTCTGCTGCATTTCGACTGAAACAGAAAGCCGTTTCTAACCCTTTACAGAAAAACACGCCTCCGTTTAGATGATAGTTAGGAGGAAAAGGTGTGTGTTTGTGTGTGTGAGCTGCTCACACACAGAGCGGTAGATCATTAGTAGGCCAGGAGAGAGCTGGTACTGTACATGTACCCCATCACTCCCTCTGTCTGGGCTGATATTTCATGTGACACACACACACACACACACACACACACACACACACACACACACTTTCCAGCCCTTTCCAGTTTTTATGCCCTGAAG
Organism: Bovichtus diacanthus; assembly: GCA_943590825.1. Classification (NCBI taxonomy): domain Eukaryota; kingdom Metazoa; phylum Chordata; class Actinopteri; order Perciformes; family Bovichtidae; genus Bovichtus; species Bovichtus diacanthus. The sequence goes on from CALSBV010012154.1 coordinate 160,260, forward strand.
CATTTGCGCTCTCACATGCCAGCAAGCGAGCAAGAATTTGAATATCCAAAAGCTCAAAGCGGTTAACGTATGCGACCCTGTAATGCAACAAACCCCCTGGGCTGTAAAGCATTATCAACACATACATACTGTACAACTTTAGAATATCTCTATTCATCTCATTCTGCTGCTTATTTATCCAGAACTGTTACATTACAGTTCATTTAGCTGATGCTTTTGTCCAAAGCGACTTACAATAAGTGCAAACAAATGGCTGCGTGGCTGTGAGGCTGCGTGGCTGTGAGGCTGCGAGGCTGCGTGGCTGTACAGCTGGTTTCTCTCTGCAGTGAATAATGTGAGGATACAGCAGTATCATCGCACATAGAGCTCATTCTTGTGTTTCATGTGAGCCTGGTTTTGTGTGAGGAATGTAGAACACATTTAATGTGCATGAGTAAGGGTGTGGCATCCACTTATACCACAGCAACATGTGTGTGTGGACACTGTGAAAGACACAGATATTTAATCAGTTGAAGCTCTCATATTGTGTATGGAGTATGGTGGAGTTGTATTTCTTTGTTTGCTTATATGTTACATAAACTGAAAGATAAATAGAAATATAGATGATTGTTGAATTTATGCTTTTCCAGTTTTATAAAATGCATTCCTAGTGAATAAAAATAGTAAATAGTGAGAGCCGTTACAGCCACTGACTTGCATATTTGTGGAATACATATAAGAACCCTATTTTCAAATATGGTCCATTTTAATCCCTAACCCTAGGAATAAAAATAAGAAATCGAACAAGTCTTAAAACAAATATATATTGGTAAGTTAAGTGTTAAGTGTGTGTTGAATCCGTTCCTAATTTTGGCTGTGCTGAAATACTTAAATACATTGTTTTTACAATTTTATTTCAAAAAAGGAGCGTCATCATGTCTATCACACATTGTTTCTGTTAGTTACATACTTTGTGTTTCAAGGTATTTTTTATCATCAGTTTATATTTTCCAAAGACAATAAATGATTGAAAAAACATCTACATCTATCGCTTTATTTTAACCAATAATTAATTATTTTAACCTTCACTGCTTTTACCAAAGAGTTTCACTTAAAGAATGTATTAAAAACTAAAAGCAAAACTGAAGGAAAAGACTTTCAAATGCATCTTATGGTCTCCCACAAAGAGCTGATCAGTGGACTTTGAGTTAAGATTTCTTTCTTTCAAAAAGGACGTTTCATGTTCAATATGTACCTCAGTAATAGCAGAAAGGAATTTTCTTTCTTTTTACTTTATTTCCATCACAGTGTAAAAACGTAAGGACAAATCTTGGTATTAATGTGATGATGCTCAATGTGAAATGTTCATCTTATGAACTGTTTGGAGATGACAACCATAACAGACACTGAGCACATCATTTCCTCACCATTAAAGTCGTCTCTGTCACATGACCTCAGTGATAACCAGCATACAAAGCCTGAAGGAGCTTCTTTATGCGCAGTGAGGTGGAAATGACCATGAACCCATGAAGAAAAGTTTCATAAAGCAGCCTTTCATACTATTTCCCCACCCTGCTGAATTAAATACATATAGGTAAAACACAAAAGAGTAATAAAATAACTAACAAGAAATGGTGCATTCACTATTCAAGTGGCAAATAATAAGGTTTCACCAGCAACGCTTGGCTGTGTGTGTGTGTGTGTGTGTGTGTGTGTGTGTGTGTGTGTGTGTGTGTGTGTGTGTGTGTGTGTGTGCTGTGTGTGTGTGTGTGCGTGTGCGTGTGTGTGTGTGTCACTTAGAGGACGTTTAAATCCTTTGTTCTTCATCACAGAGTCGATAACAAAGACAGTCCAATTTAATTAGATTTTTAATGAGGGTTTGAACCAATTGCTTTTGCGAACACTGAAACATCTTTTAAAATTGTTTAAATTTCATTTTTATTGCTGTGCTAATAATTGCAAATGTGACTTCATTTGCACCCTTTTATTTTAATTAATTGCATATCATTTGAAAACGTTTTCACAAAAACTATTAAGAACTTTAATGAATTTAGTCTTATATTTAATAATACAATTAAAACAGTGTAACTGGTAAAATATGATTTACAGAATCAGTCATGTATTTTTTTGTTTAACACTGCTTTCAATGCATTGCATTTACAATACAAAGGAAAATATGAGTATATCAAACAAATGTGCACATTACCAAATAAAGTGTTTGTATGTAAGAATTTTTTCCAACAATAGATGATAAAATCCTAAAAAGGAACTGCACTTTGGTGCTAAAGATGGCACTATGTATGTGTGCATATATGTAGAAAGAAAGTGTGCACATCGAACAGTGTATGTATATGTGCTTAATTAGTCGACAGATGAAATAAATAAATGCTCTGATAGAAAGAGCAGCGTTCATCCTTTTCCTGGTACAAACACAGCAGGTATGCAGGACCGAATGAGAAGCAACTAGGCCATTTTGTCACACAAGCGCACACACAAGCGCACACACACACACACACACATATACATGCACACTTTCACAATCACACACTAAAAGGTAGCAGTTCACTCAAGATGCTTTAAGATTTACCCCAAATCTGCATAGTCAGAAAATACAGACAGCTAAGTGGACGAGTTGGCTTCACTCAAACACCAACAGTCAGCCGGAATTAAGCTGGACCGGCCTGGTTCAGAAGAGCACAACTTTAATGGCCTTTCTATACCTCTACATTGCCATAATAAAACATTTATTAGCTTCTATCGTGTAGAAAGTAGCCTGTTCCTGTATGGCTTTGACCCCTAATACCACACATTCCCTGTTGAAACACCTCCCTCTGCCTCTCCTCCAGGAACTGGCCAACCTGGCCCAGTGGACTTTAAGTCCTCATCAGCTCTGTGTTTACACATCCACTAGCTTCCTATTCTATTCTAATGGCACCATTACCAGCCATCAATAATGCAGGGGGGGTAAGTACATGTAGGACTAATAGAGCTGTTTCCTCCCCATGGTCTGTCAGAACAAGGGCTCGTAAAGGTGCCTGTTAGTTTATCCGAACACACTCGCATACTGCAAGCATGAACGTATACATACGCGCATGCATAGATGAAAATACAGATCTGACATGACATCACATTATGCACAGTATACAGGGAACAGGCAATGGAAAGAAAGACAACACATGCATCACATGACCACACGTTTGTGAGTGGGAGGCTTTGTGTGCTGTAAGCATATAAGTGGAGTGTGTGTGTGTGTGTGTGTGTGTGTGTGTGAGCTACTCCTACATGTTTCCATCAGACAGAGCTACACAATCGTGTGGGAGGAGTTATGAGAACAATGATAGGTTCTTGTTTTTCCCTCCTCACACACGGTGTGTGTGAGCGCATGAGAGCGCATATGTGATGATCGTGTGTGTGTGTCTGTGTGTGTGTGTGTGTGTGTGTGTGTCAGTGTGTGTCTGTGTGTGCGTGTGTGTGAAAAGCAGTGTACCCTCACATGTGGCTGTGGCAGAAAGGTAAGCATTTTTCTTTGTCTTGCTGTTGCTGGATTCCTTTAGTGATTGGCTGCACTTCTTCCGGACATGGATTTATTATACATTTGTAACATAGATTTCTTCTTATATGGTCTCTTTATGCCCGGATATTTAAATTCTAACTATCAAAGTGATGGATGTTAACTGTAGGCTCATATTTCTTTGTTCCAATCGCCCGCCTTACACTTAGCGCCCAATAACCTTCCTCTACTTTGAGCACTTAAATACTTAGTGTGGCTAAGCAGGTTATAAAACATTAAAGAGCTTATTGGCTCAGTCCCTCCATCATCCACACCTACCATTTGTCATGTGTCACTTTGATGTGTGAGTATGTTAGCTGTGGGCTGCCACAAACCCTCAGAGACAACAGACTTTCAGTCCCAATTTGTCTAAAGGGTTTATGACAAGGTTCCCTGAGGATACACCCTCCATTCTTGTCTTCCCACGCTCCGCTCACACACACACACACACACACACGCACACACACACACACACACACACACACACACACACACACAGAAGCACACACATGTAGAACAAATGTAGTGCATTCTAACCCATCCTACAGAGTATTACCATATCAAAGTTTGTCTCCCACCAAAGGAGCTGTAATGGGTGGTAAACTTTCCATTATAATTTGGCTAATAATATTAGCTCCTGGCTACGTGTTGGGTGACATCTGAGGGACACAGAGGAAGAGCAGGAAGAGGGAGGCGGGACAGAGTAGAGGGTGAAAGGTAAAGGGTCGTGGAGATGAGGTGAACATATGAAAATGAAGGAGGACAGTGGAATGAAAGAAATATAGCACAAAGGAGTCAGGGTGAAGGAGGAGGAGGAGGAGGAGGAGGAGGAGGAGAGAGTCACTCTGGACTATTTTCACACGCCTGGTTGCTCCCTGCAGACAGCATCCCCCCCTCTCCAA
>CALSBV010012154.1:169690-171597 GCA_943590825.1 Bovichtus diacanthus
GCAGCTAAGTTGAAATCATTTCTAAGAGACAGGTTGATGGTTTAGATGACGGAATTGTTGAAATGAGTTGGTTAAGGTTGATCGGAGAAAAGCAGTCCAGATATATTTCAGGTGTTACAGCTGTGTTAGAAGTTAAGTCATTACCCATTGAGGGCAGGAGGTGATTAATTTTGCCTCTAATCATTTTTATTTGATCGTTAAAGAAGCTCATGTCACTAATCATATAAAACATATGAATTAGTTTGCCCTTTGCTTCCTTCCTGCAGGCCGGCTGTCAGCAGCCCTGGGATCAGCTGAGATGGAGGGAATTCCTGCATGTTACTCCAACATGGGTTTGGGTTTGATTGCACTGATTTGATCAGATTGAAATTGGTTAATTTCTACTTTCATTCAGAAGTGAAGCCTTTACAAGAACCGATCTCTGTATGAAAAAAATCTGTTTCTAACATAAAAATATTTAATTACATCCTGTTTTTTATTTCACAAATTCAGAATTCAGAGGCAGAAAAGAAACTACAAAAAAAAAGAATAATAATTCAAATATAAATCAAATACATATTGAATGAATCCAAAGCCATTTTTCTATATATTTAATATATGAACAATTTCAGAGTTTGTTTTTTTTGCATTTCTAAATTACACACTTGTTATTCTGATGTGTCTCCTTTTTTTTCCCCTTCTGATGAGGAGGCCCTGTGGCCGATAGCGTGAGGCAACTTTTCGTCCTGGACCGCATATGACTCAGCTGAAACATGGCATGAAAGCTATTTAACGTTGACTCTGACATTGGGAATCCTCCCTTTATTTATCATATATAAGATATTTCTGCTACACCAAACACTGTTCATTTTCTCCAACATTACTCTTGTCTTTGTTTTTTCATTTGAATTATAATCTTATCCTGCTAAATATTACTCAACTCAAATAAAAGTCCGTCTGTGGTTGAACCGAAAAATGCTTGCAAAAGCAAATGTTACAAACCAATATTCTGCTACTGTAAGTCTGTATGTCAAACATGATAAGCCAGTAGCAGCAGGACACACAGTCCTCTGCAGGACATGTCCTCAGAAGTAACAGCTACATACCTTAGAATTAACATTTACAAGAAATTAGTAGAAACTAAAAATAAAGCAATTCCTTTACTTTTTGTCAGAAATGTCAGACATAAATTTCTTAGTTGTCTGCTATCAACTGACCCTGACAACGAAAGTAATCATACGTACGAGGGGGAAACATATCTCGTCATACACTCTGGAGAACTACTCCCAGAATCGTGAATCTCTCTACGATTTACAGCTCTCCCCTATAAAGTATGAAAATGTAATTTACCAGCCAGCTGAGGTGCAAGGCCCAGTCATGTCAGGGCGTCCTCTGGTACAGGCTGACCTGAGGACGGCAGAGAAATACTGCACCACACACACATGTTGGGGTTCTGGTCCGAGCAAGTCTGGTTAATAATTAAACAACTAAATATATTCATAAATAGGGGTGATAATAACTGGTGCTAAAATGAAGTAGGTGCATTTGCTCAAAAAGTCATCATAATTATCAAAAATATTTATTAATTATTATTAATTAACAAAGGAAAACGATAGCCAGTAAATGAAGTCTGATAAAAAAAATCTCATAAAATATACTGGACTATGACTAAGGAAATATGATTAATAATTAAATCAATAACTACTAAGGATTTCGGAATTCTTTGATAGTAGACGTTGGTAATACTCACTCTTGTACAACATTAAACAAACCAGCGTGTGTATTCAGCATTTATTAATAAGATAATAAATGTGAAAACACACAATATCTAATACTAAGCAATCAAGGAATATGTAGACAAATGTGAGAGAGAGAGAGAGAGTGTGTGTGTGTGTGTGTGTGTGTGTGTGTGTGTGTGTGTGTGTGTG
>CALSBV010012154.1:191539-211462 GCA_943590825.1 Bovichtus diacanthus
TGATATGCATTCATGTCCCTTAAATGCATGTTACTAACTCACCATCAGGGGCATCATCCCCGGAGTTTCTGTGTCCCTTATCTGGCAGGTTGCCACTGTTAAAGATTACTTCTGGACCGCGAATCGTGGCTGCACCTGTTGCCCTGGTCCTGCCTGACACCAGGAAGCCTTGACATCCGCCTGGATCCATCTTTTTTTTTATATACCATCGTATCATGTTTTCTGTCGCATAGATTGTCTATGCTGTATTTTTAACTATGCTGTTTGTTCTGTACACACGTCACCTATTGCACGTCTGTCCGTCCTGGGAGAGGGACCCCTCCTCAGTTGCTCTCCCTGAGGTTTCTTCCATATTTCCCCCACTAATTGTGGGGTATCTTTTAGGGAGTTTTTCCTTGTGCGATGTGAGGGTCGAAGGACAGAGGGTGTCGTACCTTGTACAGGCTGTAAAGCCCACTGAGACGAATGTATAATTTGTGATATTGGGCTATATAAATAAACTTGATTTGATTTGATTTGTCACGGCAGTTGTCGTCACTGAAGTTAACATCAACCACAATCTTTTCCTAACCTTAACCAAGTAGTTATGTTGCCTAAACTAATACAACTAATATACTTATCTTCCTGTGAAGATGGGAGTTTATTTGGAAATGACATGCCGTCCCTGACGCTCAAAAACTGACACTGCAGCCTCATAGTTTGCAGAGTAGGGCCACTGACCATGCCGCTGTTTTTGAGAGAATGTGTTGCATTACCACCACTGAGATGCCCTTAAGACCTTTATCCCAGATTCTAATTCTATAAAATAATATATAGCAATATAATATGACAGGACAAAATACTTTTTAATGTTTTTTTACGTTGTGTGTGCACTACTAGTTGTTGTCTATCTTAGATAAATCTTAGAGAAAATATGTTTCATTTTCATAGAATGAAAAATGAAGAATTCTGTTATTGAAAATGACTTTACTTATGTTGCTTGTTATAACCAAACACAGAGCAGCTTGTCCACAATCCTTCTGTTGATCATTGCAGTGAACAGACCCATGAGTCCATATATGAACTACTGTAAAACGACATGTTATTCTGAAGTGAAACACTGCTTATAAATCATTTCATTGTGAATTTATTCTCTGCTCCATCACTGTCCTCAATGTCAAATCACTTTATAAACAGGCAACCAAATGCACCACTGTTACATGTGAGGACATGTGTAAGATGTTTGCTAAAGATAATCATCTTGCTGAGTTTTGTGTGATTTTTTAATCTCTCCATGGGTAAAATCTAGTCGTTTTTAAACCCTAATTTGCACTATATTTCCGTGAAAGCTAATTTTCCAGCTTTAAATGAATGTTCCTCTTTCTGTCTTATTTTCTGCAGGCTTAGTCGTGATGTGTGACCAGCCTGGCATCAGTCTGTGAGTGAGCAGAGAGGAGAGCTGTCCTCCAGTGGAGAAGTCAGTGTTTCCACTGTTGACCACCTTCATCACACCTGCTGTCAGCTGTACAGTGGTAGCAGAGGACATACATGTACTACACTGAAGAGGTGAGTTTTTCTATATGGTCTCTATCTAAATGGTTGAAATAAAAGGTGTGTGAACTCCATTTCCTTCTGTGTCTCCACACTCTGTCTCTGCCCTCACAGATCATTAACGTAAACTCTGGTAATGTACTGGTGGTGTCTGTTATTTCTGTCCTCACTACTGCGAGTGTGAGGGTGGGGAGGGTCAGCTGGTGTTGTGAATCAGGCCGCTGAGGTGTCAGACACGGCTTCTTCACAACACCAGGGCTCCTTCCTACCACTTCCTGCTGGATACATGCTGCAGCATAACAGTAGTGTCTGTGGCCACAATATAGCAAATATGTACAAATTGAGTGGGAATGGAGGTGTAATGTCTATAACTAACGTAATGTAATGTAATAACTTGCTATCTGCAAAGTGTTGTGTCTTTATTTTATTCCTAGTGTGTCCAAAGCTGTTTCACTACAAATTTACAATGTGCATCATTTTGAGTAAAAATATATTATTTAGTCATGTGTATGCAGATGGTGTGACACAATGTCACATATGCTCAATGTATTTTCACCTCACTTTCTTAAAAGAGGTGTCAGCATCTTGGAGTATCAAGATTAAGATACAATATATAACACCATAATAACCACAACGCCCACGGTTGAATTCCAGCTGGGACCTTTGTTGCATGTCATACCCCTCTCTCTCCAAATGTTACATTTGACAGAAAATTACTTTTTTAGCTGCTTTTCAATGTTCTTATTGAACAGTGTTGACAGCCAAATGCAAGGTTAAGCATTTGGCTGAATAGGACTTTGTAGAGTTCTCCAGCATCAGACAATGCTTGGGTTCTGTCCATACACACAGTGGCTGCCGGCAGCGGACGTCCGTCTGTACAGCTCCTGTCCATCTGGATGTTCCGTCTTGGCACTCAAATAGGTTTCTATAAGAGTCTTTAGTAAATGTTTGAGTGGTAAATAAATGTCTCATGATGGAACAATATCTGTCTTTGTCTCATTATTAGCACTCATCAAGGAACATTTTAACACTCTCTACCATAATAAAACAAGTACACATGTTGCATTGTACAGCTTTTACTACATGACACACACTTCCTTCAGTCAGATAGATATTACATTACATTACATTACAGGTCATTTAGCAGACACTCTTATCCAGAGCGACTGAAATAACTACAGGGACCGTCCCCTGGAGCAGATAGATAGATAGATAGATAGATAGATAGATAGATAGATAGATAGATAGATAGATAGATAGATAGATAGATAGATAGATAGATAGATAGATAGATAGATAGATAGATAGATAGATAGATAGATAAAGATGCAGATAAATAAAAGCTTGGCAACATACAGAAACATGGATGTAAGAAATATAAAGGCGCAGTTAACAGTTAACATATGAAACCAGGCTGGTGTCAGAGACCAGAGAGCTCAGTGTAGCTGGAATGGTTTAGGAGGTCATTTAATAATGCAATGACACATCACACACTGGTCTTCTTAATCTGGGATACTTCATTCAGGTAGGAGATGAATAACTTGGTTCCCTCAACATAGTTGTACCTGTGAGAAGACAGTTAAAGGAAGAAAAGGGTTGAAAAGCTGAATTGGTACATCCAAAAATCAGACAGTTGGACTGGAATTCTGCTGCTGCTGTCTCTTTTACATCACTGTCGACAAACATCCAGCAATACCATTATACCTTCTTTAAAGTCCCTAAAACATAAAACTTGTAGTCCCTATTCCGCTTTTCTGCTGCCTCCAACCAGTTAGATTTACACAGCACTTCAGTTCTGCTTTGAAGGTACAGCATCCACTCCTTGTGGTGTTGCGTGTTGTCATCTGCCTGTAACTGTATGAAATCAAATGGGCCTCTCACACATGTCTGCACAGATCTGCTTTTTGCTTTAATATTTACAGCTGTATCTCCTAAAATGAATGATGATTTTGCATGTCTACCTCTAATTAGATTAATTGTATCCTGGCATCCCTATTACCTCACAGTTGTATGTGTTTTATATATGGTGAATATAAAGTTAAAGGATTATTTCAATCCAAGGATGTGGATGATAAAGAGATAATAAGTCTGCGTGAGCCCTGGAGGTTCATATTCCTGCTTCTTACCTTCTGATTAAATCCCAGCTTCTCTCATGTGGCTTGTGTTCATCTTAGAGTAACTCTCCAGCAGACTCAATGGAAAGAAAACTGTAAATTAAGTAAAAATAAAGGAAATATGCGTAAAACCAGAGACAAACCTGCTCATTTTTTCATTCTGGGAGTGCAGCCCGTCATCAAAGCCTCCGATGGGCATCATGATGATGCTTTTCCCCGTCACATCCTGGAAGGTTCTGGCAATAGGAATGGTCCCACCCTCACGTATCAGATCAGGATCCAAGTCAAAAACTGGAGAAGTTGGACATTTAAAATAACAGTGTAATAGACATGAACTCTACTGTGTGTATGTGTGTGCGTGCGTGCGTGCGTGCGTGCGTGCGCGTGTGTGGACTAAGCACTTTCCAAACAATTTACAAAGCAAAGGACTGAAAACAAAATCAACAGTAGAGAAACATAAACGCAATGTAAAGCTCATAAAAGAGAAGCCGAAAGCAATAATAGATAGTAACACCATGAAACTATCTCCACAAAAATTTGGTGTAAAGCCAGCTAACCTCCTCGAGCAGGTTGTTTCAAAACCTGGGAGCCCTGATGCAAAGAACTAATCAACCTCTTGTTTTTAATCCATCCTTAAATCCATTTTAGAACCTAGTCAATAATCCCAGGTGCTAACATGAAGCTAAAAGATCAGTGATGCAGCTTTATGCAAGACAAAGTCAAGCCTTTAAAGGGACCAGTAAAGTCTATACTGTACTGTACCAACCTGCTCCTGGGAAACCCTACACTAAGCCAACCATCTTTGTGAACAACCAAAAGCTTATGGCTGTTGACAAGCTCTTACCTTGTCTCATCAGGATTCTCAACTCAGTATGGGAAAGGACTGACATCAAGCAGGAGACAAAAGTGAAGGTCTAACAGGCTTTTGTATTACCAATTCTTCTGTATGTGTGTGAAGCCTGGACAGTCTACCAGCATAATGTTAGGAAATTTAACCACTTCCACCTGAGCTGTCTGAGGAAACTGCTGAGGATCAAGTGGCAGGTCAGAACCTCTGAGACTGAAGTCCTCAGCAATGCCAATATTCCCAGCATCCCCACCCTTCTTGCAAAGGTACACCTCAGATGGACAAGCCATGTGACCAGAATGCACTGGATGAGACTGCTAAAACAAGCCTTCTTTGGTAAGATGAAAAATGGCAAGCGACTACAAGATGGCCCCAAAAAGCGCTACAAGGATACCCTAAAGCCTCATTGAAGAGCTTTGGATTGGACCTGAAAAAATGGGGCACTCTTGATTCAAGACCGACCTGCCTGGAGAAGAAAAGTCTGGGAAGGTGCATTCTGTGAAAGCAGGAGAAGCTCCTGTGCCATGTTGAAGAGGCAGCAGCATCCCCTGACCTGTCCAGGGTGCCACAGGCTACACCAGGCTCAGATTGGTGTGTTCAGTCATCTGCGCACTCAACAAAACCCAACATAATGAGACATGCCATGGTCATCATCAACTATTCTCAAAACTAGATATTCTACACTACCGTATTTATAAATGATAGCTGTACGATCTGGCTAGTTTGCAGATTAGGAGTACACACTAATCTTCAGGTACAGTGTTACAAATGTATAAGATATCTGGTGAAAAATCTTGTGTCTGTAAAATATCAACTTTTTAGGATTTTGTTGCAGTGTGAGGTGTTTAATGTCAGGTGTGTTCTGTACCTCTCTTGACAGCAGCCTTCCCAGCCTCATAGAGAGGATGCTGCGTGTCAGCCAGCCACGGCTTGGCCCCGATCACCATAGTTACTTTCAGCTTATTGGGACTCTTCCGCTTGGCAAAGACTGAGTGAAGGTAGTCTGTTACCTTGAGTATCAAACCAATAAGATAATAGTAGAGATACCTTATGAGAAGAAAGTATTAGCTTGTTCTAAAAAAGACATGTTCATGCTATCTTTCAAAGCAGAGCATTCACATCCTGTTTTACCTGCTTCTTGACCATAGCAGGGTCCATGTCGGGGACTTGTCTAATGGAGAATTTAGCAGTAACCTTAGCAGGGATGACAGTCTTTGTGCCAGGGTCAGAGAAAGCCCCCTCAATGCCATGGATGGTGACAGTTGGGTAGCGCCACATGTGGGCCAGCAGGTCCACCTACAGGGAACATACAACAACAATCCCTTATCTTGTTGTGTCCAGTTTGCCTTAAAGGTTCTCAATTTGACATTCAGAGCATTAAGCTGTTAGCACCGTTAGCTGTTAGACGCCGGCTCAGACATTTGCATGTTGAGAACCAGACCCAGACTTTAATTCATAGATATGCTCTAAATGTCGTATTTAGCCTCTTTTAAAGTAGAGTAATTCAACCATTTTCAAGATTATACTCTTACCTTATTGTTGTACATGAGCTGGTTGACACCGATCTTGTTCTTGTAGTTGTCAAGGTCAAATTGGATGTCCTGATACATTCTCCATTCCTCATCAGTGAGGGGAGCCACGGCCTCCCTGATCCCAGGAATCAGGATCTTTCCGCTGGGGCTGATCAGTGTGTCTAAAACGAGAAGTTACAAAAGAAGACATTTGATGTTGTTTTAAATGGCCTTCACCTCACACTGTATGGAGGTCAGAGGGCAGGAGGGAGGGATTCAGTGCTCTGCAGTCTTACTATACACTGCTTAACTCTCCTAAACTGCACCTACAAATATGAAATACATTGTGACCTCTCAGTCATAGTAGTAATGCACATTGGCATTAGTGTGTTTAATTGTGCTGTATAAAGGTAGAGTAAAATAATCACACAATATGTGACAGACATGACAGTATAATGCAGAGTGGAGGCGGGATTACAAACCTAAGCAGAGCGGAACCTTTGGGACTCTAAAAGCCATATGACTCTGTCTCAGTTTGTGGCAGTTTTATAAAATGCACAGTTTTCTTGGAAATATGTTTCATTTACTTTGGCTCTTCACTAAAACGATGGAGCATATTCCTAAACAAATGTATTTGATCTTACAATGAGCTAATTGTCACATGGTGAATAAGAGGCTAAGGGCTATTACAGTACAGGCTGTTTGTTGATGGCAAATTATAGTTGTTGTGTTACATGTTATTTCTTCTAAAACAGTTTGTTCTGGCCGAGTAATTGGATTGGACAAGAATATTCCATGAGTGCTGAGTACAACATCACTGTGACTGTTAACTACACGTATCACTGCGCTTTACAAGCTTTTTAATTATTCCTTAATTACCTTAGCAATCGTTATCTATCCTATTTTAGATTTTAACAAACCTTGCACATCAAAGATATTTCCAAGAATAACATTTCAACTAAATTATGAATGGTCGTCAGAAGAGGATGAACGGAAGGAAAAAAACCTGGATACTTCAGTGCAAACCTCCAGGTGTGCTCATCATGCTTTATACAAACATAGAGAGTCCACCGTGTGAATTGTGATTTATAATGAGTCACGAACCATAAAAAATATAACCACTTGCAGGTCTCTAGACTCGCTAAAAGTTCCTGGAGACCATCGCTGGAGAGCAGGAAACACCTGATCAAGCTGTTAACTCAGCGGACTCACACATGTCAGCAAGCTGTCAACATACTCTTATTTCACTGGTTGCACAATAAATGGAAACATACAGATAAATGTAGGCTACATGATAGAAAGTAGCAAGCTAGTGTGCAGGAAAATGTTTGTGTTGGCGGAGCCAAATAAGTTATTAAATAAACAAATCATGGCTTTTTTTTCTGTTAACTAATAAATGGCTCTTGTGGAACTGTTGTACACTGTACAAGTAATATCGACCAAATCACAGCCGTGCTGATATAGAGTACACCAGCACAAGCTCTCGTTTGATATTGCATAAATATTATGCTTGTTTAAATAATATGTTGGTGGATTGGCTGTCAATATATCAGACATTCAAACACCACTTTAAAAATCCTTCATGAGGTTCATGAAACTGTTGTTGTGTGTGTGTATCCAAAGCCTGATATATAACAACAAAGCTCACTGAAAACACATCAATGAGCCACTGGGTGCACTGGTTCCTCCCGTTTGAGGAATACTTAATAAAAAATACAGTGAACAGCTGTTTGAAGAAATTACTTTTAAAGTGAAACTGCATATCGTGTCTATAATCGGCTAATTTTCGAGTAAACAGTGTAGCATTACAATCACAGCAGAGTCTTTTCTCTCCTTTCTGTCCACGTTACAAAATCTGGTGAATCAGCGTTAATGACTATGTGCTTTCCAACCGTGTGACAAGAGTGTGTGGAAGAAGCATTAAGTTGTTCAATTTTACTCATTTAGCAGCTACACTGGTTACAGAAAATTAGAAACACCACATGAACTGCTGGGCTTGGTCTACATTACTGTAACATTTAGCCAGGTTTTATCGATTTAAATGATGGTCAATGATAGCAGTTACCCTTTCAACTAGCCTCTGAACTGCTTTTGCTAATCGCTAATGCATGACAAAATACAGTATAAACTCTTAGCAACATTTGTCAATTTGAGTCTTTGCAAGGCTAGGATATATGTATGCTAGATATTAGCATTAGTGCCAGCGATTAGCATAAGGCATTAGCGCAATATACGTATGTGTATACTATTTCAGCATTCAACACCATTGTGCCACACCGGAGCAACTCCGGAGCCCGTCAGGGTCGTGTGCTCAGCCCTCTCTTCTACTCCCTTTTCACTACATCATGGCCTGGTATGGCAGTTTAACTGTCCTCAGCCGTAAGACTACAGAGGGTAAAAACTGCTCAGACATCACCAGGACGGAGCTGCCATCCATGGAGGAGCTCTACACCCAGCGGTGTAGGAAGAAGCCACACAGGATCATTAAAGACCCCCATCACCTGGTACCCCAGCATCCGGGCTAAGACCACCAGACTCGGACAGTTTTATCCCACCGGCCATTACACAGTTGAACTCCTGAGCTCTGTGAAGTGTCACTACTTACATATGTTTATAGTACATACTGTACATCAGTATTATTACAGTATACAGTATTTAATTCTAATGAACAGGCTTTAAAATGTTACATTTTGTTTTATCTTATATGTATATATTTGACTTATTCTTGCATTTTACTTGCACAATTATGTCTCTTGCACTATTTTTATTGCACTTAATTATTACTTTATTTCATTTTATGTCTTAAGTGTACTGTATGTTGCATTGTTGGAGGAGCCTCGGATTTAGGATTTTACTGTAGCTGCTGTGCAAATGACAATAAAGCCTTTGAATCTTTGAATCCTTACTAGCGATTACCATTAGGGATTTACATGTTAATTGAGAGGCTAATAGCTACTCTTCATACTCCTCTCCACAGTCCGCTGAGTTGGAAGACGTTGATTTTATAGGAGGGGACGGGGAGGGGGGGGACGGTTGTTTGACGAAAGCTGCCACCAGATCAGCCAATAGCTAAATTTAATTGCAATAGCCGCGTTTCAACCAGAAGAGGGCAGTCGCTATGCATATTTATAACACAATACGTAGAACTCAGATACTTAATGACACTAAATGTCAAGATTTGGACCTGAATTCATCAACAACACTACTCAATACCCAATCACAATGGTTTTCAGATGAAAAATTGGTGTTGGGGGTTTCGTTCCTCTGTAAAGAGATAATGCCTGAGAGTCATGAGATTTACCGTTTAAATAAAGGTTTAAAATGTAATTAAAATGTTGCCCTGCAGGTACCTGGCCTATTGCTGAGGCCCTACTGGTCTTGGTTTGGTGGCTTATCTTCCTGTGAATAAATGAATGAATGAATGTGTACTACCTAAAAATACACTCACCAAGAATGCCAATGAGGTCAGTCATTGGTTCAATCACAGTGCCTCCATAAACACCAGAATGTAAATCCTGTTTAGGTCCTTCAACCTGCAAACACACCATGAAACAGCTGAGTGACACTCAGGGGCAAGAATTAGGGACAACTCATTTGCAATTAAATATTTAAGTTTGTATTTGTGTTTCAGTGTGTATGCATACACAACCTCAGCAAAGAAGTAGCAGTTGCCTCTGGTGCCGTAGGTGAGGGCGGGCCGTCTGCTGAGCCAGCCGCAGTCTGAGATGATGATGTAATCCACGTTAGAAAAGAAAGTGTCTCTCTGAGCCAGGATCATGGCGTCGAGGCCGTTAGAGCCTGTCTCCTCCATACCCTCAATGACAAACTTCACATTTACTGGCAGCTCCTGGTGGACAGAAAGGAAGACAGTACTATTCCACTAGATCTGTTTGGCAGGAAGTGACAGTGACAGCAGAGGGCGGGGAGGTAGATGAGCTGTTGGAGGAGAATCTCATCTGAAACACAATATTTTTGGATGACTAGCATGCCTTTTTAAAATTGTAATGGTGTTAGAACAGACTTCGCGGACTTAAAATTATCAGTCATTATATGAGTCGCGTCAACAGTCAGACAATTCTTTCCCCTTAATGCATCCAGCATCATGGTACATGTCAAATACATTTTTCCCAAAGATGTTTTCTGTCATTTTATGTGTTTTTTACCACGCTGATATATGTTCAAGTGTTCATCTTTCATAAGTTTGGCCTTAATTAGTTGTTTAATGCTACAAAAAGGGGGTGAGATGTCATGATTGAGAGGGGAGATATAACTTTAAATTTCCATAACCGTCACGACTCACTGTGTAATAGAACATGTGTCAATTTGATCATATGTATTTATGATGTTATGATATTATGGTTAGTTGTTGTGTCTTTCTAGCCAAACAGCTACTGCGGTGCTAACATAGCAGCTAGGTGGCTCATGCTAACAAGCTGTGGCTGTGCTCGGCTCACGGTTGGTGTCAAAATCTCAAGATGGCAGAAAACAGTCTGATCAAATAAAGATATCTTTATCTTTTAGGTCTATCTTGCCTGAGTCGTCTCTCTGCTTCCGCTTTTTATATTTCTAGTGTTTTTAAGACAAAGATGATATTTGCAAATAAGTACTCTAATCTGTCCTTTGGTCTCACATTTGATCACATTGCCTCTGCAGCTCCCACATTTGATTTTATCTGTAGCATGCAAAATGACCCAATATAACATTGGATTGTGAACTTTCTCTCACCATATTGAGAGCCTGATAAGCCCCCACAGCATGGATCCAGGCTAAAACTGGGGCCTTGTTGTCTGATGCTCCTCTTCCATACAGGTTACCTACAGGCACAAGAGTCATTATATGAGTAGGTGGACACTGAAGATTCAATGAAATGCACCCAGCTGTGCTGTAAGCCCTGTGTACCTGAGAAGTGAAGAACTGAATATGAAAACCAAGCAACAATGATAGAGCGACAGCTGATTGTTTATGATATTTAACATATTGTTTTCTTTCCCCATTTGATTTTTTTCTATTTAGTTATGTATGTGAAACAATGTTTGCCAACACAGGATACACAGAAATCTGACATCAAAGTCTAATATTTTATCATGTAACTGATTGTGACTGAATGTGGTAATATTTCTGTACATTACAAATTCGATAAATGCAGAAAACTTAGAACCCTATTCTTACAATGTTGATGCAGTCAAGAGACATTCTGTATCTTCATCTTAGACAGAAGACCAGAAGACGGCAGGTTGGTGGTTGAAATTATGTTAACAAAGATGATCAAAAGATACTAAGTTTGTCTTTGAGTATTTTATTGAGCAAAAGTCTTTCTGCAGAAAGGATCGGAGCGTACAGCACAAAGGTCTGTCAAGCAATGATACTGTGTGTAGAGTGTGGTCTCATCTTTATGCATCTCAGGTGACCCATAGGGGTCAAGAAAAGGGTGAGGGAAAAGTACTGCTGCAACGAGTCAAGACCGGAACTGCCTTTAATCAGTTTGGCCATTATCTGCCAAACACAGCCCCACTTCCACCTTAACAGCTGACTGCTTTCTCTCACAATGAACACCATGAGGTCATACCTTCACGCAATGCCATTTCACTAATGAGTACCAGTCCATGGCAATAAGAAACAGGGCAGTAAAGCAATGCAGTGTTTTTTTCATTACAGTGTCACCCTCTTCTGGCCCCCATCTTCACAGAGATCTTCAAAGATCTCCTCCTGTTTCAAACACTCCACTATCATCCCGGCCCCCAAGAAACCCACCATCACAGGAGAACTCAATGACTACAGTCCTGATGACTGTGGTCATGAAATCCTTCGAGAAACGGGCGTTGAGCAACCTGAAGGAGACCACAGGCCCCCTGATGGACCCTCTGTAGTTTGCCCCCTGGCCAGTGAATGATGCAGTCAACAACCGTACAGTTCAACACCATCATCCCAGAAATCCTTCACACCCAGTTTCCCACACTCCACTTGTCAGTGTTTCACAAACTTCCTGACAGACAGGAGACAGCAGGTAAGGCTAGGACAAATCACATCCAGCACTGAGACCATCAGGACTGGCATGCCACAGGGATGCATGCTCTACCCACTGCTCTTCTACCTTTACACCAACAACTGCACCAAAGGAGACCGGGCTGTTTAACTTAAGTTTGCAGACGACACAACAGAATCATTGGTGCCAGTCTGCCCTCCATTCAGGACTCATGCTCCTCCAGAGTCAGGAAACATCACTGCAGACCATCCCACCCTGGACACACACTGTTTCAACTTCTCCCCTCTGGGAGGCGCTACAGATCACTGTACACCAAAACTACCAGACACAGGACCAGTTTCTTCCGACAGGCTTTCACTCACACAGCGGCAATAACCCTGTAACACTTATCCTCCACTTGCTTATACCTTACGTATAAGCAACCAGTTACATAAATCATTCCAGCACCTTTTGAACTATTAAAGATGATTCTAATTATCAAGGTCTAGACATTTTAGTCAACGTTCATCCCAGTAAGGCTCTCTGTCTTCTAACATTAAATCCCGGCTTTTCTAGCTCTTAAAATTTCTCCTAAAAACACAATATTTTAGACTTATATTTCTCAACTTCTCAATGTTATTTTGATCATTTAGTCACTTTATTATTTATTATTCTTACATCCAAATCAGAACACTGTACCATGTTCCCGTTTTGGCCCTTAATCTAACCACATCAGCCAGAATTTCATGATCAGAATGAGAAATACCACTTGGATGTCTATCTTCTTGATGTATTCAACATTATTGATTGAATGAGTCAAATATTCTTATTGTGAAGCCTTTAAAAATGTATACATTTTGAACATTGGTACAAAATATCTATATTGGTCTTCAAATACACACGAGTCAAACCCTCATTTGTTCTGCTAATCCCTGAGCATCTAGTCAGATTATCATGCTTGAAATGTGATGAAAAAGCTTATTGAGAAACTAAATATCCACTTTCCTTTAAGTGGTGTTAAGGCTGGGCAATTAATATTATTTCATTTTCTCAGTATCACATAGTGTGAGTCAGTTTGTCCCAGCTCTTAATTGAAGCTACTCTATATTAGGCTATGTTTTTGTTGAATTTAAAATTATGATTGGTTGCACAGCATGAATTGGTAGAAGTGACAAAAGAGCTTAAAGGCTGTTACCATTGATGTCAGTCAGGTTGTAGGGATCCGTTGCCCAGCCGTCCTCTCGCTTCGCTGGCTGGACGTCCACATGACCGTAGACACACACTGTGTGTTTGTTTGGGTCACTGCCATACTGAGCTGTCACCACTTTAGGCAACACTAACGTCCGCCCGTCAGGAAGCTGCACACATGGGAGGAGAGTGACTGCTGCAGTGAACCTCAATCATTTTCACTTTTCTCCAAAGCTTTGCTTCTACACATTGCAACAGTAAAGTCCACCACCTGACCAGTACTGAATCACCTACACACTCTACACAATCTCAACCTGTATATATATTTCCTAATTATCACAGGCATTTCAGTGTTCCACAGAGTGATTAATATTATAACAGGGAGAATCTTACTGGAAGGCAGAAGCACAGAGAGGTGTTGCTGCTCTGTTTTTCCAAATGAAACACTTGCACACTTTTTACTATTCACTGAGACAAAATACTAGTAACAATTCATGCTATGTTGGTCCTTATTACTGGTGAGAAGCTGAAGATGTTGACCTCTAGTTTGACCTCAAACGTAATAAATGTTTAGCGAGTTTGTGAAGCAGCTCCCATGTGTCTCAGTCAGTAAGGAGGAGGTAGATTTAGTCCACGGCCTTTTTGAAGTCAGCAGTTTTGCCACTGAACCCCTTCCTGATGAGCCAACCTTTCTGAATATTATACAGTATATACAGAATATTTACTAGCCAGTTAGGGTGATGATTATATGCAAAGCTCTAATATCTCAGTATTGAATAATTTCTGAAAGGCATCGAGGGGCCAGGAGAGACGGCTCTGTCACTGACTTCTTGTTCTCCGATGTCCACCAGTTCTACTGTCCCTCCCATCAGCCTCAGCTTCTGAGCCACCATCTCCATCATGCGATGTAGGTCTGCTCTCTTCAAGACGTTGCTGGAATCGCTTTCGATTGCAACCCAGTCCCGCAGAGCCTAAAACACACACATACAGACACAAGGTCTAAGGTAAAAAACAAACAAACGCTAGAGACCATCTTGCGATGGAATCACACCTGCAACGCTGCCAAAGTGGGCCAGGGGCGTAAAGTAGGGGGCCAATGTCACCTTCTCCACTTCCTACCCCCCTACTTCTGGCACCCTTGCTTGGACCACACCTATCTTCAAACGCGTGACTGCATCTTGCACGGTTGTAATGCTATCGAGGTGATCAAATCTGTCCAACATTTTCCCAACATCATATTGTTTGGATTTTTTTAACGATTTCTCGATTTTCACAAAATTCAAACAAGCTGCGTGCAAACATTTGAGGGATTTCGATAACTTTGTATGAGAATTAAAAATGGAAAACCACAGCACCACCTAGTTTCCAAAAATGGTTACATTAATTTTATTTTGGTTGTGCACTTGGAGAAACTTTACAATCTGTGATATGTACGACACCCTCGGTTCTTACACCCTCAATTCAGAAAAACTTCCCAAAAACCAAATCTTCAACAGGAAGCGCGACTGAGGAGGGGACCTTTTCCCAGGGCTGATGCAATAAATGTGGTGTGTATAGAAAAGACCGGCAAAGTAAAATGACAGTATTGACACTCAGTATGACCAAAGTATAGAGAGATTGTAAACATGGGCTATATGACAATGGAAATGAATACAACTTAATTATTTGTATAATAATTTGTTTTTATACAAATAATTGACTCTTAAAAGGATTGCTAAAGGAAAAATAATTATATTGTACCTCTACATATTCTTCTTGGTGGCTGTCAATGTACTGCGCAAGCTCCGTATACTGGAAGGCATGAACAGTAGAAATGAGCAGCAGCAAGGAGGGCAGACCTGCAAGTTTCATCTGTTGGGAGTGAGAAATTGAATTATTGATTATGCAGATGGCTCTATAAAAGGTCATCTGCGTATATCTGAGTATATCTGCCCACACAGAACACTGCCCCAGTACAGTAAACACATCCAGGGTGTAGACCGGGTTTCTGAAATATTAGTCATGGTCCAGATTCTCTCAATGCAAACCTGACTACCTAAGAAATGACCAGCTACCAAAAATCCTGTGAAATCTTCTGTCATTTTGAACCCTCTACATAATGCTCTAAATTAAAAATAATATTTATAAAATGGCTGCAACTAGCAATTATTCTCATTATTATTACTTATTATTTATTCGTTGAATTGTAAGTCTATAAAACCTTCAGTGAAAAATTGCCTATCACAACTTCCCAGAGTAAGAAGTTTACGTCTTCAAATGTCTTTTGTCTAAAATCCAAAGATATTTAGTTTACAATGATATATGACAAAGATATGCGGCAAATCCTCGATCCTATTTAACTGTCAGATTTAAGGACATCAATCTTCACAGTCCACCATTTGTAATTTATGCATAATAACAGGTCTTTGAAAAACCCAAGTTACAGAAAGACAGATCAACACATACAGTACAGTATAACACACTCACCCTCTACACATTTTCAAATGAAGCCTTTTTGTCTTACCTTGTCTCTGCTGGAGGTGCGTGTATGACAGTCTCTAAGGCAGGCAGACTGTGGCCCTATGTTGTTGGCTGGACATTTATATACCTTCCCTTCATATAACACTCCTACTGAGCCCGGGGTCACAGAGTCAAACATTTCCTGACACAGTGCCAAGACAGCTGACAAATTAATTGTTTTTTGCTGACAGGGACAAGAATTATGCTCAATCTATTGATCCCGCTCCAAGAATGCACACTGGGGTTCAGCAGGAACAAAAGCAGCATGGTGAAATTAACCAATTCCTGTTGTTTGTGTTTTGGAATCTCCAAGCAAACCCCCACTTACACAAAAGTAAAGCGGATTTTCTTGTTCCGTATTAGGCAGGTGTCCCATTGTGCTGTACTTCACGTTGAGCGACTTGTAAGCATTCCTACTTGACATGCAGCTACTTTAGACTATTAGACAGGTTTGTCTGAAAATATTTAATCACCTCTTCATGTTCATTGGATAAATTGTCCTTGGTAAAAACTTCCTGTCTCTTTCTGTGTGTCCCAGTGTGAGACAGGAAAAGAGCCTGAGGATTTGTCACTTTCATATGAAAAAAAGTGAGTGGGTCAAAAAAACTAAACAAAAAAACAAAGCTCTTAGCTGGCAAATGGTTTGCATATGCCTGCAATGGACGGGACAAGGTGAAAGAAATGAAGCAAATGAATAAAATAGAGAATATACTGTGTACGTCATTTGTAAACGTTATCTGTTTTTTGTGGCCTTTTTGCCTTTATTAGAGATTTATCATCGTCAAATGCAAATAATGTTATACTTCATATATCAAACATCATACACTTGCTATAAATTCTGCAAACGTAGTTTATGTCTACAGTATGTGTTTTGGTCATTGGCCAGTCATTAAGTCAGCAGATTAAAAAATGATATACACATTTTCACCTGGCTGCCTCCTATTCAACCTGATCCCCTCAACAAAAGTGAAAATGTTTTTATCAGTCGCCTTTTCTAGCAGCTCATCTGAATAGACAACCTGGACATACAAAGCCGTTGTTTTGTGAAATGATGAGCTGTGTTTGGGCTCAACAGTAAGTAGCAGAAAACAAAAAGCCAAGTTTGTAGAGTTACTAAATCTAAGTTCATACTGCAAGTGGTCAGATCGCTGTACTGTTCACGCTACACAACCTTCTGTCTTGTAATCGGGAGTCTAACGTTAGCTTGGCAGCTAGCGATGCCGTCTCGCTCTTCCTTTTTTCGTCTCTCCTGCTCGGTGTGTTTCATGTTTAGCTATTCCTCTGCCTCCTTTAGAGATAATGGTACATGTATTAAATGCAGTTTATATTCAGGGTTAGAGGCGAGTTTGAGAGGGCTAGAAGCATGGAAAGTAAATTAGCTACTGTAGCTGTTAGCAAGCCCCCTGTAGCCGGTGCGGGCCGACCAGAGCTAGCTCCTGTTAGCTGTCTCCCGACGGGGCCCGAGCAGCCGGGGACTGGGTGACTGTCCGTGGGAAGAGTAAGCAGAAGCCCACAGCTCACCACCCACTGCTTCCTGTTTCTAACAGGGTCTCCCCACTCAGACACACCCGCTGAGAAGCTAACTCTAGTTATCGGTAGCTCAATTATGAGGTACGTGAGGTTTGAGACACCAACGACAATAGTCACGTGCATTCCTGGAGCCAGAGCAGGCAACATAGAAGCACATTTAAAACTGCGGACTAAGGCTAAACGTAAATACAGTGAGGTTGTCATTCACGTCGGCAGTAATGACACCCGATTGCGTCAATCGGAGTGCACAAAAATTAATGTGGAGTCGGTGTGTAGATTTGCAAAGACAATGTCGGACTCCATAGTTTTTATCCTTAAAACAGATAAAGTAATTATAGTAGGTGACTTTAATATTCATGTGGACGTCGATAATAACAGCCTGAATACTGCGTTTATCTCATTATTAGATTCAATTGGGTTCAGTCAGAATGTATATGAACCAACTCACTGTTTAAACCTGGACCTTGTTCTGGCATATGGTATTGAAATTGGACATTTATTAGTCTGTCCACATAATCCTCTTTAACAGACCATTTTTTAATAACTTTTGAACTTTTCCTGTTACTGGACTACAAGCCATTAAGCAAAATATCGTACGCTCGATGTCTATCTGATAGTGCTGTAGCTAAATTTAAGGAAGTGATTCCATCGGCACTTGGTTCATTACCATGTCTCAATATCAATGTAACGGAGGACTCCTGTGATAACTTTAGTCCCAAATGAATCATCTTGTTGATAGAGCTGCAGCCTCACTGCGAATGACACTCGACTCTGTCGCTCCTCTAAAACAGAAGATAATAAAACAGAGAAAGCTTTGTGGCTTAACCCCCAAACCTGCAAACTAAAACTAAAGTTGAGAAAACTTGAGAGGAATCTCGTTTAGTCTGGCTAGATAATCTTAAAACATATAAGAGGTCTCTCCGTAAAGAGAGCAGTTTATTACTCTTCATTAATAGAAGAAAATAAGAACAACCCCAGGTTTATTTTCAGCTCTGTAGCCAGGCTGACAGAGAGCCACAGCTCTACTGAGCCTTCAATTCCTATATCGCTCAGTAGTGACAACTTTGTGAGCTTAGCTTATTTAACCATAAAATTCTAAATATTAGAGACAAAATGAATCAAATAAATCTCCTGTCCTCAATTGGTAATGATTTAGCTTCTAATACAGAAGTATAAATACTGTTCGCAAAACAGTTGTGTGATTTTCTACATAACAATACTTTATTTGAGGTTTTTCAATCTGGATTTAGAGTTCATCATAGCACAGAGATGGCTCTGGTGAAAGTTACCAATGACCTTCTATTGGCATCAGACAAAGCACATGTCTCTGTTCTTGTCTTGTTAGACCTCAGTGCTGCTTTTGACACTGTTGACCAGGACATTCTGCTGCAGAGACTGGAACATGTCATTAGCATAGCAGGAACTGCACTGAGCTGGTTTAAATCCTATTTATCTGAGCGATCTCAGTTTGTACATGTTAACGATGAATCCTCCATGCAAACCAAAGTCAGTCATGGAGTCTCACAAGGTTCTGTACTTGGACCTATTCTCTTCACCATATATTATAAGGAACCACTCCATAAACTTTCATTGTTATGCAGATGATACCCAATTATATCTATCAATCAAGCCAGATGAAACCAATCAATTACCTAAACTTCAAGCATGTCTTAAGGACATAAAAACTTTGATGTCCTGCAACTTTTTGATGTTGAACACCATCAAAACTGAAATTACCTATTTCACGTCTGTCCATCCTGGGAGAGGGATCCTCCTCAGTCTCTCCCTGAGGTTTCTTCCATATTTCCCCTTCTAATAGGGGCTCTTTTAGGGTTTTTTTCCTTCTGTGGTGCGAGGGTCTAAGAACAGAGGATGTCGTATCCTGTACAGTGTGTAAAAGCCACTGAGACAAATGTATAATTTGTGATGTTGGGCTCTATAAATAAACTTGATTTTATTTGAAACCTTCTCAACAAACAAGCGTGCAACTGCAGAACAGTTTTTCTCCACTGTTGCAAGACCCAAGATCTCCGTCTCATGACCTGGATAACCTCTCATCTTCACACAGCAGGATAAGACTGAAAGTAACTCATACAGTACCCCCTCAGCCCCTGCCTGAGGAGAGTGATCATGGGAGACTTCAGAGCCCAAAGCAGAAGTCTCCACCCCCATTCACCCTTCCTACCAACGCCTGTGAGGCATGTGTTCTCCACTTAAAATCAATTAAAATACCATGACATCATTTTATTGGATCAATCATAAAAACTTGTAGGACATTATACAACATCTGAAATCCTCCTCCTACTTCCTTGATATTCTCTAATGGCATTGTCTTCGATCTTCTACAAATCGTACACACGTCTCTTATCTCAGATGAATTCCCATATGCCCTGAAAACTGCAGTCATCAAGCCAATCTTATAAAAGAACAATCCAGACACGTCACTAATAAACAATTATAGGGCCATATCAAACCTCCCATGTTGAGTAAAAACCTTGAAAGAGCAGTTTTTTACACAGCTGAACAATTTCTTGGCTGTGAACAACTGTTTTGATGTCTTCCAGTCAGGCTTTTGACCTCA
This sequence comes from Bovichtus diacanthus, assembly GCA_943590825.1. Lineage (NCBI taxonomy): Eukaryota > Metazoa > Chordata > Actinopteri > Perciformes > Bovichtidae > Bovichtus > Bovichtus diacanthus. The sequence continues at coordinate 211,302 of CALSBV010012154.1, forward strand.
CCACAGCACTGGGACTGCGTTTGTTAAGGTCTTCAACAATCTTGAACACAGACAGTGGCAGAATCTCAGTATTGGTATTGTTAGATCTCAGTGCTGCATTCGAGGCAGTCGACCATGTGGTGTATGGCCTGGCAAAACACAGTGTTCATATTGATTATCCT
>CALSBV010012154.1:213515-224279 GCA_943590825.1 Bovichtus diacanthus
TGTGTGTGTGTGTGTGTGTGTGTGTGTGTGTGTGTGTGTGTGTGTGTGTGTGTCGCAAGCCATGCTGACCTGTACCATCTGTGGTGAGGAGATCCTGTTGGAGGAGGACATGAAGACCCATGTCCTTCTCAGCCACCTGGAAAATGACACCCACTGTCCACTCTGCTCCCTGTCTCCCGTGTCTTACGATGAACTCCGCTTCCACATCAACTCTGCACATCCAGAGATGCATCACGGAGCCCAGGATCCGGCTTACTTCACATCCACTTCAGGCTGCTTTGCTGGAACAAAAACTGGTGTAACCGAGAGCAAAACGCCTCGGTCCTGCTGTGCTGGGGACAGCTGGGATACAGCTCCTGAGGCAACACACATTGATGACTCTAGTGTCACCACAGACTCAGTGCGCCCTAAACGGAACAGTACACTGAAAAGTGGGGCTTCATCAAATGGGGAGACTTCGACTTTGACGACACAGAGCCCTAAAACGAGACAGAAGTCTGTCGGGCTCTGTAACGAGGACCGTAACGGATTTAAATCTGAGCACAGCAAAGCCAAACAGAAACGGCTGTCTTTACCAAGAAAAAGTAATTCAACTTTTCCAAACTTTATTTCAAACTTTAAAGTCACCACTAACTTGAATTGTCCTGTCTTTGTTACAGAGAAGCTGTTCTCTTGCCCCATGTGTGCACTGGTCTGCAGCAGCTGTGTCGTCCTGCAGGAGCACGTTGAGCTGCATCTGCAGGAACAAGGCTCTGCTGAAGGTAACTTCTCTGCCTCTTAGATTTACAGGGTCTGTGCTGCCATGTACAGGTCACTCTGTTGAGTCACTCTGGTGTCAGCACACATTAGAGGAGGTAGAAAGTTCATTGTTTCCTAAAATGAAGAGGCCCTATAATTGTACATGTTGTATCTTTTATTGTTTGTTCAGAGTCAGCACAGGAGGCGTGCTCACCAGCCATGATGTCACAATCAGCCCGCCGTCTCTCAGGTGTGTCTCCTCGCCCACTCTCACTGTTAAATGCAGTCATGAAACTTTACAAGTGTGTACTTGAGATCAAAATGAAGGTTGAGTTCCAAGATGGGGATGGTTCGAACAAAGGGGGTAAAGGCCCCCCCACTTAATGCACCTAGCCAGATTAGCTGTCACAAAACTTTGCAGGTGTGCAGTTGACAACGAGATGAAGGCTGAGTTTGAAAATGGCCGTGGGTCGAGCAAGGGCGGCAGAAGTAGAGGGGTAGGAAGTGGAGAAGGGGCTATTGGCCCCCACTTCACACAACTGGCCCGATATGGCTGCTGGGCTGGAGTATGTTGAACAACAAATTGATCTCTCCATGCAACCAAGGTGTATGTATCTTCATTTGTACAAGAAAACACAGCAATACTACATGAAAGCTGTTCTCAGGTTGCTGATGATGTTATGGTTTTCTCTACAAGTGACGCATGTTTAGCCCTGCTAACAGCTGGGCTCTAGGGATGGCAATGTCTTTGTTGTTTGTCCATCTGCTGCTCCAACATTATGGTCCAGACTGAAATATATATGAACAACTATTGAATGGATTTCAATTTTACAGAATCCTACTGAATCTGATGATCCCTGACATTTCCTCTAGTGCCACCATGAGGTGCACTTTTGTGGTATTTAGTGAAATGTCTCAACAAGTATTTGATGGATTGCCTCTAGCATGGCTATAGATTCATCCGTCTAGTCTACAGCTCAGAATTTAGAAATGAAAAAGGCAGTTATTTTCCTAACAACGGATAACATAGTAACAAGATCATCAAGATGTTCTCTATCAACAGAGAACATTCAGTATTCCTTCTCTGATTGTACTGTAATGATGATTCTGACATCACCGTGATCTAGCCCTCTTTTTTTGTGGGGGGAGGGGATATACTGTATAATTTGATAATAATGAATTTTCCTAAATTCAGAATGTTTTTTAATGCTCAACAGCCACAGTATTGTTTTTAAATAGTATTTTTATTTAATGTTTTATTATTTTAAAAGACTTTAAATCAAATAAAATTTATTGATTATAGCCCAATATCACAAATTACACTTTTGCCATAGGGGGCTTTACAGACTGTACAGCATTCGACACCCTCTGTCCTTGGCTTACAAGGAAAAACTCCCCAAAAGAAACCCCACAATTAAAAGGGTAAAAATGGAAGAAACCTCAGGGAGAGACTGAGGAGGACGGGACGGACAGACGTGCAATAGATGTGTGTTGAGAATAAACAACATAGTAAAAATACAACATGGACAATCTATGTGACAGAAATGATGATGTGATCATAAATATGCTCTTAAATGTGGAGAGGGTGTCTGCCTCCCGAACGTACACTGCGAGCTGGTTCCACAGTAGAGGCGCTTGATAGCTGAAGGCTCTGGCTCCCATTGTACATTTAGAGACTCCGGGAACCACAAGTAACCCTGCACTCTGGGAGAGCAATGCTCTAGTTGGTTTATAAGGTACTATGAGATCCTTAAGATAAACTGGAGCCTGACCATTAATCGCTTTGTAGGTCAGGAGAAGGATTTTGAATTCTATTTTGTATTTTACCGGGAGCCAGTGCAGAGCAGCTAATACAGGAGTAATATGATCTTGTTCCCTAGTTCGTGCAATACATGTGCCATGATATTGCCATTAATAACCAACAGCTTAGATGATATAACAAAGTTGAGAAACAACCTTTTGATTTTGGGACGGTTGAAATTATTTTCTGGTCAGCCTGAGTGACAGACGGGGCAGAGGATAGGATTATGTTCATGTTAATATTAATAATATATCGTACGTGTGCAGCCAGCGTAATGCGCACAACCAAGTTACAAAAAACCCATTCACCCCGCTGCGGCTGTGACTAGGGAAACCCTGTCACATACGTGCAGACCCAGAAGTTAATATGCACGTTTTTGTTTACTTTAACAGTCCCAAATACCATGCTTATACACCATACCTACATGGTTTTGATTATATTTGATTCATAGGTTCCACAAATGGGGTCTGGGTAAAATACCTGTTATGAATCCGCCACAGTGAACTGGCATGATTTTACCACATTCCTATCAGATATCACTGTCAGTGCGGAGTCTGCTGTGAGTTAAACAAGACAGTTTCTTTTTTATTTCAGTTACATTTCAGAATATAAAACACTGTGCACAATTATTAGGCAAATTGTATTTTTGAGGATTCATTTTTATTATTGAACAAGTACGGTGCTCTCGGTCTATCCAAAATGTTAATAAACCTCAAACCTGAATATTTAAGAAGGTAAAAGTGAGGTTTTGGCATTCTTAGGAGAATATCTATGCGTGCACAATTATTATGCAACTAAATTAAAAACGAAAATTTTCGCATCTCACTTGTTTATTTTCATCTGTTAAAGTGAGAATAATAAGCAAACAAATAAACATTTCTGACATTTCAAAAAAGAAATCAGAGACCAACATAGCCACCCTTCTTTTCAATAACAGTCACGAGCCTTCCACTCATGGAGTCTGTCACTTTCTTGATCTGTTGACGATCAACATTTTGTGCGGCAGCAACTGCAGCCTCCCAGATGCTGGTCAGAGAGCCGAACTGTTACCTTCACTGTTAATCTCCTGTTTAAGAAGCCCACAAGTTCTCACCAGGGTTCAGGTCGGGTGAGGCAGGGGGCCATGTCGTTATTCTTTCATCTTTTTAAGGCCTTTACTGGCCACGCAGTGGAGTACTTGGATGCATGCAATGGAGCATTGTCCTGCATTAAAATCATGATCTTCTTGAAGGATGCAGACTTTTTCCTGTACCACTGCTTGAAGAAAGTGTCTTCTAAAAGCTGGCAGTAGGTTTAGGAGTTGATTTTGAGTCCATCTTCAACCCGAAAAGGTCCAACTAGCTCATCTTTAATAATACCAGCCCATACCAGTACCCCACCTCCACCCTGCTGGCGTCTGAGTCTGAGTGCAGCTCTGTGCCCGTTACTGATCCAGCCACGGGCCCATCCATCTGGTCCGTCAAGAGTCACTCATCTCATCAGTCCATAAAACCTTTGAAAAATCTGTCTTCAGATATTTCTTGGCCCAGTCTTGACGTTTCAACTTGTGTGTCTTGTTCAGTGGTGGTTGGGTTTCAGCTTTCCTTCTCTTGGCCACGTCTCTGAGCACTGAACACCTTGTACTTCTGGACACTCCAGGCAGGTTGCAGTTCTGGAATATGACAGCACTGGAGGATAATGGGTTCTTGGTACCTTCACGTTTGATTCTTCTCAAATATTTGACAGTTAATTTGCGTCTTTTTTTCTCAACACGTTTCTTGCCACCCTGTTGACTATTTGCAACAACACGTTTTATGGTTCTGTGATCATGCCCCAATATCTTAGCAATTTCAAGAGTGCTGCATCCCTCTGAAAGACTCAGTCAGTTAAATCTCTTTTTTGGCCCATTTTGCCTGAGGAAAAGAAGCTGCTTAATAATTATGCACTTATTATAGGGTGTTGATCTCCTTAGGCCAAACCCTCCCTCATTACACAATACACATCACCTGATATGCTTAAATCCAATAAGCATTCAAGTTTATACAGCTTGGAGTTGGAAAATATGCATAAAAATTATGTTATGGTCAAAATACTCACTTGCCTAATAATTGTGCACACAGTGTATGTTGTCTCTTGTAAGGTGTTTTTGACACAGATGTGCTTCATGGGGCGCACAGCACAATGTTTCTCTAGTGATAAAATACTTTAGGTTAACATAATTACATTTTAGTACTAATGGATGAAACCGACTGGATCAGTGAAAAGAACATCAGCCTCTCTGTCTCTGTTGTATTCATTATGTTTTCAATAACTGGACTTAGATGGAGTTTCTAATCTCTTTTGTAGGAGAGAAGAGATTTGAATGCCCTCTGTGCTCTGTCGTCTGCATCGACAGCGTCTCTCTGCAGGAACATGTGGAACTGCATTTCGACCATGGAGCAGCAGTGAAGTCTGCAGGTGGGCATATATCCATACCTCCCTGCTACACAAGTCCCTCACTTCCCTCTATTGCACTTTAAAAGTTGTCATTTTCCTCAGTCCTGTCTGATGTGATGCACACTCAGCGTCTACCTCTCTCAGCCTTTGTTCACAGCCCTGGCTCTGATCTGAAGCTGGCCTGGGAGCTCCAGCAGAAGGAGGAGGCCCAGCAGGAGCGAGAAGAGTTCAAGAAGCTGCAGGTCTGTTTACACACTGATGCATTTTTGTTGGAGTTCCAATTAATTTGTTAATTTTAACTTTTAAGGGTAAAATTGCAACTACCAGCATTATTTTGAGGGTTTACATTCATATTGCGGTAAAATTTTCCTGCTTTCCTGTTCAAACATTTGGGGTACCATGTACGTAAACAATAAAAGGACGACTATGCCCTCCTTTACTGTTTGTGTCATTTTATCCTCATAGTCATTGTTTTATTTCATTGTGCAGAAAATGTTCCACTATCCAAATACTCCCAGCAGACATCCAACTTCTCAGACTTCTCCTAAGCTGTAAAGTATAGTTTGCACATTAGCAAGACAAGCATAAATAAGGTGATTGGCAAAAGCACTGCCCGTAGATGTGCCACGAGATGGCAAGTGATATGAATCCGAACAGTTTCAGAGTTCATGGTGAGAATCATTTCTGACTAATAGTAGGAATTCATTATGAGGAAAAAATCCATCTGAAGCCACAGTCGGGTGGGGGGGGGATTAGTAGTGGATTCATTCAGCCCATAAAAACACGACCTGTATCCAACCACTTCTGAAAGCAGAGTCAATATAATTAGTTTTTTTGAGATTGTCCGGTGGGTGTGACTCTGGGGGTGCATAGCACTCCGCTAGTTGACTTCTTATGATAGAATTGTATTTTTCAAAAGCATGATCATCTGTTACATGCCGCTTGACACTTGACACCACGACACGCAACATCATCTCTTTCCTAGATTCCAAATTGTTCGGAGCTTTCAATTCAAATTCATTCATATACATTTTAACAGCATGTGGAATCCTCCCTACTAGTTTGCTGTAGGTGCGTATGGTGGGATTCAGATTGGATGAGGACAATAACAAACACTCCTTTTTAATGCTTGCTTCTCTGTGTGTTGGTTGGGGAAAGTGCCCTGCTGGTGTCGCCTCAATCCATTTAAAGGTTGACAATGTACAATACAAATATTTCAGCATTCTCTCTTACTAACATTAAGATATATTGGTTTTTGTTTCTGATGTGACTATATACCATGTTTCCACTTTAATTGTGGGGTTTCTTTGAGGGAGTTTTTCCTTGTACTGTGCAAGGGTCTCAGGACGGAGGGTGTTGTATCCTGTACAGGCTGTAAAGCCCACTGAGACAAATGTGTCATTTGTGATATTGGGCTATATAAATAAACTTGATTTGATAGTGGCACTTGGACCTTGACTTTGGCAACTCCTGCCCTTGGATCCATTATCCAATAGAGTTGTACACCTGTTCTAGGTGTCTTTGTCCATTTTGACTCTGAAGACACAGTAGTGTTGAAACATGTGCCTTTCTCTCTGAGCTTTGATGTTTGTTTAAGGAGAGCTGTTCTACAAAACTGTGTCTGTGTGCGTGTACCGTCTGAAGCTTGTGGTTTCTCTCCAGGTGCGTGTAATGCATCTAATACAGTAATAGCTTGGGTTTGGGGCTCTTTCATATGACTCCAGTGTGTCAGTCTGACCTGTGGTATGTTGTTTGTTGGGCAGAAGCAGTTTGGTCTGGACGGCAGAGGGGGCTACTGCAGACAGATGGAGAGGAGCATGGAGCGAGCTGTGGCCAGGGGGCTTATGGCCCCTGCAGAGTTTCACTGTCAGAGGGCTGAGATGATGGAGTCTCTGGCCTCAGGGGTCGATGATGGCAGGACCAGAACTCAGGGTATGTTTGTGCTTGTCCTGCAACCACAACTCTATAACAGCAACACAGACACACCGCTGATTTAAAGGAATACACCAAGGTCTCTGTAGATTTAGTCAACTGGAGCAGTTTTTCTCATTTGAACTCCAGATCATGTCTGGAGAGTCCGGTCTGCACATTATCTGGGGTTTCCCTTTCACACATGTAGCACGATACACCCTCTTCTTCACCCTCGGATGTTTGTTCTCTTCCTTTTTCACGCCCACTCGCCCGCCGTGCACGGCCCGGACAATGAGGGCCCAATCGGACATCTGCTGTCCAGTCCCAATGATTCCACATGTTCTCCCATCCCGCTCCTCTGGGTAATGTCTATATAAATTCAGGGTTGCGGTGCATGTGAAAGGGGCTTCACTCATCTGCGTGTACCCAACACTGACTTTGACATTTGCAGAACACGACACTAACACAATGTTGAATGTAAGAAGGAGACTACACTTTATTCATTCTCTAAAGGTACAATAATGACACAGGGGCTTTCAATACATAGCCTGTAAAAAATGAAATGCAATTTATTTTATACTTTTAATATGTAGCTGAGACTACTTCAGTCTTTTGAAGTATGAAAATTAGCTGCTGTTATATTTTTCTTTCCCATCAATCTCTCTTACAATTGAACCAAGAAAAGTAGTCATGTTAACAATACCCTTACACACTACACTTTTTAAAAAAAAAAATGTTTTTATGTTACACATTTCCTCTCGCACATTGCTAGACAAATCCACACAATATTTAAACTACCAAAGGACTGTTGCACTACTTTCAATGTTGCATTGGGGATGTGCATGGAAATCGGATGTAGGGTTTCTACTCCAATTACTTCAAATCATTCTCAAGATTTGGGAAAACACTGTTGCATTTAATTATAATCTGTGATCTCATCACCCAAATATCAATACATATTATGATTGAGTACTTTTTTTCTGGAAATTAAATTGGAATGTCAATTCTGAATCCATTGAATTCAATGTCCTTAATTAACAACATGGACCACAATGGACTAATGCAAGTAGAGGTATCGAAGGGAAACGGTACGTCTCTAACACTGAACAAATCTCTACTGTCTCACAGTACATTTCAACATATGACCCAACCTTTAGTTTTGTTTTATTCAATATTTGACATTTCACATTTTTAAATAAAGCAGTCCATTCAAAATGCTTCACAGAAAATTGATGCTCACAACATAAAAACAATCAACATCCTCTCGCAGCATGCATACTTCAACAACCATAAGATTCGTCATCACATGACTTTGAGATTGATGGAAGCAAAGACACAGGTCTGGTCTCTGACTCCCACCTGAGGGGGATGAGGACAGAAGTTCAGCAGTCTTTGTTACCAATTAGTACAATTGTACAATGTGCCTTGCTCCAGTGTTAATGACTTCCCTCATGTCAGATGGAACCAAAAGGCCTGATCTTGAAGATGAATCCAAGATTTACTAAAGTTCAGTACTGTCGAATATCATGCCATGTCTTTCTGCATGCTGCTTTTACATACGTGGACAATGTCCTCAGGTATTGAATGAGGAGTTGTGATTTGCAGAAGTTCAGGTATTTACATTCAACTGGAGAAGGTTATGAGGCGTCCAACATCAGATGTCCTCTGCTGTTGAAACCTGTTGAGGTTCTTTGGCTTTAAAGTATGAATAAGCAATACATTGGTTGTCTTCAGCGTGACAACAAAGGAAACAGTCCTTTGTTTTAATGCTGAAGCCTCTTGACAGTGAATAATGGGGCATTTTCACCACAGGAAATATCTGAGGGAGCCAAGAACTTTTGGAGGAACTCAGGAACTGTGCCTGAGAACAGCCCCTGGACTGGGGGTTGTACATTCTGATGATTCAGGAACTTTTGTGTTAGTATCAATATTACGACCATTTCTTGTTGGTTATCATTTTTATTTTTAAATTAGACTAAGCTGATGGCACAAGGGAGAGAGCTAGCGATTGAATGTGAGACGGGGCGGTGATGTGACAGCAGAGCGAGTGGCCAAGAGAAATTAAAGTTAAATAAAAAAAATTTCCCCTCAGCATGTCTGATCACATCCAACTCAAACATCACTCCATAGTAAATGTAAAGAGTCATTGCCCACGTGTGGAAATGTTGTTATCTCGGCCGAGAGATGTGATGGACAACACGTTGGACCACAACTAATCAAAGCTCGCCGTCTTTCACGACACGTGTGATTTCACCTAGAATAAGAATTTAAACAAAGTGTGTTTGCGAGTGTTGGGTTTGGAAAAGCTTTTTCACAGTTCCACCTGCAGCACCAGAAATTTCTTCATCCTTCACATCATTCCTCTTTCATTTCGTCCAAGTTTGGAATTAGAGTAGATGGACATGTTTATGAAGGGCACAGCTTTGTTGAGTTCCAACAGTAAATCGGTTCCGTACTGCAGTGTTTTTAGTTCTTATAAATGTCACAGACCTTTAGGCCTAGGGAGCATCAGTATTACAGGGCTTCAGGGGTTTGGCTCTACATTACAGGTCATTTAGCAGACGCTGTTATCCAGAGTGACTTACAGAGAACTAACTACAGGGACAGTCTCCTGGAGCAACTCAGGGTTAAGGTGGCAGCCTGGTATTAAATTCACAAACTTCCAGGGTTCTATTTGAAAGCCTGACCACTAGACTACAACCAGCCGCTCTATTCTGATCACTTCTGATGTCAATGGCTGGATGTAACTGAGATGTTAAACATTTCTGATTTTAAAAAAATGCCTTTCTACTTAAAAAGGTACAATGTTTAAGTAATGCGAAAATAAGTGAATAAACCATAAGCGGCAAGTCAGAAGCAGTTAAATCCAACATTAAGATCATAATGTCCTAATTTAAGGTTATGTAACCATTGCTGTGATCCCTGGTTACTGAAGGTATACAGAACATTACCTTACAGTGGCTTGTAGTTTTTAAAAACTACACTGTGACAAAAAGGTCCAGCAAAAGGTTAAACTTTATTTCCGTCCAGCAACGCACTGTTTGCCATCATGTGCGGTCATATGGAAAAACTTCTTCTCTGTGTGCACAACACCCTCAATGTTTTTGTCCACAGTGCATATACTGTCCTGAAGCACATTCCATTACCTGCTAAATCTGCCTTCTGTATCTTGTGATCATGGCTTAGCCTCTCATTATTACATTACATAGTTAAATATCATGAAATCTCAATTCTAGAAGAAGTAAATATACGATGTCACTGTGGTATTCGACAGTAGTTTAGTAAAACTATAGTTTTAGTTGAACTTGGAAAAAGAGAGACTTGTCCCCTCCTATTTCTGACCTGGACTCTCAGCTGTCACCTTTGTATATTGGTCAGAGTGAGATGTGATCTGTACATCAGTAACTGCTGCTGGGATGTACTGAGCTCAATTTGTTTCACATGCACTCTGCTCTGTTTGTCTAGGTGTGGTCCGAGCTTTGTCTGAATATTACCAGAGTGAGGGCAGAGACTGTGTCCATGTGTGGCTGAGTGCTGAGACAGACCACTACTGCTCCTCGTCAGGGGATAAAGGCTGGGGATGCGGGTACAGAAACCTCCAGATGCTCCTTTCCTCTCTACACACAATAGATGCATATGCTTCACTACAAGGTGCACACTCACTGCATAATCTCTGAGCAGAAATCACCACTCTATCTTTGATTTATAAGTCTGACATGCTTTTGTGAATATTCCCTGTTGAAATTGAAAGAAAAAACTGTAGTCCAACAAATAAAGGCCTGTTGCTTGTGTGAATATGACGGGTCTGAATTGGTGCTGTAGAAATGGACATTATACTAAGTTTATCAAGACAACGTGTGTGTGTGTGTGTGTGTGTGTGTGTGTGTGTGTGTGTGTGT
>CALSBV010012154.1:274279-313490 GCA_943590825.1 Bovichtus diacanthus
TATATATATATATATATATACATACGGCTCGGGGGTGTTTACAGCCATGTCAAAGCACATAATGTCTTTCGCTTGATTTGCATTCTGCTCTGGTGACACTCCTGTTGTGGAGACTAGTATCTCTAGTAGACTAGTAGCATCTGTACGATTGTTGACGATGGGTGCAAGACGAAAGCAATGAGTGACTGCAGTCATCCTGGAACCATCACATCAGACACAGTTACCAGTTAGCCATGTATAATAGAAGATGTAGAATGGACATACTAGAAATTCACCAACAAAAAAGAACGGGTAATCCAAGTCAAGATGGAGAAAATGTTAAAATATTGAAAAATATACTGCTGACACGATACACTGAGAGGAAACTGAGCTTACGATGACAGATAAACTGAGAATAAGTAAAACGGTAACAACTTTCTTCAGTTTTTTTTGCTTTAGTTGCCTCCAGGTGTGCACCTGTACACATGTCAGTTCCTTCCATGTACTTGCCGCTCTCCTCCTCCTCCAGAGAAGGCCGTGCCTAGTATACCTCGGGTGCAGAGTATGATCGAGGAGGCTTGGAAAGAAGGGCTGGATCCACATGGTGCGTCCCACTTCAACCAGCGGCTGCAGGGAACACAAGCCTGGATCGGAGCCACAGAGATCTACGCCCTCCTCACCTCTCTGAGGGTCAGGTGAGCACCACCCTGTCTAATTGGTGTGTTAAAGTACATAACCTCAAGCTGTATCATGTAGCATGAAGAGGAAGAGCCTGTTGTTCCACAGCATTCAAATGCTTCTAACGAGAGCTGTTTGGTGTGCAGATCCATTTGTTTTAACGTTTCTGGATTTCTACATAACACCCTCTTACCTTAAGCATTTGGGAGTGACGCAATTTGAAAAGGAAGCAGTAGCACTTGGGATTAACGGTTATGCAGCACAGACTTTATTCCATAAGCAGATGTTTCGACAACGTGCCTTCTTTAGAGCCTAAAACAGAAGCAAGGTAACATTTAATTATTTGTCTGTGCGGCTGATCCGATGTAAACAATAATGCATATAGAAAACGTATGTTGGATAAAACGATTCATGTACTTGTATTAAATACTTAGTAAGGCCTGCCTATTATTCCCACTTTTCTCTAGATATAGTGAGTATATATTCACTTTTCTTCATTTATAGTGAGTATATGTTCACTTTTCTTCATTTATAGTGAGTATATGTTCACTTTTCTTCATTTATAGTGAGTATATGTTCAATTTTCTTCATTTATAGTGAGTATATGTTCACTTTTCATTATTTATAGTGAGTGTAAAATGTTCTTTTTTTGTAATGAGCATAATATGTTGACTTTTGTCTGATGTGTATATATGTATATGTAGTAACTGTTTTATAAAAGCAATTAGCCACTTGAGGCTGTAAGTTACAGTGATTTTACAGCCTAAAACCCCCTTAGCTGTTGTAAAATCACTGTAACTTACAGCCTCTCTTGACTAATTGATTAAATATGGCACATTTGGGGTAAAACAGGTCAGTGTCTCATGAAGTTATCTCCCTGACCCTGATGATATCTAGGCTTAAGAAATGAGTGGAAGAACAACGGAATAGCACACGCAGAAACATATAGTGCCGTCTATTAAAGGGTTAAATACCTCGCCCTACTCTGTATAAGGCTAGAGGTCAAATTAATGTAATGCTGAACTAGACACTACACAATGGACTTGCCTGTGGTTGTTTTCAAATATAATTAAATTTTCATAAGATTGGTCTTTCTTCTATAGTTTTGGTCATAATTCTCACATATTTACCAACGTAAGTACTGATCTCTCAGAACACAGCAACTTGTCTAGACAGCAAGCAGCATGATTTCAGCATCAAATGATCAGACGAGTTGTGAACAATCTGTTTTCTACCTCCACTATTCTGATGCAAAAACATGAATGAATACACCCATATTCCCTCTCGCACCATGATCCATAACCCATCCATCCATCCATTAATTTTCTATCGCTTATCTCTCCCCAGCAACGTTTTCCAGCAATGTTTTCCAGCTGGATATTGGATCTGGATATGCGAGACTACACTGATTGTAATCCATTGCATTGAATTATACGCAGCCTACATAACACGTCTGCATGTCTGCGAGGGTCCGCTATGTTCCTTGTTACACAAATTACATCCACCTAGTCAGCAAGGATTTTTCAGTCTGAAATTTGTGACCAGGTGGACTGTGCGTTTTGCAGGTGTACCGACTGCGCAGGCTCCTGTTTCGTTCCACACTCCAGTCCAGTCGGTGGCGTATGCACCTTTTTAGCTGATTTGCAGAGAAGAAAAAGATAACAAACTGGAGGATTGCCAACATGAATAGCATTTGTTTTTAAAGGAATATAAAGCCAAATGGTGTTTTACTCCTGCCAAATAATGTAACGTGGAGTGTTGATGGGTAAATGCGCATGCGGACGCTCGATTGTAGTTTGACTGGAGCCGCGTGCAGTGGTCCACAGCTGTGCGACGCAGAAAGTATGTACGAGCCTAAAATGTTACACTAAGTAAGACTTGTCCCGTTTGTGTTTTCAGTGCCCGCATAATGGACTTCCACCAGCCGACCGGCCCTGCTGACACCCACCCCCGGCTGTTTCACTGGGTGAAGCAGTACTTCCAGTCCAGCAGGAGTAGCAGACTGCCCCCCAGAATCATTCACACCTCCCTGCCCCCGCTTTACCTACAGCACCAAGGTACACAGAAACACCACCTGCCATATTCCTTCATCACACACTATATAGCCATAGAGGAATGGTGAGGTCTTAATGCACTTGCACTTACATGTTTCTTTAATTTGTTGATGTTTTTAGGCCTGATATTAATGGTTGACACATTTAAATACATGAGTTGTTTAGCAACCAGCATTTCTGCTTGTTTATGCCTCTAGGCCTAAGCATCCGGGGATTATTTTTTTAAACGTATAAGATGGATTTTTACATAAAGTGTGTTATAACTTAAAGGAATAACTCAAAGCATATTATGAGACATTCTAGGAAGCCATGCATGTCCCCCTCAGGATGAATTGTAATAACTTTAGTGATCCTCTGACTTTTTCATGTGCACCATCATCAGGTCAACATTTCAGTTGTTCTAATAGTTTGCTTTATGACTAAAAGCCTGTAGAACTAATAACATTCCCATCCGCCTAAGCTGTACTTTTTTTTTTTGCTAATTAGCGAACGTTAGCATGCTAACATGCTTAAATAAGATGGTAAGCATTACCTGATAGAAATGTGCATCATCATTCTGGATGCAGAAGAATGGAAGGCTGCAGAAATTATTCCACTGCCCAAAAAGCAAAAGGAAACGTACAGGTGCCAACAGCCGCCCTGTCAGCATCACTACTCATGGAGAGAGTAGTGTTCAGTGTTTGACCAGCTCTCACTTTGTTTCTGGGAATAAAAATTACTAAAGAGGGACATTGTACTACTATCAGTGGCTCAGTGATCTAGACAGACATTTGATTTAATACACCATGAAATACTCTGAATAAAACCTGATGCTTATGGTTTTACTTCTTCTGCCCTTGATCGGATGAGAAGCTTCCTCATAGTATCGTCTCATCCTGATTACTGTGCAGTGAACAGAATGATGAGCACTGACTGCTGTTCAGTCTGATGTCTCATGGCTGAAGGTGGAGGATGGGTTCAGATATTGTTCATTTAGTTATATTGTATATTACTTTCTAAAATAAACGGTTATCAAACAAGGCAGTTGAGGAGGGGTCACATGAGTCTACCCAACCCAATGCTATGAAAAAAGCTGTGGGTCCCAACCTGGCAGTCGGGACCCACTGTGGGGGTCGCCAAAGCTTCACGGAGGCTTGAGAGGACTTCTTGTTTTTTAAGGGGTGTAAGACACCTTTTTAAAAAAATTATAAATAAAATAGAATAAAAATACAGTTGGCCTGTATCTCAAGATTGTATTCATTTCCGTAAAGAACACTAAATGAAATAAATTTTGGATTCTCATTTTTTATCAGAGAGTCGTCCCTCTCTGATAAACAGCCTCGTGCTGCATTAGAAAAGTACACGTTAAAACAACCAATGACTTAAGAGAACAATGGCCAAGCGTCATGGAGAAGAAATAACTGAATATTTACCCTATTAAATATGAAAGATTTTTTAAATAGAAAAATAAAACATAAGACGGACAGAATTGCATTAAAAGTTAACAAGAATAAGAGGAAAACTCTCTGATGCAATATTCACAGGAAATAACCTGCTCAAAATTCTTCCGAATCCCTTTTTACACAAACTTCCTGCAGTTACTATTTGGATTAATTGTTAACAGTTTATCTGTTGTTCTGAACTTTTATTGTTACGCGTTGCATATAATATGAAATATCCATAAAAACATGTCCCTCAGTCAGGGGTCGTGAGTTTACTCAATGATAGAAGACAGCTCCCTTAAGGAAAAGGGTTGGGAACCAGTGGTGTAGAGTCATTTCTCTGTGCAACCGTTTGATGTGCTTTATACAGTCTCTCAGGAAAATACGAGGGTTTGATAAGCAGCTGAGGAGGTTCTTGATAACAGACAAAATCAAAAAAATTGTTTTCTTTTGATTTTGCAATCATACATCCAGCCACACATCCTCTGAAAGCCCTCAGTCTGTAGTTTGTGGCTGTAACGTTTCATGAGGCTGTGATTATCCAAGAGGTCACAACGGCTCATTTTATACAGTGAAGTCAATTTCAAAAAAGCAGTCTCACTACAATGAAATGGCTGCTATGGGGACTACCGTGACACGTGGATGCAGCTGGGCTCGTTGAATCCACAAGAGTCTCAGCTTTCCACTCGTACACAATGTGCAATTCCAAGACTGTTTAAGGACCCCAGCATGCAGAAATATTCAAATACACAATAGGAGCAAATAACACATTTATGCTGCATGAAAACAACTGCATGTGTGCCCTAAACTGTATGAGCTTATCATAAAGTGGACATGTCTGTAAAGGGAGGCTTGTGGTTTTCATAGAACCCATTTTTATTCACATGTCTGGAGGTGAGAGGTCAAGGGACCCTGTGAATACGGCCATGCCAGTTTTTCCAAGACGATTGCGATTGGTTTAAATTAATACAAACAAGCCAGAGCTACCTCAACAGCGCTAACTGACACTAGCACAATTGTAAACTCTTCGTCCTGTTAGAAAAAAGGCTTTACCAAACGTTACTCAAACAGGAGGAAATGGTGTATTTGTTGGGGAGTATTTTCAGTTGCTGATTAATTAACATTTGGTGCTCTAGAGAGAATGTGTGACAACAGGACGGTGTATGTTTAACAGCAATGAAGCTCTGGCTTTTGATTCACACACACAATAGCTTACTTGTTAGGAGATGATTCACTGTTGGTCTGGCTTTGCATGTCATATTTGTTGACTGTGAGAAGAAGAAAAAGGTATCAGCAGGTTTATCTAGTTTAGTTTAACTTAGTCTGTAAGATGGCAAGCTTTTGAAGGTGCCTGTATAGTCCGTCAGAAGTGCTTGATGGATGCTTGAATTGTGTCTCAAACCCCCCTCGCTGTCTGACATATGGGACATCTATGTCGAACAATTTCTGTAGATTCAGAAATCGAACATTCACACCCACCTAATGCTGTGATTGGTCAGCTGTGCTGAGATGAAAAAAAGAGATCCGGTTTGAACTTCTCTCTACCTCTCTTTTTTCCTTTGTTACACAACTAATTCTGTCACTTTGCATGTGAACAGCCAAGTGCAACAGTATGAATGTTAATGGCTGTATGAGTACGTGTCCCACTCAAACAAACTAAAACGGGAAGGACAACAGACCCTGACCCCCCCCCCTAGCCCCGACCCTCCTTATCCTTATTCCCTCCAACCCGGGTAACAAGTCCCTATCCAGCACTGACCCACAGAAAGAAAGGAATAAAAAAAAAAAAAAAAGTGAAAGAAATACTTGCACAGTACATTTCATTTAACTGACGCTTTTGTCCAAAGCGACTTACAATAAGTGCAAACAATCATAAGGATACAACTCCGAGCAGCAATCATTTTTATTTTTTAAAGAATGTATTATTGGCCATGGTGCTGTTGAAACAGGTGGGTTTTCAGTCTGCAACAGAAGGTGTGAAAACTTTCTCCTGACTTGACATCAATGAGGGGCTTGTTCCACCATTTTAGAGCCAGGATAGCAAACAGACGGGTTTTGTTTGAGGGGGATCTGGGTCCTGCTCACAGTGAGGGAGCAGCGAGCTGATTGGCAGACGCAGAGCAAAGTGAGCGAGCTGGAGTGTGTGGTTTGACCGTGGCCTAGATGTAGGAAGGGACTGAGGTTAGTCTTCCAGTGTCACACCCAGATTCCTTGCAGTCCGAGTTGGGGAAACCAATGTGCCAGTGTTAATGGTAAGGTATTGGATGGGAGAGCCCTTCCCCAGAAGGAAAAGCAATTCGGTGTTGTCGAGGTTGAGTTTTCAAGTGGTGTGCAGACATCCACGGAGAGATGTCAGCCAGACAGGCAGAGATCCGTGCCTCGACCTGGGTTTCATATTTGGGACAGAATCAGTTGAGTGTCATCTGCGTAGCTGTGGCAGGAGAAGCCGTGAGAGTGAATGACAGAGCCAAGTGAATTGGTGTATAGAGAAAAGAGGAGCGGACCCAGGATGGAGCCCCGAGGAACCCCAGTGGTGAGTTGACAAGGGTCCGACTGAGACCCTCTCCAAGTTACCCTGTAAGTGTGGTCTTTTAGGTAAGATTCGAGCAGGGAAAGAGCAGAGTCTGAGACTCCCAGTTATTGGAGGGTGTAAAGGAGGATATCTGATGGTTCACTGTGTGAGCTGAAAGGTCCAGAAGGATGACAACAGAGGAGAGAGAGGCTGCTCGCAGTGTGAAGTTCCTCAGTGACAGCGAGGAGGGCAGTCTCAGTTGAGTGAGCTGCCTTGAAACCAGATTGGTGCGGATCAAGAAGGTTGTTCTGATGAAGGTAAGAAGACAGTTGATGGTTAAAGACGTACACTCAAGTATTTTGGAAAGAAATGGAAGAAAAGAGACAGGTCTGTAGTTGTTCACTTCAGAAGGGTCGAGTGTGGGTTTCTTTAGGAGAGGGTTCACTCTTACCTCTTTAAGAGTGTTTGGAAAGCGACCAGTTGTTAAGGAAGTGTTGATAAGATGGGTGAGAAAAGGAAGAAGGTCAGGAGCGATAGACTGGAGAAGGTGAGAGGGGATGGGATCCAGGGGGCAGGTGGTAGAACTTCATTCGGAGAGAGGGGGGGGAGAAAGAACTTGGAGTGGGGGGAGTTGGGAAATGAAAAGCGTATGCCATCTATCTTTTTTACAAAGTAGTTGAAAGTAACTTGGTAGAAGGGAGAAAGGAGGTAGGGGGCCGGAAGATCGAGGAGGGTGGAAAAGATAGTGAAGAGTTTTTTGGGATTGGAAGAGGAGGATGGCATTTTAGATTGAAAGAAAGCACTTTTTGCTTCAGGAATAGAGGAAGAGAAAGAGGAGAGAAGACATTGATAGGCAAGGAGGTCGTTAGGGTCTTTTGATTACCACCTTTCAGCCCCCCGTAGGATGGTTCTGTCAGCACGCACTGAGTCATCCAACCAGGGAGCTGGAGGGGACTGGTGAAACTGCTGTGAAGTGCGAGGACAGAGAGAGAGTAGAGAGGAGAGTGTCTGACAGCAGAGGGGTTACAGTGAGGTTAGAGGTCGAGCAGTTTCTGGTGAATATGAGGTCGAGGTGGTTGCCAGCTTTGTGAGTAGGTGGGGACGGACACAGGGAGAGAGCAAAAGAAGACAGGAGAGATAATAAGTCTGTTGAGAAGACTGAGAAGAACAAGCAGAGGGCCATTTTCAGAGAGGAGAACGTCCAATTCCTCCACAAACTCCCACAAAGGACCCAGAGGATGGTAAAGAACACCAATGTTTAATGTAACCGGGTGAGTTACAGTGACTACATGAAAGGCGAAGGAGTGAAGTCTGGCAATTGGTAGAGAGAGAAACTCCATTTTGGGGAGATCAGTGACCAGTTTACATACGCACACAGATACCTATACCTTCATAGAGACACATCATACTCATATACATACGAGCTGCAAACCCAGAAGTCGACCATACTTTCATACTCGCCATATTTAAACAATATTGTGTCTCCCGTGTCTGTGACACCCAACTTTTCACCCCACCTTCCCTTGTGGCTCTTCATAACAACTATAAACCCTGTGTCCTCCTGCAGGTCACAGCCGCTCTATTGTGGGCTTGGAGCAGAAGAAGAGTGGGAGCCTTTGCCTGCTGCTTCTGGATCCTTCCACCTCAGCATCAGACACCAAAAAGCTGCTGAGCAGCGACACCGTGTCACCAGCCGTCCGCCACCTCAGGAAGTTCCCTGGCAGCCTGAAGCACAAACAGTACCAGCTGGTGGCAGTGCAGGGCATGCTGTCTGCGGAGGACAAACAGGTGTGTGTGATGTGTGATGTGTGGTGTGTGTGTGTGTGATGTGTGGTGTGTGTGTGATGTGTGTGTGTGGTGTGTGTGTGTGATGTGTGTGTGTGTGATGTGTGCTTGATGTGTGTGTGCAGGCTTGATGTGCAGGCTTTGAGGAAGGTTCAAATGAAATGCCTGAGCACACTTTGTTTTTTGTTTTTACAGACTAGCATCTTGAGCTCCAGGACATTATGTGCAGAAAGGATCCCATGAATGAGGCCCTTCTTATCTCGTTGTTTTTACTGTGAACAAACATTTTATTTCTCACTTCAGGAACTATTTAATGTAGTCATTTGCTAATAAATGTTGTTATGTACACTTTTTTAATGTTTTTAATAAACTGTTACAGTTAATGATTGTGTGAGAGCAGAATGAACCGGACTGTCAAAATCACACTGGTAAAAGAAGTACAAATACATAAAATATTTGTTTGTATAATTGCTCCATCCCCATTCCTTTGACACACCTCAACCATCAGTCAGTAGCCACCTGTTTGTGGAAGTCACATGAGAAGCTGAGTGGGTCATCTGTGTAACCAAGGCGATGAGCAATTCTTGGTTCAATACTGCAACTGCTCTGGGTTTCTGTCGTGTTTATGGAGGAGCAGCCACCACGTCTGAAATAAAAAGCACCTAACACTAACATCAGTGAAAATAGTTACAATTTAATCAAATCAAACATTACCTCCAGGGGAAGCTCTGCTAGCACAGCGAATATCACATGTTTAATAAATCATTTATTCAACAAATATCACATGTATTACACATGCATCATATTCGGAGTACATTTACTAACTTAATCCTTTTTTATTACTGATTAATTTATAAATTTAAGCATGTTAGTTGTGACTGAGTAAGTGGACTTTAGATCAGCTGCTCAATCTTGTAGTCTGTTTTTAAAAAGGCAGCAACAACACCAGGGTGTCTTGTTCAAATGTCTTCTTTAGTCCAACCAACAGTCCAAACCCCGAAAATAATCAAACAATAATGTGATGAATACTTTTGTGATTTTATAATTGTATTGAACGTCGATCTGCTTGTAGATATTTAGTTTTCTAATAACACTACCTCCATTTTTTTATTTCTAACCATTAAAAAAAAAAAACATCCCCCAGGATGGGGGTGGCTGTCTGTATTTGACAGTCCATATCTTTTGAAAAGAATAAGCTTAAGGAGAGTAAAGTCACTCCATTCCTACATGACACTTTAGGCCTCTCTTGCATACTGGAATGGAATCTATGAAGGATACAGTTTCTGAGGGATTTCAATAAAAGTAAAACGTGTGACCACCAACCCTTCTCCCCTGCTGAGGACGAAGTGAGGACATCTGGCCTTGGCTGCATCCAGTTAGACAATTCCTCTTTTCATCTCTCATCTTGCTGCTCCCACCACCGCTATTATGAAGGTGTCATAATAAATCCCTGGAGTAGTCTTTTGAATGTATGACTAAATAAAAGGAGAGATGTTTGAATACTTTTCTCCGTGTTGGGTGAAACATGAACCATCCCTCCGTATTTAGTGAGGGTTCAGCCTCTATACAGTTGATTCTGTTGTGTTTATGTACCGCATACTTTGGAAAATATGCAGTCACTTGAATCACTAACGGGGCTGTTTCAACATATTTTAAACAGCCCCCCCACCCCCGTCCTGAGTATTTGCTGAAGTGCGTTGAGGGGCAGCTCTCTCTTTCTCAGCGCGCGCTCGACGCGCATCTGTAAATCAGGAGGGAGCACCGGATCGTATTTCTATCATCACAGTGCGTTGATGAAAGGCATTTCCTGATGATAGCACACACACTGGAGCCTCGGGCAGAAGAACCAGCAGAGCAGGTATGCGACATGTTGTCAACTTTATGTGCATCGTTTTTGTCGTGTAGCTGATTCTACTTGGCCATTAGGAGTCGGATCTGAACTGTTTCCCTCTTGATGTGGAATGTCAGCTGGTTAATGAGGATAGATCAAGTGATTCCAATACGTTTATTTATGAACACATTTAGTGTTCTGTAATAAAAGTGCTTAACAAAGAGATGGAATAAAACACAGACACAAATAAGAGAATGTAAATTAATTAATTAATATGCATGGAGCATTAAATGAAAACTAACCACTGTTGTTTTTTAATAGCGCAACACAACACTTGGATAAATGGGTAAACACCTGCTATTATTTTGCTTTAGTTATCATGAACGTAAAGACTCCCAAGAATGAGTTGGTGCAACACAGAGGCTTTAAGCTGATCAACGGCACTCGTGATCCAGATGATGTGGATCAGATCCACAACCTGGAGATCAGAGACTCCGATGTGTTTATCGTCACATACCCAAAATCAGGTGAGAGGCACCGCGTGTCCTGAAGGGGCACCGTGTGTCCTGCAGAGGCACCGTGTGTCCTGTGTCCTGCAGGAGCACGTGTGTCCTGCAGAGGCACCGTGTGTCCTGTGTCCTGCAGGGGCACCGTGTGTCCTGCAGAGGCACTGCTTGTCCTGTGTCCTGCAGAGGCACCATGTGTCCTGTTGGAGGTGGCAATTGTCTCCACCCTCCGCGCGTTCGTTTGGATCTGAATAGAAGAACTACCCTAAGTCGAATGTAATTATCAATCTGCTTTATTAAGTAAAACCAAAGATACGCCTTAATACAGAGTACTCTGGAGCTCACGACATACACAGAGAGTGTCAGGTCATGAAGTCTGACTCTCTTACAATTTCACATGATTTTTATGCACAAGTTATCACATAGATGTGTGTTTGCTTCTTTGTTCTTCCTTCAAGGCCGTTCCTCCTCTCCGTCTGTGTGCAGGTGGTGGATTTCCGTGAAGAGAGATGTTATTCTGCAGCTAGTAGATCTCCAGACCATGAATGGAGTCATTGACTTCTGTTGATACATAGATATTGTAACATGTACTCCCTGCTCTTGTCCCGTTCCTTTATCAGGTTTGTACTAGTACACTCTGCCTTCACATAACCTCAGCCCCCACCTTTGCCGCTCTGCCTAGTGAGCGATAGTTATGAGACTCACTTCCCCCTTATGCATATGCTTCCTTCTTACTGCAAAACACACATACTTTATATACAATATTGATCACTATTGATTACTGAAAAATATTAAATGTCTACAGTCCTGCAGAGGGAGGTCACTTCAGGTCAATTTGATTGTTGGAAGGAACCAGCCTGATTAGTATGAACACATGAATGTACACTCTTTTGTTAGCTGCAAATTGATTTGAGCAGCGAGCAGGGTGTATTGTAAAAACACTCTCAGGACAAAGCTCACACACAGAACAGGAGAGGTGTGTTTGACCTGACTGCTGCCATAGGACACACACAGTGTGTGAGAGGTGTGCTGTGTGTGACAGGGACCATCTGGATGCAGCAAATCATGCTGCTCCTCGAGACAAAGGGAGATCTGACTGCCATCAGTGAGCTCAGCAGCTCCAGCAACGCTGAATTCGTCCCTGGCTCGAGGTGATTGGCAACAGACAGAAGTTTATCACATTGCCGTCCCCCAGGCTGAGGGTCACCCACCTGCAGCTCCACTTCATGCCTCCTGCTCTGAGCCAGAAGAAGGGAAAGGTCAGCTCTCTCACATGTGGAAGACTAATCTTTAGGTCCTCCTATTTAGTATTAATAAGCACTATACAAACATGTAATATATGCATAATAACACACTTGAATGTCATTGTAAGCAGGTATGAGGACATTTCTAAGTCTTTATTACAGTAGTTGTTAACAATTCTAACTTCTCCTATGAAGACATCTTTTATATTATTACAACTGTGTTTTACTATGTCATCATTCATATCTGTTTTATAGAGCACATCTACTTCTGGGAGTTATAGTTGTTAACAAACACATAATAAATAACATAAATGAATAAATAAAAATACTTTTGTCTGCTTGCAACTACATCAGACGGGTTGTTGTAGAGACAACACAAAAATAAAGTACTTATCAAGACTGATGAAGCATGGCAGAGTGAGGATGGATGACTCCAACTTTCTCCTTTCATGTACTGAACATTAAGCACCATTGGCGACTGGAAGAATCACTTCACTGTGGCCCAGAACGAGAGGTTCGACGAGGTCTTCCGCAGAGAGATGGAGGACACCTCCCTGTTTTTTATCTGGGACATCAGGGGCATTGAGTGATGATCAGCTGTCAGTCTGCTATACTGAAAAAAAACATTCATGTCAGCCTCTTTCCTTCTGCCATACCAGCCTGCGGGGTTACACTTCACTTTACTGCAGTTTTCTAAAGCTTACTTTGGTCCAGGCAGCCTTTGCTTTCCATTCATTTTAGTACACTTTGAAAATCTCTACAAAGCTTTTTTTTTAACATAGTGGACTTAATTTTCTTATGATCATCCAGTAGATCTGTTGTGATGTCATGTGGTCATATAAAAAGATACCTCCAACCATTGATAACGTCTCTCACAGGGTTCATTGTTTTACTGTTGTCACGGTTACATCATTGTTGCTTGGTAATGCAGTGCACACCCTTTACCTCTGTATAACCATGGAACAAAATCTTAAGGCAAGCTGTCTGTTCACTGTGGTGGCTTATATCAGGTGCTTTTAAAGTCTAGAAGCTATGAAGATAATGGTGAAAGCATGTTGTCTCAGTGTGTCAGCCAACAGGGGACCACACTTACTGTTAATGTCAAATACCATAGAGATGTGAGCTTGTGGACTCAGGTCACATGACTTCAGCCTCAAGTCGGGAATCTGATGACTCGTGGCTTCACTTGGATGACTTGATTCAAAATGATGTGATTACACCTCGTACTTTTCCTGACAACAGATATACGATGAATCAGTTGGTAATCACATCGCAGAGCAGGCGTGTTGGTCAGTACACACAGGCAGAAATATTAAACATATGTTGTGATATGGGAATGATTCTGTCAGAGTGAAGTGCAGTAAGATGAAGGACAACACTGAAACAAAACTGCCACTTATCCTGTGATCACATGTTGCCAGATGTAGATTATATACAGTATATATATTTTTTTTAATTGACTATTTTATTCAGGAAACTTGTATTACTGTTTATATGCAGACAATAAACGCTGATGCATTTGAGAAGTTCGGCCTTATTCTTTCACCTTATGTGCATCGACTGTAATCCCCTTCACCCTGCTCCATTACTGACGGTGATGTGTCAAACTAATCAGTCTTTCAGTGTATCCGAAACATTGCATTGTGGGATTGTTAGCCAAACATAGTGTCTAAGCTACGTACTTATTTTAGGGCACTATGAGGTGCAGCTCAGTGATACTTTGTAGGCTATACAAATAGCTTTGACTTGTTCAGTATTTATCAGCATTTGTAGTCGCATGTAATCAACACTTGAGTAAATATAATTACTAAAGTTTTGTACTAAAAACTGCACTAATCTAATAACCAATTATTGGTTTGTTGTATTAAGTATTTGTACTTGAGTATTTGAATGTTTTGCTTCTTTTTAGGGGAAAATACTGTATCCGTTTTACTCCACCATTTAAATAATCTAACTTGTAATGCTGATGGAGGTATATTAATGTTCTTCCTGGCCAGTCTTGATGTTTCCCTGCCTCCTGCTGGTCGGCCACTGGGATGCCCTGCATGTCAAACAGCACCAGACCCAAGTCACACATTTATTTGGTCAATTTTAATTGTTGAGGCATAGAAATTAACACAAATGGGCGTATATGTAAATGTTGTATTTATGAAGATTTCCTCTGCAGCGGCTGTTAAGAGTCTTTGTAAAAATTAATGTGCGTAATGCTCATGTTCCAGAGGAGCAGGTCTGTTCCCGACATCAGTCTGTCGTACTCCTGCTTTAGTCCTCATCACTTCCCATCTCTAAAGGGTCAAAGTCTGGGTCGTCCTCATCCAGGTCCAAGTCCTCAATGTCCTGGAACAGAGACTCGTCCACTTCGACGTTGTTTCCAGCTGCAGAGGGAGAAAGCAGGTGTGTGTCAGAATGAATCCGGTCTCCATTAGATCCGCTCTGAACTGAAGATTTGAGTTTGACATATTCTTGATGTTACAATGTTAACACGTTTGTACCAAAAGATCACATTGATTGGATTCATTTGAACTTTCAATGAATTTTACATTACAGGTCATTTATCAGACGCTCTTATCCAGAGCGACCTACAGTGACTAACTACAGGCACAGTCCTCTGGAGCAGCTCAGGGTTAAGTGTCTTGCTCAGAGGCTCAATGGTGGCAGCCTGGAGTTGTACTCACGACCTTCTGGTGCTCTATTTGAAAGCTTGACCACTAGACCACTGTTCAACCACCACCCAATTGGGCTTTGAATCAAAACTGGCTTACCACAACAGATGGATGAAAAACTGAAGAAATGTTTACACTTGAGTTATGTTAATGTTGTTGTCCATAAAAAATAAAAGATTTTCATCTTGAATTACACAAATATTATTTGAATCAGTTTCAAACACTCACTGTCTTCAAGGAACTGAATGTCCGACGTGTCCAGGTTGTGGTCTGTCTCAAACAGCTGTTTACCTGGGGAGGGACACATTTTCTTTAGTAGTTCATAGACTTCTACTTTGAGCCTTGACAGAGTAATGTTGAAGAGTTTACCAGTGAGTTTGGTTTTTCCTGCCTGCTCCTCCTCTTTCTGTTTTCTCCTCCTCAGCTCGGCCATCTCCACCTCAAACTTGGCTTTCCATGCCAGGAAGTTTTCAATGGTTACCACTGTGCCTTGGAACAGCACCTGTCAAACACACTCGACATTATATACCGTCACATTCATTCTTTAGCTTAATACTAAACTTAACTTCCTAATACTGCGGTCATCCTAAAGAGAGAACGATGTGGTGCTTAACCCCATGTGTTCATTCAGAGCTCAAAGCAAAGCCTCTGTTCTAGTAAACATCTGCCTGTAATGTACTAAAGCTAAGAAATATGACTGAAATTAATGATATCGATTTATCACGTGTATGTGAAATGTATATTTTGCTGTTCTCACCTTCTCTGCTTCCTCTGCCTCTTCCTCTTTCCGCCGCTTCTCCTCCTCTCGTCTGTTTTTCATCACATCCACTATTTCGTTGAGTTTCTCCTGGACGGCCGTCACCAGGGTGAAAATCATCACCATGCCCAGGTTTTCTTCTGCCTGCAGAGTAACCACACACACACACACACACACACACACACACACACACACACACACTGTGGATACTGATTCCACTGGTAACAGACAGATCAGGAGATGCTGGGTAATGAGGACTGCAGAAGGAGACACTGGTGGCGGCCACCGTCTCCAGTGCACATCTAGTGAACATCTATTTCATACTGCTGTGAAAACATCTCCTTCCGTCAACTAGAAACTTGAAGAAGTGTCCCGCCAAAAACAACATTTTACAAGATTACATATGAACACAACATGGTAACGTTATGATTTACCTTTGCCCAATACATTTTTACTGAATAGAGTAAAAATGTAGGAACTGATCAGCTGAATCAAAATTTAAATGTCTTATTTTCTTTCGGATCTTAACACGTCGATAGGTCTCAGTAGGTCTCGAGGCGCCGGTACATACGATACTTATGGTACATACGGTGCTTATGGTACATACGGTGCTTACGGTACCTGCGAGTACCGTCACATTTTCAGAATTTTGGCATCGACTTGGTACCGAAGTGTCGGTTGACCTGACATCCCTCGAAGATATTTGTGAAATTTGTAAATGCTCTGAAATGTGATTTGGTGATAGGCTGTCTGCAGCGTACAGTTTGGGGAATGTGATGGTGGGACAGTGCTGATGTAATATTGAGCAGAATTCCATTTGAGATGAGTTTCATTCTATATTCTCAAGTTTTATTCAAAACATCACCGACATCGATGTTGAGTTTGGGAGTAGCTAATTAAATGATCTCAGACTATGTTCAGGTGAGTAATAACCTATTAATTCAAATTCTAAAATGTCGCTGTAGAGAAAGCTGCACATGACAGGTGTGATGTGGCCGAGTGTTGCTTCTGACCGAGGCAGGATCACAAAGAGTTGCAATCATCAAGTCTTCTCCATTTCGCTGAATGACGGTTCTGAACTGTAGGAAACAGCTTGAACGACTCTCTTGGCCTTCAAAGTAAAGTTTGAGTTAGTAAGAAGTTTCTGGGAGGATGTCGTCGGGAGCCAACTGAGCTGGGTTTTAATAATAATAATAAATAATAACCATAACTTCTGCCATTAATCTTTCAACCTTTTATTCAAAAATGTTATTTTATTAAATCTACTATTTTTGGAGAAACATTTTTTCACAAAAGCTGAAATTTGAAATCATTTATACTTGATGTTGCAATAATAATAATAATAATAATAATAATAATAATAATAATACATTTAATTTAGAAAAACGCTTTTCAAGCTACAAAAAGACCCTATGTTGACCCAGTAACTGAATTACATTCCAGTAAGTAACCAGTATCATCAATTATGGTTGGTTATACCGACTTACAGCGCGACGTTAATATATATCTACGTTATTTAGTTCAATAAGTCTATATGCACAAAAAAAAAAAACTGCATGCAATTTGCAAATGCACTGGAAAGCAGCGTTGATACTAATTTTCAACATGACCAGGAGAAGAATGTAAAAAGTGCGTTCCATGCAAATCAACGTATTTACATCATCGACCGAAAAGATAAAGTGTCATTCCAACCCTACAAATATGATAAATGCTCAATTCCTTCTCAGCAGCTGGTGTTTCATTGACAGCAGCTGTCAGGCGGAGCCCGGCTGGGCAACAAGAGACAAATAAACAAACTTTTGCTGGAACTTAAAAATCGTGGGCAGACTGTGTTGTTCGCTGTGGTTTTGAGGAGCACAGTTTTCTAAACAGATCTTAATTTTCTGTTAAATGTGCTGCAGCTGAGAAGCTAAACTTTAAACTAGCAAACTGAGTGGTAGCAGTGCACTTCTTCCAGGTGAATGTTTGCTTTGACCAAAAAAAAGAAAGACATTTCTTAAGTTGGACTGCAAGTATTGGTTTTAAGTTTGCTCTTTTGGCAGTTAAAATACAAAAACATTTGCAAAAAAGAGCATCCAAAAAAACACACTGAACAATTCCAGGTTGACAAACAAGCAATTGAGAGGACACAGACGAGGGATGTCACGAGAACAGATACCTTGGTACCAATTCAATGCCAACATTCTGAAAATGTGATAGTACTTGTTTTCTTCAGTACCGCATGTACCGTAGTGCCAAGAAGTGCAATCGGGGCTCGACACTAATGGCGTCCCGCTTTTCCATGGACGATAGAAAATGTGTTTAAGACGCAGTAAACTCACTATAGACGCGTCCAGGGGACGCACCCTCCTCCCCGATAATGCTACATCGTGAACAACAAATCTGTGCTGAAATGGACAGGAGGAGAGTGAGTTAACTTTAGCAGCCGGTGAACTGGGGTTCCATAGAGTTGCATTCAGGTTCTATTCAGTAAAAATTAATATTGGACAAAGGTACATTTTAAAGTTGTCATGATGTGTTCAAATGTAGTCTTTGTAGCGAAACTTGAATACAGTTTTCACAGCAATATAAAATAGATGAGGGAATTATGACCTGTTAAACTTCCCAACAAAAACGAGTATGCAGATGGTAATAAAAGGAGTGTAGTATGTTGAAGTATATGGGATTTATCTTTCCTTTTAGTTTTTCACCGTGGTATTGAGAATTGTGGAATTTCACTGGTGTTGGACTCCTACATTTCTGGTATCGTGACGTACCTAATATTGATCAAAGCAATATAAATGAAGTTTAGCTGAACAGACCTGCTGCTGCAGGAAGGTGAGGATGTCCTCCACGTCATTGTCCTCCAGGTTTTCCTGGGTGTGGATCTCCCACAGCGGAGGCTCGTCTGGGTATTTCTCTACATATGTGAACTTTAATGTTGCTTCCACGGCTGCGAGAAGAGAAGAGACAGCTCATATTATAACAGTTTGCATTATTTCAACTCTCAAGCTCACTTTTTGTAGGGTGTTTACTATACAGCTTACACAACTCAAGTCAACTCTGGCATTCTATTTAACTCACTGTCACTTTTAATATCACTGACAAATTTCAAAAAGTGAGATTTCATAACAATATTTAACTGGCATCTGTGCATTGAATGACATTTTGCAACCACACGATTATACTCACTTTCACCATCTTCACCTGCATCTGATGTTACATTGATGGTGAAGCTGGTGGGGTCATCTGAAAGCACTACAAAAACACATGGATTAGCATTAGCAGCTATTTGAACAGGCTTACACCAACCCCCCATAATGTGACAGCTGAGAGCCATCTGCCTAGGATACACAAAACATTACATTTGTTGCTGGAAGGAGTGTCCTGACAGAAATAGCCTCTTTTTATTCCGTATATTACATATTAGATACTGCTGCATCAGTATGAATGTGTAGCATATTGTTGTAGAAGCTGGTTGAGGTGGTAGTTCTAAATTATTCAGTTCAGTCACATGGTTCCCAATCTAGGGGTCAGGGCCCCTAAAAAGGTTTTTGCAAGACACAGAAAATCATAAAAGGTGGTAAGATTTATTTACTGGGTAGGAAAGAACAAAGAAAAATTATTCTGATACAGAAATGCATTTACATTTTTTGGACTTTTCTCTAATCTTATACCTCTTTGGGGATGAAAACATTTAAATTAAATTTCTTTGGTGAACAAAAAAGGAAGGGAACTGCTGGTTTAATCTTTAACAATACATGGTATTTTATAAGCTTATCTTGTTTATTTTATTTTTTATCGAAATAGTAACTATACATATATATATATATATAGCAGGTATAAAAAAAAAAAGGCAACATACCATGCCTATATCTAAAACGTAGAAGCAGCCCCCAAAATATCTCTGCACATTGTATAAAGGAAAAGTTTCTCTAAATCTGAATGGGGTTTGGCGTAACGTTCCTTGTCTGTCCACATAGAGGCCCGCAGCACAGTTTGCTGATCTCTGCTGCATGTCTGACATTTAGCTCCAGTGACTTCACAACAAAAATACATGGAACGTTGCACCACTGGCTGCTAAAGCAATCGTTAGCTACGTGTGTTGGATGAATCCTTCACAGAATATTGCTACCAGTCATTGCTGGTCTGCGAGCTAACTCGGCTGTCTCTCGCTTCTCTGTTAAACGTAACATGTATCAAACTCAAACCTGTGAAAGAGTCAGGGTAGATGGACTCTATAGCTTCAAGTTCATTCCTTTGCTCTTCGGCGTAATCTGTCATTTTCAGGTTATCTGGAGGTGGGACAGACCATCCCCGCTGTGCTCAGTCAGGCTAACACGCTGAGCGGCTGCTGCTGCTGCGTGCTCCACGGCTGATCGATCATATCGCAATTCTAACTCTTTGGTCTGACAATATAATTACCAATAAACTAGCTGTCTCATACTTCATTTACTGTTTGAACACATGGCCACAATACACGCTGACGCTATAACTGTACGTAGTTCTGCTTTATTCAGGCATTCTTCACCAGCTTCACGAAACACACTGATCTGATCCATTGTTCAGGTCTGCAGCGCACAGGCAGAAGCCATGGATTTTTTTTTCCAACTTTATTGAAGAAGTCGCGTTCACAAACAACATGATAGTTACACTAACTGGCAAATAGGGGGATGGTAGGATGTAACTTTTGCATAATCCTTTTAACTAAAGGCCTTGATGTCTTTCCAAACTTTATGAGTATATATTTATATATTTATTCATTACGTGTATGCGCTTATTATTTACAGGCCGATCAGCTGTCGACAACGAACCTAACTAGGGCAGTGTTCCGGGTGTGCTTGTGCAGCTGCTTCTTGGGTTTCGAAGTGAGTCTACGCGCGCGTCAAACGTGGTGAAAAGAAAAAAACGATTTTGTAAATATAAAACGGATCTGCAAATACAAAAACAAATTTCACAAATAAAAACATATCTGTCAATACATTAAATCGATGCACAACTAAATGAAAAGCAATTGTAAATATCTTCCTAACTTTTACAACTTTCGAACAGTAAATCCAGTTTTTATTTGTGGACCTCAGTTCCACGCTTGCAGATTTGCATTTCACACACACAGAGGGTTCATCCTAATACCTTAATTTGCCTCCTCGTTTCCCTCACTTGCGTCTCTTCCTCGCGTCTCAGCTCCGGCCTCGTGAGACGCGAGCGAGAGATGCAAGGTTGAGATGTGGGGACAGAGGAATCCTCGTTCACACTAGCGTCCTTTACTTCTGGCCTGTGCACAGCTCTATCACCTGTCACTGGGCTTCACTCAAAAGAATCCTTTAGACCCTGGATTTTTTAATCTGCTCTCGTTTTACCTTCACCAGAACAATCTTCTTGATCCGCTCCAATCTGGTTTCAATGCAGGCCACTCAACTGAGACTGCCCTCCTCACTGTCACTGAGGAACTTCACACTGCTAGAGCAGCCTCTCTCTACTCTGTTGTCATCCTTCTGGACCTTTCTGCCGAGTCCGACACAGTGAACCACCAGATCCTCCTTTACACCCTCCAAGAACTGGGAGTCTCAGGCTCTGCTCTCTCCCTGCTCTCATCGGCACCTCGGTTGTTTCCCCGAGTCTGACTGCGAGGAATCTGGGTGGGACACTGGACAACCAACTATCCCTCACTACCAGCATCGCAGCAACATCTCGCTCCTGCAGATACTCTTTACAACATCAGGAGGATACGTCCCTTACTCACCCAGAAGGCGACACAGGTTCTGGCCCAGGCTCTTGTCATCTCACGCCTTGACCACTGCAGCTCCCTCCTGGCTGGACTTCCTACATTTGCTATCCGACCTCTACAGTTCATTCAGAATGCAGCAGCCTGACTGGTCTTTAACCTCCTCAAGTTCTCCCACACTACACCTCTCCTCCACTTCCTTCACTGGTTACCAGTGGCTGCCCCAATCTGCTTCAAGACTCTGGTGCTGGCCTACCGTGCAGTGAATGGATCAGGCTCTTCCTACATCCAGGCCATGGTCAAACCACACACCCCAGCTCGCTCACTTCACTCTGCATCTGTGAGCAGGACCCAGATCCCCCTCAAACAAAACCCGTCTGTTTGCTATCCTGGCTCTAAAATAATGGAACGACCTTCCCATTGATGTCAGGTCAGCGGAAAGTCTTCCCACCTTCCGTCACAGACTGAAAACCCACCTGTTTCGACTGCACCTTGGCCAATAATAAAACTTTTTTTTTTTTTTTATTCTTATATTCTGTTTGTTCTGCACTTATATGATTTCACCTATTTGAAGCTGAATGTACTTGCAAGATTCTCGTGGTTTTGAGTTTTATATCCTTATGATTGCACTTATTGTAAGTCGCTTTCGACAAAAGCGTCAGCTTAATGTAATGTAAATGTAATTATTAGAACTTGGTTTTGTTAAGATGCAATTTTGTATTGGATTTTGTATGTATTTGAAATTGTTGCTACACTTGTCTTATCATTTTAATTCAGTTTACACCACAGAAGAAAGACACATGTGGCTTGAAGACTCAATCAGCATATATACTGTATATCCTTTACTATTGAACTGTTTCAGTGTCCTATAGACAAACCACCATTAGGACTGTGAAATATGATCAGTCAAACCATTATTGAATGTGTAAGTATAGTTCACACACTTAAATGTTTTTTATAGACTAGTAGCTCCTCATTCATCAAAGAGATTTCTATGTTTTACTCAAATTCAAGCACATTAACTATTTTATGACTTTTCCAGAACAGCTGCAGTATCCAGACGGATGTGGAGCTGGGGGTGGAGCATTCATACGTAGAGATAACACTTCTGCATAGGCTGCACTCGTGTTTCCTCGCCTTCCTCACCTCTGGAAGCCTCCTCCCTCCTCTCTCCTCCCTCCTCCCTCCTCTCTCCTCTCCTCTCTCCTCCCTCCTCCCTCCTCTCTCCTCTCCTCTCCTCTCTCCTCCCTCCTCTCTCCTCTCCTCTCCTCTCTCCTCTCTCCTCTCTCCTCTCTCAACTCCTCCGCACGCATTCAAAGAATTAGGACATCCTTCAACATGGCGTGTCTCGATTGATTTCCGGGTCAAGTGATCGCGGGGAGAGGGCGGAGGAGTTGAGGAGGGACATCGGGTATATCCCAAGTCTCTTATTTGATATTTCCTCGCTCCTCGTTTGAACCGGAAGTCGTCCTGGTACGCCATCTTGAAGACTGTCCCAAAGCTTATTTCTGCTTGGAGGATCGAGGAGCCAGGAGTGATCTCTGCAGAGCGAGGATACACCAGAGCAGCCTTCACGGAACTCTTTTCCCAGCCGACACGCCCCCTTACTGGATATCAGTTATTGATCCGACGCTGCAGCTGATGGACTGATCTGATACATCTCAACATCACTGGAGTTTCATACCGCAGTGAAGACAGATAACAGATCAAACTCAGGTGCATCACTCTAAAGTTGTTTATTGTATTTGTTTTCTGATTTACCATCTAGTTACAGATATGTTAATTGGAACATAAACAACAAAACGGACCGCAAAACAACTTTACTCATTTATAAGAAAGATTTTTCTCTTCATGATCTGTTTTTTCTCCTGTTAACTTTTATTATGGATAAAATTACATTCAGAGAGAGTCGAAGAGTCTGTCTGTCTGTCAGCAAGAAACACTTTTTACATTTACCTTTTTATTTATCATCATTCACATTCAGTCACATGAGGCTGATCTTTCCTGAACGTTGGGTTTGATATGAATTATGTGTTTTCCCTGAAATATTAAGCCAAATAAGAAATTATCATTTTCAGGGTTATTAAATAAGGAGTTCACATTTAGAAAATCAATACATATTGCAGCAAATAATGCATAAATAATATAAATGCATTCTGTCCGTAGAAAAGGTCCCTGTGCCTCTAAGATGAACACAGTATACATGCGGCCCTGGTATAGTAGTGTATATATATACCGTATATACTATATATACGTATATATGTATATATAGTATGGCAGCCACCAGTATGTGTGAATGGGTGAACGCTGACTTGTGTTGTAAAAGCACTTTGAGTGGACTAGAAGACTAGAAAAGCGATACATATGTGCATTACATTTTACCTTTGCTTTTGTAATAATGTCTCCTACATATGTCATGATTAATGAAGAATATTCACCATATTACCCAGCCTGTGGCAATTTGCAGATGATGGCAGATAATGATTAATATACTATCTTTTCCTGACCTTGCAAATATCAATGTGTGCATGTAGTATCAATGTGTGTTAAAAAAGAACTAGCGTATCCAATGTTCTGGGCTCACTCGCTCAGCTCACTTGCTTGACTGAGCTTGCGGGTCCATCTGCAGATCTCCAGATGTTTGAATAATACTCACTGAAAGACCAGGGTTGAATACTGAAATTGCTACCACACTTCTTCAAAAAGGCACGTAAAACAGCTGTCTGTCATCACACTTGTCAGGTATGCACAAAGAAGGTCGGACTCCTATTTTGTCATGTATCGACATAAATCCATATAGTCTCTCTCCCCAACAGTGCAGCGGGTTAGAACAATTCCTCCAATGAAAAGCGAGGTACTCATCATTTCTGTGTAACATGAGACACCCACCTTTCTTTTGAGAACCAAGTGGCTGATGCGGTTCAACGCTGCTTCTTTCAGCAGAGGGCCATAGAGCCAATGTTAAGATGAGCTCCAGGGATTATTCAAGTTTCGACTCATCTGTCAAGCATAACAGTTGGAAACAGACCAGTGGATTCTAGACGGGCTTGGCACTCCTAATAAATCTGACTTCAGACTAGAACCAGAGAGATTAGTTTACAGTTTGTCACAGTAAACTGTCACCACTGGTCATCACAGGAAATGTGTTCATACAGCAGGTTGGGATGTTTAAATGAATGCAGAGACATTAGTGAACTGCATGAGACCACCACTGACTTCACAAGCATGCCAGGGTTTTATGAGGCAGGAAAAGAGGAAAACTGCTGAGTAATGTAAACAAGGCAGGTTTAAAAAAAAAAAAAAGCTTTGCGAATGTTTCAAGGTGGATAATTTGTCTTGAGGTTATAACCGTTAAACCAAGGATTTAAAATCTGATTAAGTAGGTTTAGTGTACCATTCACCTGATTACTTTTTAAAGCGATTTGCAGTCATTTTTGCAGTAAAAATAATTATCTAGTTATGTTTTGTGGATTCACTTGTACTGTCATTTTTAACAGCTGGCTGTTAAAGGTCATCATCTAAAGGGACTGCACCAAGCTAACAAAGTGTGTACAGTAGAGTGTGTGCAGTGTGGAGAACACAGCCTGCCCTGCTGTCAGTACTTCTGTAAGTGTTCCCATAGAAAAGCTGAGGGGAGGTGGGCGAGTCCAAGCTGGTCCAACCCCTGAAAAGGAGTTTGACATAATGACTTTTGTAAGGATTATAACTTTAGGGCCATACAAATGAAACCTTTTCATGCAAAGTGTACTGGGACTGTGTAATGACATGTGTGGCCTCATGCTGCCTTGGCTGTGGAGCAGACTGCACATCTGTCAGGAGGGTCACTACACACGTCCTGTCAAACAAGACAACCAGGTGATACAGAGGCATGTTCACACTGGTTAGCTTTAAGTAAGACACTGCTTAAAAAAAACAAGAGACTGTTGAAGCAGGAATGCAGTTTACTTTTTGCACTTTGTGTACTTTGTCAGGTTTGTATTCATCAAAAATGCAACCAGGGCCACAGGCAGGATTTTAAAGAATACTAAGGTCATGAGTCCAAGTTCCCCAAAAACATGAACAAAAAGTCGTCAGGCTGGTTACAGCAACTCTAAATCTAAACCTTACAATGCTGCTGTGAAAGCATTAGTTTCCCCCTCCGGCTTCTATTGCTGCTAAAGGTCAAACATATTGCATCCTTACAGATGTCTACTGAAAGAAAGAAAGAAAGAAAGGTGAAGTTGGCATAATTTTAATAAAGTGTAGTAAAGGATCAAACAGTCAGACGTGGTCACTGTCATGCCTCTGCATATCTGAATGGACATGTCTCTACAAGTGGACCATGAAGCATGAATAACAAGGACATGACCTCAGTGTTTCAGTCTTAGCTTCAGCCCTGATTGCCACTTCTTAGAGTTACTGTAGAAGGTTTGCAGTGTGACAGAGCTAGGGTGTATAAAATAGTGGTAAATTTGTCCATGTGCTTAGAGAAGATTGTACCATTGCAGTTTGGTCACATTGTTTGGAGTACCATAGTGAAGGGCAGATTTGTCAGTGAGGAGGCAGCTTTTCCTGAGTCAGACTTGCACATACAATAGATTTAGAGTGAAATACCGACAGTGATTATTAGCTAACAGTCTCACCACAGTCAGTGCAACTCTATTCCATGCTCTAAGTCCAACACAGGTCTCTTTTCTGGCGTGAAGTCCCTGTTTGTCCTCTCCACATAGCGCTGCAGGGTGCTGTAATACTGCTCACTCCTGGAGAAGGAGTAGAGCGCAGAGATCTCCTCCCATGCTTTGTGATTGGGGAAAGGGAACGGAGCAGGGTCCGTGTTCTCAAAGAAGCTCTGCATGTTTCTCTCGGCCAGCTTGTCTGCGTATTCCACAGTGAAGGTATCAAAGCGCTCCTTCTCTTTCTCCACATAGCGTTTCCAGAATGTCAGCTGCAGGAAGCTGACTTTGGAGCGACAGTTTGTGCAGCAGGTACCCAGGAGGCCCCCTGTGGCAGCAATAATGATGATACACCAGCCCAGGATCTGCATGAAATCATAGTTTCATACATATATTTAAATAAATACAGTTGATAAATAGTTAAACTTTTAACATTGTGTATCTGCCAAACTCACCCTGATGATGTCATAACGATGTCATCAGGGTTATCTCAGCTACAAATGTAAAACAGCAAGACAACTTTTAAAAGATGTGGGAAAAGATGGGGCATAACATGCAACATAAATCCCCAGCAGGACCTGAACCAAGGATTCATATTTAAATAATATACAATATATATATATATATATATATATAATAACATTTTACATTACAGGTCATTTTGCAGACGCTCTTATCCAGAGCGTCTTACAGTGAACTACACTAGACAGTCCTCTGGAACAACTCAGGGTTAAGTGTCTTGCTCAGGAGCACGATGGTGGCAGTCTGGTGTTGAACTCACAAACTTCTGGTGTTCTATTTGGAAGCCTGACCACTAGACCACAAAACTAACACCACTTGTTGTACTGCCACAAATTGACTTAAAGTATAACTTACGCTGGTCATATTTTAAGCAACTCTAAATCTAAATCTGCAATTGCACTTCCATAAAGTTAGGGGATATATATATATATATATATATACACATATATATATATATATATATATATATATACACATATATACATACATATATATACACATATATACACATATATACATACATATATATATGCACACATATATATATACACACATATATATATATACATACATATATATATGTATTATTATGTATGTATATATATGTGTATATATATATGTATGTGTATATATATATATATATCTGCTTCAACAGGACAACAGTTGGACTCTATGAATGGCTGAATCATCAGATTTAGCTTATGTGCAGTTCTCTAGATACTCGTGTGTGTGTGCGTGCGTGCGTGCGTGCGTGTGTGTGTGTGTGCCTGTGTGTGTGTCTCACCTGTGACTGGGCCCGGAACATGAGTAGCAGCTCTATGCGCTCATCACTGGATAGTTTGGAGCGGTCGCAGGGCACCCGGGCCAGCTCCTCCCGACACTTCAACGTCTTGTTTTTACAGAACAGATCCACCACCAGGTTATCATCCAGACCGCTGACAGCACACTCATAAAAGGTCCCATTGAGCAGGGCCACACAGAGCCACATTACAGGAGCCACACAGGCTCCAGTGAAGATGTTCATGAACACCCTGAGGCAGCCCAAGCAGTTCCCCCGCGGGCACAGCTTCATGGGGTTGAGGCAACAGCCGGTGTAGAGCCTCCACAACCTGGTGCTGAAGAACAGACCCAAGACCAGCAGCACTGCAGCCGGGCCCAGCAGGAAAGTCAGTCCATAGGCGAAGTTCTGATCGTGGTTGCACGGGCACTGAAAGGAAACCATGGAGAAGATTCGCTCCCCACCTATAGTCAGCAGAGCCATGAAACTGTAGCCTATGGTGGCTTTCTGGTTCATGAAGAAGCGCAGGATGGTCTGGAAGTTATCCATGGCATCAGCAGGGAGGTCTCGCTCACACTCCACAAGAAATTATCCAAAGTGAAAGTGAGAGTGAAAGAGTTGAGTGTTATTCCCTGTCTTGTGTTCTTTGTTTCACGGGGAAGACTGTCTGTGCCACTCCCTTAGGCTTCCTGCCTTCTCTTCAGGCTCCTCCTTCAGTCAGCCTAACGCTCCTTCCCTCCCAATGCCTCTTTTCTCACCACTCCTTCTCCAAAGGGAAGTCCCTGCTGCGCTGCCACTAAACAAAAAGGAGGTTACAGCTTCACTCCACTTCCCTTTCTCTGTTCACATTCACATCCTCTTTAAATGCTTCCCTTTCCAGCTCTAACTGTGT
This sequence comes from Bovichtus diacanthus, assembly GCA_943590825.1. Classification (NCBI taxonomy): domain Eukaryota; kingdom Metazoa; phylum Chordata; class Actinopteri; order Perciformes; family Bovichtidae; genus Bovichtus; species Bovichtus diacanthus. The sequence continues at coordinate 302,258 of CALSBV010012154.1, forward strand.
CGAGGTAATCATTCCAGAAAATCCTGCTGGTCTAGTTTTTAGTCTGCGTCGGCGATGGGAATGCAGCCTGAACACACAGAAAATCACACCAGAAGAACTTGTTCTATTCACTTTTATATGAAGCAACCATTCATTTATAGGAAAGGAGTAGAAGGACAACTGGATTTGTTTCTCTTCATGCACACAAACACAAACAAGTCTCAGTTCGGCTGACAGCAGAGTGCATTCAACAAGCATGAAATCAACCATTTGTATCTGGGATGACAACATGTGCGCAAGGGAAAGTATACATGCAGGAAATCATACAGAATGAGAGCATAGAGACAGAGAGAGGCAGTCTGCAGCAGCAGAGTGCAGAGAGGAAGTAATCACATCCTCTTAGTGGTTTCTGTTCCATTCCCTCAAGAGAGACTAAACCCTGTGAGTGCTTCATACAGGAAACCCCTCGACATCATTATCTCTTGCTACTACTGTAACACTTAGTACAATGGCTGTATACAGGGTGTCACAAATAATCACGTTCATTTCATCACTGATGCTCATGTGCTGAATGTGTTAAACTCCATATAAAAATATAAGGTTTTCTGCATTTCTGTGTGGCTGGATGCTCTCTTAAAAGGTCCAGTGTGTAGGATTTAGTGGCATCTAGCAGGGAGGTTGAACCCGCTCAGCGCTGCCTTAACAAGCGTGGAGACAACCTATGGCGGCCTTCAGGGAACGTAGAAAGGTGAAAGTCCCGTTCTGGGCTATTGTAGAAACATGGTGGTGCAACTTGGAAGAGGACCTGCTCCCTACGTAGATATACAACCGTTCTTAGTTTCAGCAGATTATACACTGATGAAAACATATCCCCTAAATCCTACACACTGGACCTTTAATATGTGAGCTAATACATTTTCCTTTAAAAGCATCATATAAGGCGACCTCCATCCATACCACATGCAAGGCTTTAATAACTCACTGCCCCGTGGCTTTCTGCACTATGAGCACTTCACTAACATTATCAGCACTATGCAGCCACCCTGCAGACCATGCGTTGATGCTGAAAAACAACGCTTCACACCGCCATCCTGCCATCGTCTACAAAGTCAAGAACAGCAGGGGTGTTGTCAGCAGAGTCGCTTGAGTTGACTGAAGACATCCTCATCATCACATTGTTGGTCTCCTGGCAGTCCTCCACATACCGGTGCAGGGTGCTGTAGTAGTGGTCTTTGGTGCTGAACTTGTAGAGGGAGGAGATCTTCTCCCAGGCCCTGTTGGAAGGTGTGAGGAGGTGTTCAGGAGGTTTCTGGTTGAAGAAGCTCTTCAGGTTCCTCTCAGCAAGCTCTTTGGCGTGTTTAGTGATGTATGAATCGATCAGGTTGCTCTCCTCTTGAACATACAATCTCCAGAATTTGAGCTGCAGGTAGCTGATGGGGGAGGAGCACCGAGCCACGCAGGTCAGCAACAGGTTAGACAACATGACGGAGGCGATGATCAGCCAGCCAAGAATCTGTGGCACACAGGATGGATTTAGAATCAGCTATAGATCACTTAGATATGTGTCACACATTAATAGGTGAAATTAAAGGATAAAATAACAATGTTTTATGCAACTTTGTATGTTAATGGCTTCAACTAACACATGAACAGTCTACATGTAACACTGAAGGACTGTCAACACGTCTCCTGTGTGCTGAATTCACCTGACTACACATCTGAATTTGAAACAGGATTTTTGCACGCAAAAAGAAAGTGCACAGACTTTGAAGGTGAACATATTGCATAGGGTATGCAATATGCCTGTTTTAAACAGGAGTACATGTCAAATCAGTAAAATAAAATGTTAGACAGACAAAGTGAATCTAAAGTCACATTTCCAAAGGACAGATACACGTTCTTCTTTATGTAACTTGTTAAAAAAAATGTTGTTAACATTTTCTCAAGTTCACAAGGTCTTGCATTTTCTTAAAGAAGCACTCACTAGTTATGTTTCATATTTACATTCATATGTAGGTATTTTCAAAGTATAGCTTCTTTACTTCATGCTGCAGTGTAGTGGCTGTCACATGACTTATACTGTGTGTTCAAACTGTAAAAACTACCATCAAGTGATGCTGTCAACTCTTCACACAACTTGATTTTGATTTGATCTTAATTTATCACAATATTTTTTCTTAAATACTGAATCATCTTACAACACACATACAGTATATTTCAGGAACATATATACAGCATAACAACTTCATTAATGTTATATGTACTGTATAATCTTTATTTCTTGCCATTTGCCCACTGGCACCTATTCAGCCAAGGAAGACTGTTATTGTAACACTTTTTTTTAATGAATTTGATATATATTACATTATAATATTCTCATCATGATACCCACACCACCACTTTGCTAAGACAAACTCCTCAGGAGATTGAAGCATTTGAACTACTTTGTCTGTATAGGTGTGTTTGGGGAGAATGCTGAGCACTGACCTGGGACTGCGCTCTGAGGGTGAGCAGGACACCCTGTCTTTCCTCCTGCTGCACCCTGCTGCTGCTCCCGCAGGGCAGCCTATACAGCTCCTCCTGACACAGGACGCTCTTCTCTCCACACAGGTGCTTGATGTAAACGCTCACATTGGTCCCAGTCATCGCACACTCAAAGTAATTCCCGTTGAGCAGAGCCACAGCTATCCAGCTGGAGGGTGCCACCAGCACGGTGGTGCTGACCTGGCAGAGGACCGTGCAGGCGGCAGCCAGCTTCCTCAGGCGGCACAGCTTCAGTTGGGCCCTGCGCTGCTGCTGGCACAGGCCCGTCAGCAGCTTCCACGTCTTCTTATTCAGGATGTAACCCAGCAGCAGGAGAGCCAGAGCGGGCACAAGCAGGAACACTATGCCGTAAAGGAAGTTGAGGTGATTGCAGGGACAGCTGAAGACCACTGAGGAGAAGATCTGCTCCCCTCCTGCGGTCAGCAGGGCCACCAGCCCAAACCCGAGGTTCGTCTGTTGATTGGCAATGTTCACTACCGTCTTGAACTTCTCCATCTCTGACTACTGTGTGACAGACACTGACTGATACTTTCACTTCCACCTCTTTATGTCTGTCTGCCTGCCTGTCTGTCGTCACCCCTCAGCCCCCTCCTCCCAGTAGCAGCAGCACCCACAGGTGTCAGAGACTCTGCTCACCATAGCCTGCATGCTGCATTTATTTATGTTATATAAAATATTATGCAATAATAGGACAGCAAAGAATATATTAAGAAATAAAACAATTAAAATGTGTGGTAGAAGTGGCATTCATGTGATCCAAAGTGCTCTTTGATATTCGGCTGGCAGCAGGGGGCGCTGGTGCATCTTAACGCCTTTGTTGCAAACTGTGACCAAACGGCGAAGAAGAATCTGTTTAGAGCGGACCCTAGCCATCTTCTGTGTGAAACACTGGATATTAAGTATTCACGTACAATTTTAACGTTTCTTCCGCCAGTCAACGGAATTAAATCTAATCTTAACTAACCCAACGCATATAGGGTTTCTAACTGTCCTCGAAAGGGCCCCAGCAATGGCAGAAAATGCAGGTGAGTGTATCAGCTAAAGCTAGCTGCGTAGCTAGTTATGGTCAATTTGAGCTAATGCACGTTTAATGCATTTTGTGAAATTAATAACTGGAAATGTACTTTGAAGAGAATCATCCTTGTAACGAGCAGTTGGTAATTCGTTTATGCTGAGTTCTGTAGCCTAATTACGCGAACCTTCTTTACAGCGCTGGTCCCAGTTAACGTTCACGTTAGCCTAGCCGGAATGCATGTTGCCTGCAGACACGTTCAGGCAGTACTTCATTCAGAAATGTCGCATTGAAGTTTCTTTCTCACTGGCAAAACATAAACGAAACAAACATGCCTTCAGACATCCAGCGTTAACGTTGCGAGCGTCTTTTTGGTAACCGAGTAACGTTAGTAGGAATATGTAGCTTAATCCCACAACAGTGAGCAGGTTAACAACTATGCTAACAGTTAGCGTTATCAACGGGAACTAAGTCTCCGGCTGAGCTGTTTACTTACTCAGATCGATGAATGCATTCTGAATTAAAGATACAAATTAAAGATGTTTTAATGGTGATGTGATATCAGTATGAACGGTTTAGGTCTGATGCCATAAGATATATATTTTTTAATGAGGTTCTCAAATTATTCGCCAACTGTCACTTAATGTGACGTTACACTTACACCACAACGTGGCCACTTTACTACCTACACCGGCACATGTGCCTTAATGCAAATATCTAATCAGCCAATAATGTGGAAACAAGTCAATGCATAAAAGCATGTGGACATGTGGTTGTTCAGACCAAACATCAGAATGGAGAGGAGAGGTGATCTCAGTGCCCTTTGAGCATGGTCTGGTTGTGGATTTCACCACAAAAGTCTCCAGAGTTCACAGAATAGTGTGAACAACAGCAAACTTCTCGTCTTGTTCATATGAGGGAGACTGGCCAAACTTGTTCAAGCTGACAGAAAGGCGACAGGAGCTGTTATAACCAGGCATGACAACAGTGCTATGCAGAAGAGGATCTCTGAATGCACAACACGATCGTTGAAGTGCAAGGACTGCAGGTTCCACTCTCGGCTAAGAACAGAAGCAGGGCAGGCTTTCCTAAACTGGTCCAATCTTCATTTCTGCTGCCACATGCAGATGGTAGGGCCAGAATTTGACGAGAGCTACCTCAGTATAAGCAGTATGGCAAAATGCCCACCAAACTCTTCTCCGTGAAGTGTGATTGCATGGTTTAAATGCCAAACCATGTCCATCCCTTATGGCTACAGTCTACCATCTGCTAAGGTCTATTTTTCAGCAGGATAACACTCCAAGTCACAAATCACACATGAGGTTCCATCAACATGACAATGTGTTCAGTAAGCTCCAATTTCATATTTAGCCTTGGTTGGAGACTGATGTTGTGTAAGTTTGACTTTTTTCTCTGTTTTACATTTTGTTCAGAACAAAACGAGGCAAAGCACGACAGCTCATCATCCCCTGGAATGACAGACCAAGAGAAAGAAATGGCAGCCAGTGCTTATGAAGCGTTTTCGGTAAATCACCTCCTTCCTTTCCTAACATACGCCAGTCCACATATTGTGGCTATTCTCTGTAGTAACACTGTGACACTTATCAAAACTGTGACAGTGTCGACCCTTCAGCTTGGCTCACCTGCTGTACATGCAACACTTAAAGACAGTTGAGCAATAAGCATAGCTTAAGCTTTATGGAGCAAGGGTCACACCAGTCTCCATTTAAAAAATGTCACACTTTTATATCTTCATTGAAATGGTATACACCTTGTAAATAAGCATACTGCTTCTCTGAGTGATACATTCAGTATAATAGGTCCATCAAGAGTAGAGACCCGAAGCTTATCCTAAAGATTTCTTATAGCGTATATGTAAATGGTGGATAACGCTGAGTTCACACACACACGCTAATTCAGACGTTCTCAAAGACAAAAAGTAACTGTTTACAAAACATTCCAGTAGTAACTTCTTGTTTTTAGTCGGCGCTGAGCTTCACCATCATCAGTTAAAGTGGCAAATGTCTCCGCCGGCATGCCATATCAGCTGTCACTAATTAATGTGAGAAACTTGATGACGGAACAAACTCAAACCCATCTGTTGTCTGGTTTATGTACTCTCTGTAAGCTGGTGTTGTGTCTACCTGTAAGTGTTTTTCATCTTATTTTAACCTGAACCCAATCTTAACCTAACCCGAACATAGGCCCTTATCCTGACTGCAGTCAATTGCTCATAAAATGTGGCTAAATTTGCAAGTATTACAGGGCTCCCGCATGCAAGGGCCACCGGTATGGAGCTTGCTTTGATAAGTGATACATTTCAAAAATGTTTAATGTCAGAAGAAAATCTATCATGTTGCAAATCGCATATTGCATATTGAAAATTTGATGAAACCGGCCCCTGTGTTCTCCACAGACTGGGAAGTACGACGAGTCTCTCAAACACCTTGAAGCCCTGCAGGAGCTCAACAAGGAGGACTACAAGATCGCCATGAATAAAGCTGTCGTGGAGTTTTACAAAAGCAGTCAAACTACCACAGGGACTCTGAAGCAGACCCTTATGGCAATGAAGAACCAGGTAACTGCTAAAATGTGGGTCATATTTTTGTCATGCTTTCAGTTCATGTTGAATCTGCTTTCCGTGAAAGTTCTAGACAAACAGCGCTTTGCTTCTTCCTGATGTCTCGGATTTCATCCTACATCTGTCTTTATCTTTCAGGTTCACACATCAGCAGAGGACATTGATGGGTTGGATGATGTTGAAAATAGTTGGCTGTACTATAATCAAGCCATCATACACTATCATATGCGACAGTACTCTGAAGCCATCGCCATAGGAGAGAGGCTCTACCAGTTTCTGGAACCATTTGGTATGTTGTGGTACTTTGCATGGGTTTTACTAACGTGTACTGCTGTAAATATTTACATCATCAACTGGTTGATCATCCAACAGTGGATCCAAAAGCTGAGGAGACTTGACTTAAGAGACATAAGTATTGGAAAATGTTGCTGATGATATCAGAACATGGATGTGCAAGCCAAAGTTCCCATAACCTAATTAACACAGATTTCAAGTCTTTGAGACTTGACTTTGACCTGCCCCAAAAGAACGGCTACATTTAATGTGCAGGCCTGTCAGCCATGGAATTGGTGCCTGTTAAAAAAGTAACAGGGTTAATAGGCAGAGAGATGAAGCCCATCAGTAGTTAATTTGACAGTGATGTATTGATAATTTCTCAGGAACCATGTTTTAGCACAGAGTCATTGTGTTATTTGTCCTAGAAGAGAAGTTTGCTCAGGCTGTGTGCTTCCTGCTGGTGGATCTGTACCTGCTCACCTTCCAGCCAGAGAAGGCCCTCCATCTTCTGGCTGTGCTGGACAAACTCTCTGTACAAGGAAGCAACAAGAACGGCAAAGGAGAGGTACCCCACCCACTGCACTACAGTACCATGGAAAGAAAATGACCAGTGGATCACACAGTAACGCATTGATACTTGTTTAAGATATGTTGAGATTTCTGCCTCCACCCCAATATAATGGGGGTGTATGGACTTTAGTTTGCAGTGGTCACAGCATTGGAAGATGACATTTAAAAACTCCGTAGCATAAATACTGACCTCACTGTCGTTTGACAACTGTTGTCAGACCACACTTAAAAAGTAGCGTGTTTTATTCTGTTATCTAACTAAACAAACCTAATATGTGAGCTGTGCCACTTGAATGGCTACAACTGTGAAGACTTGTATTTAGTTATGTAGTTGTGTCTGAAGCCACTAACTGAATAAGTCGCATCATGCCGATGTAAAAGCATGGAGTTTACTGTTTGAGTGCTGTGCTTGATTCCAGAGCAACAGTTCAAACAAAGATGGAGCAAACCAGAAGGCAGAGTTCACAGCCATGATTGAGGCAGCCAAGTCAAAGATGCACCAGGCAAGAGCTCAGAGATTTAAACATCCACTGCTTCTGTTTCAGTGACTCTGACTGACTGTTGTTTTCCTTTACAGTACAAAGTGAGAGCCTACATTCAGATGAAATCCTCCAAGGCCTGTAAAAGGGAGATCAAGTCAGTGATGAACACAGCAGGGAACGTGAGTCTCATCATTACGTTGTTCAAACAGTGAGGGAGAGGGGAGAAATAACATGTCGATACCATGCATTCACATGGAACATGCATTTCAAAGACTGTTGAAAAAGAGATTTAAAAACTTTTTATAGACTGCAAATAAATGAACGGAAGAACAGCAAGGTGAAGTGATCCTTTGTAAAGCATTGTTGTGCCGTCAAAGCTCTTAACTGGGCTTTCACACTGATATTACATGTTGGACATTGCGGAGATCCATTATTTCCAGCTGCATCAGCCGCCGTTCCACCAGTGTAAAGTGAGCTTTGTCCGATGTTAGTCAGTGTGTCTCTCTCTGACGCGTTTCCTGTCTCCTCCTTCAGTCTGCACCCTCACTCTTCCTTAAGAGTAACTTTGAGTACCTGAGAGGAAACTACCGGAAAGCCGTGAAGCTGTTGAATAGCTCCAACATCGCAGAGCATCCTGGACCCATCAAGACGGGTGACAACTTCTCTACCTCTTTCTCTTAAAAAGCCTGCTGTCACAAAGCCACAGATTCAGTTTTGGTTCAGACTGTTAATGTATCATTATTGGCTGAATGGTGTTCCAAACGTCATCTTCACTGGAGAAGTAACCGGCTGTAGCCGTCACATTGGACGATTCTTTCTGTGTTTGTTGATGGATGTGCATGTGTTCTGACTTGTCTCATTCAGGTGAATGTGTTCGATGTATGTTCTGGAACAATCTGGGCTGCATTCACTTTGCAATGGGGAAACATAACCTAGGCATTTTCTACTTCAAGAAGGCGCTGCAAGAGAATGACCACACCTGCGCACAGCTGGGAGACGGCAGCAGCGGGCAATGTGAGTCATAGTTTAGTGCCATCTCTCCATGCTGATAGTTTTGTTTGATTTGTCCAGGTTTTTATAGTTTGTGATATTTAGCAGCACTGTTACTCACAGTCAGCATTTTCACTGGAACTACTTTCTACTGAATAAATAGTCCCCATACAAACAGTTGACAGTGAGATCTGTGGATTACCCAGAGTTACAGGGACATTGTTTCCACTGTTTGTTTGTTTTCGAAATCATCTTCTAATGCTGTGAGCACCATTAACTAAATTCCATTCACCTCCTCAAGCAACACTCTGTCTGTTTTTCAAAACCTGGACAAATAACATGAAGCAATCTGCATGGAATAGAATCACCATGGTAACAAGTTGCTCTTCTCTCCTCCAGCTAAGAAGTTCACAGGTATCCCCATGTGTGCTCTACTAGCCAACAAGCGCTATGAGCTGCTGTATAACTGTGGAATTCAGCTGCTTCACATCGGCAGGCCTCTAGCAGCATTCGAGTGTCTGATGGAGGCCGTGCAGGTTTACCACTCCAACCCCAGACTCTGGCTGCGACTGGCAGAGTGCTGCATCTCTGCTAACAAGGGGGTAGGACTTCACTGATCATTTCAGTTTAGCTCTGTTTCATGCTTATTTAAAAAATTGTCATTTTACATATACGTTTTACATTTTATTGAATTTATTTGTCAGTGTTGCTATCTGTTGTTAAACAAGACAACCTTCCACTCCGTCCCAATTGATTGTTTAGAAGTGTGTTATGTTATGGATCAAGGAACCATAAAGATATAAAATATTATCTAATGCTGGTCAGTAATTATTCAGAAACTACCATGGGCACAATACCAGTTGCAGCATCTGCAATGTTTGAACATGTATTTCCAAATTACCTTTAATTCACGCTACAGTTTAAAGTATAAATGGCTGTGTTTGTTTCCAGGGCACAGAGCAGGAGAGCAAAGGTTTACCTTGTAAAAAAGGTATAGTTCAGTCTATTGTCGGGCAAGGCTATCATCGCAAGATCGTCCTGGCATCGCAGTCTACCCAGAACACTATCTACAGGTCAGTGTCCTTCCTCCAGCAGACGGCTACAGTTACTGTCCAGCAGAGGCTGCAGCTCATCTGTGGTTTCTCCTTAAAGCAAGAGTTCAACATTTGAGAATATCATGTCTGCATTAACTATGAAGAACTGGGTGTCAATTAGATTAGTTTAGTTTAGCATATACACAGTTCCCTGTCAACTGTATCTACTATAACACTGACTGACTGATATCTTATGGGTAATTATCTCCTGATGCTCATTTTGACAAGCTGAATATGTGTATGTGTGTCTGTGTATACAGTGAGGGCCAGTCAGCAGCTATCCCAGTCGCCAGTATGGAGTTTGCAGCCATCTGCCTGAGGAACGCTCTGCTGCTACTGCCTGAACATCAGCAGCAGGACACCAAGACAGAGAACGGCTCCAAGAGCTCCAGCCAGTCAGGAAGCACCGAGAGCGGCAGCGAGAACAGTGATGCCTGCAGGTCAGAGACATTATTACATTACAGGTCATTTAGCAGACTCTCTTATCCAGACTTACAGTGAACTAACTACAGGGACAGTCCTCTGGAGAAGCTCAGGGTTAAGTGTTTTGCTCAGGGGCTCCATGGTGGCAGCCTGGTGTTGAAACTTCCATTAGAAAGCCTGATTACTAGACCACTAGACTACCATACCATAGAGACGCACACACTCTCTGTCTCTCTCTGTAATATAATAGCTGGCCCTTACAACGCTTCATTTATCTGATGTACTTTTGGTATTGATGACATCACCGTCTTTTAAGTAGAAAAGTCTAACCAGGGACGGGGGTCGCAGATTAGCTTTGGCTACAACTCTCATGCAGCACATCTGTGTCAAGTTGTTGTGACCTGTAAGAATGTTTTCTGCAATGTCCCTGACAAATAAACTAATGAATAAAAATGGAAAAATAAGCCAACTTATTTAATTCATAATGATATGGTGATGATGTGTTGCAGTGGGAAGGGTCCGGAGGCTGATAAGTTCCTGTCTGCTGCACCATCGTCTCCTCTCAGAAAGCAGGAGGTAGAGAACCTCAGGTAAAGTCTCTGCTCACCTCACTGACAGCCAGGACTCAGGAGAGACCCAAGGCTGCACAGTAATCTCTCATGTCAACTGTTTGATGTGTAGGTGCTCCATCCTGGCTTGCAGTGCCTATGTGGCGTTAGCACTGGGAGACAACCTGATGGCTCTAAACCACGCTGAGAAACTGCTCCGTCAAACCAAGGTGTCTGGATCCCTCAAGTAAGTGCTGCCTGCCTCTGTCTGCTACTGCAGCCACACCATGAGTTAAAGCAGTGACGTGTCTTATCGCTCAGCCTTCTGCTCTCTGATAAGGTTCCTGGGTCACCTCTATGCTGCTGAAGCCCTCATCTCATTGGACAGGATCTCTGACGCCATTGCGCACCTCAACCCAGAGAATGTGAGCGACGTGTCAATGGGAGTGCTGAGCAGCGAGCAGGACCAAGGTCTGTGGCTTTTACACTTTCCTCGACAAAACACACCACGTGGACTTTCCCTTAATGATCTGCTTTGTTTTTCTCAACAGGGTCCGACAAAGGAGATGAGCCTGTGGAGTCCTGTGAGTCGACCCACTTTAAACCTTCATGCAGCATCTTTACCAAATCATCTATAGGATATTTAAACAGGAATATTAAGATGACATAATAAAACAAAACAAAAAATGTCTGTCTGTCTGTCTGTCTGTCTGTCTGTCTGTCTGTCTGTCTGT
>CALSBV010012154.1:394077-418612 GCA_943590825.1 Bovichtus diacanthus
CTGTTTGTTTCCATTTTTTTCTTCTTCTTCTTCTTCTTCTGACAAGCAACCGCACCGCTACGCGCCCAGCTGGCCTGGAGGAACAAATACAGCTCGGTAGTCTTCTTCTTTTTGTTAAATGGCGTGTGGCAACTAGCGTTTTAGCTGCATTGCCGTGGGTTCATGTCAGGCTGGGTTCATCCTAATACCTTAATTTGCCTCCTCGTTTCCCTAACTTGCGTCTCTTCCTCGCGTCTCAGCTCCGGCCTCGTGAGACGCGAGCGAGAGATGCAGGGATGAGATGTAGGGACAGAGGAATCCTCGTTCACACGTGCGTCCTTTACTTCTGGCGCGTGCGCAGCTGTATCTCCTGTCACTGGGCTTCACTCAAAATAATCCTTCAGACCAGTGGAGGCCAGGGGCCATTGTCCAGGTCCCTTACTGCACCCCATAAAATTATTCTGTTTGTATTATTATGATTATTCTTCTTCTTAGAATTTACTATTTATTTTACATTTTGATTATATTCATTTTGTATTTAAATTCTTATATATATATATATATATATATATATTATTATTAGGCTGCTATATTATGTTATTATAAAAACTGTTGCTCTGGATAAGATTTTAGCAGATGCTCATATCTAGAGCAACTTACAGTGAACTAACTACAGGGACAGTCCTCTGGAACAACTCAGGGTTAAGTGCCTTGCCCAGGAGCACAATATGCAGTGTATATAGTGTATGTATGTAGTGTAAGCAGGGTATGCAGTGTATGCAGTTCCCTGGCCCCTGTGGTCAACATATCAAAGTGTCCTTGGGCAAGATACTGAACCTTGTCATGCCCAACGGTGTGAGAGTGTGTGTGAATGTCTATTACTACTGCTGAGCACTTCGCATGTACAGTAGCCTCTGACTGTGTGTGAATGGGTGATTGCAGTTCTAAGAATGAGGAATTATCTGATGCACCAGTCAGAATAGACCCAGTGTCCCTTGTGGGTCGTGGGATAACTCCATCTGTCCGTGCTAATCATGGTTTAGTTTGGATTTTAAATTCCATGGGACAGGCCTACGGGCTCAGTGAAAGGGACACTCGTGCACATGTGCAGTGGACAACACAGAAGCAAATCAGGAAGAGAGAAAACTTTTCGGGGTCATGTGGTGGATGAAGGATTTACATTGTAATTAAGTAGCACTAAGACAGTATCCAGTTCTCATAATTAATTTATAATTTGCTGGTAATGCTGAGAACAAAAACACACTTACACGTACAAGCAACACAACGGCGAGACTTTTGCTTTTATTGACATGTTTTCACACTGGAACGGAGCCTGATTCACAGAATTGGCAGATGGCTCGTCACCTCAGATAAAGAGCAGTGCACACAGGGAAGCGTCTGGGACTGTCCACCACAGCGGGTCCTGTGACAGTCCCAACGACACTCATAAAGCAGAGCTCTACACAATCTTTTAGGACGTAATACTTATTACTTGGCAACAGTTTGGTAGTTTAAAGAGAAAAGCTCCTCATTTATTTAACACTGAGCTAATGCTGGTTATCCAAAGGCATTATTAACATACTGTAGGTTTTTAACTCATGTCTGCCCATACACATTAAATCCATTATAAGTGCTTGATGTCCCAAGAAGGGTATCTTTTTTAAGGATACATTTTGATTATTTTCAACACTACTGTATGTTTACCTGAGTGACAGTGAAAATGTATGAATAGAAACCCTGTGGAAATATAGAAACACTGAAACGCAGAGTAAAAACCTTTATCTCGTTCTAAGTCACAATGCATTGTCTGCTGCTGTTGTGCTTGTGCAGGACATAACTAAAGTCCATCAGTATGACACAGATGCAGTGTCCACACACAGGCATGTAATGGATGCTAGTTGACATCTGAGAAACTGATAAGCACTGTACTGTCACAATAAGAAAGCACAGGTCCATTTCAAACATTTGGTCACAAACCTGGAAATATATATTGTTTGCAAAGTTTGGGTGCCATCTTTCAAAAACAAGCACACAAAAGGTAAAACAAGTGCAACAATGAAAACTCCCAAAATATGTATAACGCCACAATTGCCACCATAGTGCATTTTAGATCATTAATAAGTCATTTCCTCTGGAATGTTTTTTATAAAATCTGATAGATTTTAGTAAAGGAAAATTCTTCTTCTTAAATGGGTCTAAACTTTGTAATTGAAATCCCTTATGATCACACTGTACTCAGCTAGTTAATACCTGAGGTCTGGGAACACAGTGACATGACTACAATGTCTGACAGGTCAAGACACATGAGCAGTCAGACAATCAGATTACATGACGCATTTTATTGGCAGATTAAAGTGAAAGTGACAATAATCCCTCACTGATCAGGAAAACTGGAAGTGGGTCTGTGAGCTGTAGTGAATGTTTACAACAGGCAGTCTGACTGCTCATGTTTCTGACACGTCTGACTTCTCTTCACTGATCCTGCCGCGTTCACAAATCTGATCCAAAGTGGACCTGTGGAAAAGCTAAGTGGATACATAAAGAGAGACACAATCTGAAAGGGACCACAGGATAGTCACACCTCGCCAGAATAGAACCAAGGATCAACATATAGAGAGATCAGCAGCATGAAGCCCCACCAATAGAGCTTTGTCAGAGCAGGAAACACACAGGTGGAACTTCTAGCATTGATGATGGTGGTGTCTCAGCAAGCCTGTCCAATACGCCAACATGTACAATAACAAACCCCACAGCAGTCATCACATCTGGGCTTTTGATAGATAAAATAGGCTTGCTAATATGTGCTATTTTACCACATGATGGAGCTGCTGGGTTTAAATAGAACGGAGGAGGACTGTGAAAGCATCATCTAGTTCTTGCTGTCTATGTCTGAGGAGCGCCATGCTGGGATGGCAGCTCTGTGACTATACCAGTCAAAAGGGTGGAAACACTACACACATCAGAGAGAGGAACACATGAAAACACACGGCTGAGCCCGGAAATCCAAACTACATAGAAGCATCATGAAATCTGGTGAGAATCCCTTTCTTCTGCATGCATATCAACACCTGTCCTTTCTGAAGGTTGAGAGTATGCTCTGTTATTATAACAGATAAAGATTCTGATTGACAGCCGAGAAGGAAACACAGTAAGTGGTGGCCGAGGGTTAACACAAGCTTTCTTACTGGTATGTGTCCTCATTGGAGTTGAGGAGGGCAGCTTTAGGAGAAAGGCAGAGCTCACTCTCTGTATTTTAAGACTGGGATCAGTTTTCCTCTATTCTATTCTAATATTTTTTGTTTCTTTTTGTCCACTTTAGTTGAACTTAAATTGATAAATGACATTGTCTTTTACATGCTGAGTAAGGTTAATATTCCAAAACTCACAATATCGGCACAGAACACACTCCAGGATTTCAGAATCGCAGTCCAAAAATAAAGCTGATGTTTTTTCGACAGCATCAGTAGCTAATGCTAAACTGATGTTGGTTTGGACATGTTGAGTGAATCCCTTCAGCAGCCCCAGCAGGGTTATCACACATGCTCTGGGTGGCTCTGCAGGCACAAGATCATCTCTTGGACCGGCCGACCCTCAAAACAGATCTGATAGACCGCTGTGAAGAGAGGGAACCTGCGGAGAGGAGGACAGACTCAGGTGAGACACTGGAAGGGAAGGAGAGGCAGCGGCTCCATGAAGCTGGATCAAATGTGCCAAGTCATCAAGATGATAACAGCATTGTCAATGAGAATTGGTCATACTGTAATTCATCCACACTAGGACGCAGCACTCACCATTATTTTCATTATCGATCAATCAACTTATTGTTTAGTCTATAAAATGTAAAAAGCCAGTGCAAAACTATCCATCACATGTTCTCACAGGTGACAGCTCACACCTCTAGAGCTCACTGACTAACATGCTGCATCTAGTTTGTTTCATCTGTACACAAGCAAAAATGTAATCTGCTTTTACGTGCTGGTACTATTTCTTGACGGAGAGTCGGCCTTCCTGTGAAGTAGCCCTGCACAGGACGAACAAACTGTCCACTAAGAAGAAGTTCCAGCACGTAAATGACCCTAAACCACAACCTGTGTTGGATTTACACTTCTGTTTGTATATGAATTAAAGAAATAAAATAAAACATGTTAATCAGTGAGTTGTTGGTCGGTGTACATTAACTTCAGACAAGCAGACTAGCTGTTTCCGCCTGCTCCCAGTCTTCATGCTAAGCTAGGCTAACCACCTGCTTATTTAACACACAGACTTTGAAACAACTCATTCTTAGCAAGAAAGCAAATAATTGTATAAGTCTAAACATGACATCAGTAAAGATCTTGAGTGATACACAGAGCCCCCTTAAACACCAGAGCAGACAGGCAGGTAAAGAAAGAGATGGTCGTATACAGACTTGTCCACCAGGCCCTTCTGTTTGAGGATGTGGTAAACCTCGGTGGAGGTAGCAGGACCCTGGAGCTTCTGTCCGTTCAACATCTCCTTCTCCAGCTCCTCGATGCTCTGACAGGGTAGGACAAGCACATTCAACTAAGCTTTTCCTAAGAAAGAAGTTGTACTTTTTCCTGCAAAGTTTTAAATAAATGTCAAGTGTTATTGTGGACCTTGTTTAACATTCAGACTAAAGAGAGAGTAGATGTCCATCAGATTCAGCAGCATGTCCTCTAGTGACGGAGCACCTACCTGCCCCGTTTTAGAGAAGGCCTCTGCCACTCGTCGGTTGCGGCCACCATAGCACGTAGTGATGAGGTCGGCGACACCGCAGCTCTCTAGAAAGGTTGCCGTGGAGACAGAGCCGTCCTTGGAGAAGAGTTTAGCGAAGGCTATCATCTCCATCAGCCCCAGACGGATCACTGCCGCCTTGGTGTTGTCACCGCACCGCAACCCATCACAGAAGCCTGCACCCACTGCCACAATGTTCTGTTCCAACACAGACACATTCACATACAGCACACTACACACACCTGAATGCATCAGCAACTTAACAATGACCTGGACAGTGATGGTGTCATCACACTGAGGTTCAGCTTTAAAGGTGAGTAGTACATCAATTCAACATTATTATATTCTGCAATCTAGTTCAAGCTGTTCTGTAGTCTGCTCAGACTACATAAACCTTGGAGTCACTGCTGAAGGCCCAGCTCTTCTCTTCTCATGGCATTTGATTGAGCTGACACCTTGACTTCATTTTCTGTTGTGCTCTTTTACTATTATTATAATTATTGTTTGCATTGTATTTATTTGTATCCTGTGCCTGTTAAGCACTTTGGTCAACTTTGTTTGCTTTTAAGTGTGGTATACAAATAAAGGTTGAATCGACTTGACACTTCGGGGCTACTGCCTTGACACCACATAGCTAAAGCTGTGATTGGCTGCTCGTGTTTCTGATGCCAGTGGAGAGTGACAACAACATTGAGGAAGTTGCAGAAGGACTCTTATCTTCTCTAAGAGCTTCTCACTCTGTAGGGATGAATGTAAACACAGCGGTAAGTCTCCTATTTAGTAATGAGACATGAAGACATAACGTAAGTTACATGAGGCAAAATATTGATACAGCATCACGAAACATTGTATCGCGATACGATACTCTTACTTCTTCTTACACCCCTACTGTTTAAGTGTCAGAAAACCCATTTCTGATATAAAAAGCATTACTTCATTTGTGCATGTTCATTTTACTTGGGTCTAGTATACAAACGATATCTTTAACTGCAGCACTGTGCTAGGCAGGTTATGTTTGATGTCATATAATAGCATAAATAATGAGGATTTTAGGGAAAGCTACTTTTAAATGTATATCTAGTATGACATACAACACAAGTCTAATTTTGCAATAAGAACATCTGATAGTGGAGGTGTAAGCTTAGTTACCGCTATTAGACTCCCCGAGTCGCCGCCGCATTCAGCCAAAACTAGAACAGGTTGGACATTCTTGTCCTCTGTCCTCTCCAATCTTTGGGCACTGAAGTGAAATGAAGAGCTGCACATGGAGTGCAGCCCCCCGGTTCATCTGGCTGAATGAAGTGAACAATCTACAGCGGAGACTTCGAGTCTCTCTCTCCTCTCCTGTGTGAGCCCGACAGACCCAAAGCACCACTGACTGCTGTGGGATCACCAACGTCACCTCAGCGTGCGCTGTTCACCAAACACCCGCATTAAAAGCTACATCCACCAGATACATCTGTCAGAAGACCTGAACACTGACCTTCTGAGAGCTCCGATGGACCACCGAGCCTCAGTCCTTCATGCCTCATGCCTTCATGACGGTTCAATCCGGACCCGTGACCAATTTCTGATAAATGAATGAGAATGAATAGAAATCTTCACTGAGCATTGTGGGAGAGGTGTGAGAGAGATGACAGCATGAAGTACCTGCTACTTTCTGTCTCCAGACTGTCTGACGATGTTTCCCTGGTCTAACCAAAGTAACACTATAGACCATGTTTGGATCCACTTACAGCTGTGACTCAGCTTTCTCCACTATGAACAATTATTAAAACCAGTGAGTACCTACACATTACACACAACTCCATTCAAGCCCAGATTCATTCCCCTGGCAGGGCGGTCACAGGCCCATCTCTCTTTCTACGAAGGGAAGTAAAGAAAAATAATAATAATTTTTTAAAAGTTTACACTTTTTTATTTATTTCCTTCAGAAGATTATGTCGTTTTATTTTTTCCCGGAATGTAGGCCTGACATTTCTTTGTGCTAGGACTCATTTTATTATTTTTAAGAACGCTATTTATTTTCCATTCAGTTCAGTGTGTCTGTATGTTAAAAGTATCCTACTTTGAAAAATGAAAATAAATTGTTGAAATGAAGTAAATGCACGTTGTTGATTTCTTTAACAGATGTAGGCTGTAGGACGCAATGTAGACATTATGAGGTTCGGACCTTTGCTGGAAGGACATTATAGTAACTGGACCTTGATCATTTATTTTTAGATGTTGTTATCCTTATCAATATCTCATATTTAACAGTTATGACTTCTCTTTGTGTTCATTAAATGTGTAAATATTACCACAAAGCTGAGAGTTGTCGTGACTCCGTTGTGTGTAAATCTTTTAATGTCAAAGTCCCTGAAGTTCCCAAGAACTAGAGCAGGAAATAAAGCCTGTATATGCCTGACGCATGCTCGCTCTGCACACTGTTCACTGAAGCGCTGACCACAGTGTCTTTACACATGATTACCAATTTGCACAAAAGTCTGGAGCATCCGAGAAATTCAAACCAACGTTTGTCATTTGGAGGATGTATTGATGACCTGAGCTATTCATAACATAGTGTGTAAAGTACAATACTAAAAACCATTACCAAGTTCCAGAGATTGATGTACGACTGTTTCATCTCTATCATAAACCAGAGAGCAGTTTGCAAATGTGGGCTGAGTGTATTTCACAAAATTGTGAAAATCTAAAACAGCTGTATATTATCAGGTCCCGTCCCGTTCGTTAGATGTTTTGTGTTTGTACTTCCTGTTTTATTTTGTTAACTGTATGTTCCCTCTTGTGTCTGTTTCTAGTTCCTGTCCCCAGCTGTGTCCACTCTGTTCGTTAGTGTCTCCACCTGTGTCTTGTTATCCCCTCCCACTTCCTGGTGTATATAGTCTGTGTGTTGTTTGTCCCTTGTTGCCAGGTCGTCTTCGTTATTTCATGACAAGAGTTCCAGCATTGATCCCGTTTCCCGTGTTCCTGATTCCGTGACCTGACTCCGATTTCGCCTGCTCCATACCTGTTGTTCTGCTACGCTGAGGACCTATCTGTGCATCGACCTTGTTTCTGTGACCCGACTCTGCTTTTGGATTTCCCCTGCATGTTTGTTTGTCTACTTTACCCAGTAAAGTACATTACCATCATCATCGTTCTGTCTCTGAGTTGTGCTATTGAGTCCCTCTCTCCGTGGGTACTGGTTGTACAGTTACATATATAAGGAAAGCGATTTACAATATATTGTGCAATGTCCAGTTAGGGTGTTACAAAATATGCCTTTATTAAAGTGCCCCCTAATGCTTAACATTTTTTGTTCCAGTGTTATTCCAAAAGTATGGTCCTTGCAAATTTCAAAAAATGAAGAAAAAAAAATTGCCAGGGTTCCAACACTGTCGGTGCTCGGACCAATATAAAGAATTACGTGTGTACTTCACTCCTTCGTCTTTCATGCCGTCACTGTAACTCAGCCGGTTACATTAAACATTGTTGTTCTCTACCATCCTCTGGGTCCTTTTGTGGGAGTTTGTGGAGGAATTGGACATTGGACTCTGAAAATGGCCCTCTGCTTGTTCTTCTCAGTGAGTGAAGTCAACAGACTTATTATCTCTCCTGTCTTCTTTTGCTCTCTCCCTGTGTCCGTCCCCACCTACTCACAAAGCTGGCAACCACCTCGACCTCATATTCACCAGAAACTGCTCGACCTCTAACCTCTCTGTAACCCCCCTTCACATCTCTGATCACTTCTTCATATCACACTCTCTCCACTTCTCCCAGTCTAACAAACAAGTCTAACTCCCTGAATACTGCACCTCTCCATCGTAACCTTCGCTCCCTCTCTCACTCCTCTCTTGCCTCAGCTGTCCTCTCAGCCAACTTTGTCACAGACTCTCTCCTCTGTCCTCCTCTCTGGACTCTCACCT
This sequence comes from Bovichtus diacanthus, assembly GCA_943590825.1. Classification (NCBI taxonomy): domain Eukaryota; kingdom Metazoa; phylum Chordata; class Actinopteri; order Perciformes; family Bovichtidae; genus Bovichtus; species Bovichtus diacanthus. The sequence goes on from CALSBV010012154.1 coordinate 402,699, forward strand.
TGCAGCAGGTTCACCAGTCCCCTCCAGCTCCCTGGTTGGATGACTTGGTGCGTGCTGACAGAACCATCCAACGGGGGGCTGAAAGAAAATGGTTGAAATCTAAACACCCTGGTGACCTCACTGCCTTTCAAACTCTTCTCTCCTCTTTCTCTTCCTCTATTCCTGAAGCAAAAAGCGCTTTCTTCCAACAAAATAATCCAATCCTCTTTCTCTAACCCCAAGAAACTCTACTCTATCTTCTCCACCCTCCTCGATCCTCCCAGTCCCCCACCTCCTTCTTCCCTCTCACTTTGTCAACTACTTAAAAAAAAAATAAAATAGATGACATTCATTATCCAACTTACCGACTGACATCGACTGCTCACCATCCACATCACTCCTCTCTAACTACTTTCTCCCCCTCTCTCCAAATGAAATCTGCTGCCCTACCACCTGCCCTCTGGATCCCATCCCCTCTCACCTTCTCCAGTCTATCGCTCCTGACCTTCTTCCTTTTCTCACCCATCTCATCAACACTTCCTTAACAACTGGTTGCTTTCCAAACACTCTTAAAGAGGTAAGAGTGAACCCTCTCCTAAAGAAACCCACACTCGACCCTTCTGAAGTGAACAACTGCAGACCTGTCTCTTTTCTTCCATTTCTTTCCAAAATACTTGAGTGTACGTCTTTAACCATCTACTGTCTTCTTACCTTCATCAGAACAACCTTCTTGATCCGCACTAATCTGGCTTCAATGCAGGCCACTCATCTGATGTTATCCTCCTCGCTGTCACCGAGGAACTTCACACTGCTAGAGCAGCCTCCTTCTCCTCTGTTGTCATCCTTCTGGACCTTTCAGCTGCGTTCGACACAGTGAACCATCAGATATCCTCCTTCACACCCTCCAAGAACTGGGAGTCTCAGACTCTGCTCGATTCCTACCTAAAGGACCACACTTACAGGGTAACTTGGAGAGGGTCTCTGTTGGATCCTTGTCAACTCACCAATGGGATTCATCAGCGCTCTGTCCTGGGTTCCCTCCTCTTTTCGCTATACACCAATTCACTTGGTTCTGTCATTCACTCTCATGGCTTCTCCTACCACAGCTACGCAGACGACTATCAACTGATTCTGTCTTTTCATCTCACGCCTTGACCACTGCAGCTCCCTCCTGGCTAGACTTCCTATATTTGCCATCCGACCTCTACAGTTCATCCAGAATGCTGCAGCCTGACTGGTCTTTAACCTCCCCAAGTTCTCCCACACTACACCGCTCCTCAGCTCCCTTCGCTGGTTACCAGTGGCTGCCCATATCTGCTTCAAGGCTCTGGTGCTGGCCTACCGTGCAGTGAATGGATCAGTCCCTTCCTACATCCAGGCCATGGTCAAACCACACACCCCAGCTCGCTCACTTTGTTCTGCATCGGGCAATCGGTTCGCTGCTCCCTCACTGTGAGCAGGACCCAGATCCCCCTCAAACAAAACCCATCTGTTTGCTATCCTGGCTCTAAAATGGTGGAACGAGCTCCTCATTGATATCAGGTCTGCGGAAAGTCTTCACACCTTCCGTCACAGAAACTGTGACTGAAGGCTGAAAACAGACTGAAAAACCCACCTGTTTCGACTTCACCACGGCCAATACAAATCTAAATAAATTGTTCTTTGTATATTGCACTTACTTTGGTTTGGCTTATTTGAAGCTATTGTTCTGCACTTATATGATTTCACCTATTTGAAGCTTATGTACTTCCAAGATTTTTGCTGTCCGGAGTTGTATCCTCATGATTGTTTGCACTTACTGTAAGTTGCTTTCGACAAAAGTGTCTGCTAAATGAACTGTAATGTAATGTAGTGTAGTGTGATGTACCTTCAGAGCTCCACACAGCTCCACTGTGTCAGCATCATCCACCACTGTGATCCGGAAGTTTGGAGTCTGCAGCAGCTCTTTGAACAGCAGGCCGTTCTCCAGAATCCTGCTGCCTGAACACACACGCATGCACGCACCCACCCACCCACCCACACACACACACACACACACACACACACACACACACACACAGTGTTTTATATATATATATATATATATAAAAAACTGGTTGATATTATCTTATCCAAGAAATATCAGTATCGGCATTGTGACATATGACAAAGACACAGTAAAATTGATATAGTCTGTACGATGACCCACTGAGTACACATCTTAATCTCTATTTTTTAATAACCAAGTTAAAGGGATCCCTATCAAAAAATGTGTTTATATTATGTATGTTATATTCAAACATTTTATATAAGACACTATCATTTTCAGATTTTTGAAACTCAAATATTGATTACAACAGAAGGAGAGTGCCTTGTTTCTTCTTTTTTTTTCTTTCTTTCTCCACGGTTGTCAGCACCACTTAATATTAAGACTTCCTGGATCCTGTTTTTTTCCTCTCAAATATTGATATCAGGCTGAAAATCTCAGTATTGGTCAGGCTCTAATTCATTCGATATGCTATTTTATTGTCTGAACATAATATTCTATAAACTATTAACTGCACAGCCACATGCATCCCTCTCACCAATAGTGGTTTCACAGAACTTCTCAGCTGCCACTTCGTTGGCGATGTTTGCTCCCATGAGGACGCTGACGTCAATCCCCATCTTCTCTCGAATTATGTCAGAGATGAGCTTCAGGCCGTCAGGGCCCTCATCTATCCCCTGACACACACAGACAGAGGGATGTGAGACATGCTACATGTGGGAGGCAGATGTCTGAATATTGTGTTAATGTCATTCAGACTTATATTTATTATTCTAAACTTAGATGGCATAACATTTCAAATCACAGTCGAGTAGTTCACAATGACCCAGTGCTGCCAAATCTGATATCATATCAGACAAATAAAAAATTGACAGGCTTTAGCTAAGCAGTTATGCTGAACAAAAACAAAAAAAAGAAAAACAATCACGCCACATAGCCATGATTCAAAATGTACCCACAATCGCAAGCCTTTTTGTTCGAAAAGGTGCAAGCACAGAGATATCCATTTGAGTCTCAGCAGCAGCAGAAGGCACTAGCAGGGAAGCTAACGTCTGCTCAACGATACATCTGTGTTCTCTGACTGGAGACATCCTGAGATCCAGTGCAAACCTACCATTGAGTTATGTGGGCACAGTGGATGCTTCGCTCAGCAGATGCGGCAGAGGGATGCTGAGGGGAAATATTGGAAACAAGTCGTGAGGCGCATTGTGGCTGTTATCAAATTCTTGATTGGGAGAGGAGTAGCATTCAGGGGCGATGATGAACTTTTGGCTCATCCACTAATGGCAACTACCTCGGACTGTTGGAATTTATTGTGCAGTTTGATCCATTGTTGGTCCAAGTATGGTCAAAAGAGATGAGGGACAACATCACACCCGTAATCATCTGTGTGAGGAGTTCATTCGCTTAATGCATGAGAAACAATTATTTATTTTTTTTAAGATTGAAGCTGAGCTACAGCATGCCAAGTACATTTCAGTCATCATAGAGTCAACACCCGATATGTCGCACATTGACCAGATTACAATTATTTTTAGATTTGTCAGCGAGGAAGGGAAAGTGGGGGAGAGAGTCCTTGGTTGTGAGCCTATTCACAGCCACACTGGAGTCTTGATGAATGTGTAATTAGAATGGTTCATGATCTGGCGCCAGTCACATGTCTGGTAAATATAACTGCTTCCAGTTGCATCTGAAAAAGCAATCTTCTCGTCAGTGTAAACAACATTGACAGTAGCTGTAAAGATGCAAGCGATTTCTTTGACCTACTTCAGTCACTCTACGCGTTTTGTGGCACATCCCCTCACCGTTGGAATCGGATATTTAACATGAAGGATGTGAACATGAGAAGGACTCTGACACCAGTGTCCAACACTAGATGGAGTTGTAAAGCTGACTCCACCAAGGCTTTAAGAGAAAACTACAGCGCAACAGGAGAGGCCTCAGGAAGTGCGTCGTAAACTTGATCAATGTAATTACTCAGAATAAGGGTCGAAAGTTCTATTTACAACTACCAAAAGCAAGCACTTCTGTTTATCAATCTCCTCCGCTCTGTGTCAGTGCTACGGACACACCTACACACACAACAAACAGAGCCGACAGATATACACTCAGAGAAACAGCCTCCTGGCAGCTGTGAGGACGGAGAGAGGTGGTGCGGGGGGGTTTCTCGTTTCTGCCACTTTGAATATAATCCAAGACTGTAACATTTACAAGAGAGTCAGGCAGCTGGACTTCTTCTTCTCTCTGTACTGAGGCAGACTGGAGCTACACTGACTCACTATCACCTCTAGAGGAACAAGTGGGATTACAGGCTGGATGGAGCAGCTAGCTGTTAGCATGCTAACTTCAGTAGATATCTCTGCAACACAACACATAGACGTCTTTAACATAACGTCCGCACTGTTACCTCTTCAGTACTAAGAGCTCTAAAACTCACAGATTAACAAGCTGGTTTGTTTTTCGCTGCACTCAAACACAAATCCAAAAACACCTGAACAGAGACCAAAGCCAAAACCTTGCAACCTGAACTACACTGTAGCTGGAGACACAGCACTGAGGCGCTGGGTGGATGGATGAACTGCTGCTCATCAAGAAAAAGAGTTCTGGCATGTAACATGCCCTACTACCACAAGTTGTCATTTTTACATTTATATTTCAAGTTGCACAGACAATGTGATAATGTGAAGAAAAGGAAAAGGCTAAGAAAAATAGTTTTGAATATTTTGATATGATGCTTTTATTCTGAAGGGCTAGTTTGACTGTAAGATAGGCAACAGCTGTGGCCTAGTTTGCTCCCGACTTTCTATTCCAAGGGAAATTAAGGGTGAATACAGCCTAAGTGTCTCTCTCAGTCCTGCAGCACTTAAAGCCTGATATGATATAAAGCCCCTCTCCATAACGGCCCCGTCCACAGTTTTTAATCAGCCTTTTTACCTGGAGAGAGCTGAGGATTTATTCCCTCCAACATGTACACACACACACAAACAAGCTGGAGAGAGACTGTGAGTGTGTGTGTCTTTGGCTGAGTTTTGTCACAGCTTTCATCTGGGCTGCAGTGGAAACGAATAAACAAGCCCCAGAGTGGAGCAGACAGCCCGCTCTTTTTATATGTTCTATATACATTTACAGACAGCTCAGCTCTCTGACTCTGGGACGATATAGGATTTTACACGATAAAAACACTCACAATATGTTGATGGTGGTGAATTTCTATTATCGTTTTATCATGAATATCCTCACATGAATGACTTCTACCTTGCTCGCTATCATGGTACAGGGATGAGAAATACAGGCTGACTTTAAAAAAAAATAATAATAATATCTATCGTTTATTGATGCAGGGGGACCTTATGATTTAGGGTTACCTTATTTAAGATTGTTGGATTGTTTGCTTTTCCCAAAAAAAAGATGTGTCTTATCTGTGATGCAATACAAACATTTGTTTCTCAATAAAATGTAAGCTAAAGTGATTACAGTACATATTTTGATTATCGGGGTAATATAGTGAATCACAATAATTTGGGCCAGGATCACCGTGACATGACATTTTCATATCGTCCCATGCCTATCTCTGACACACACATCAAACTGATCCTGATGAAAACCTGTGCAAAAGTTAAACCGAAATCAAAAGATAATGTCAAAGTCTGCAAAATCATTTACGTATGTGTGAAGATTCACTCCTTGTTTCTAATGCTAGTTCTTTCAGGACGTTGTAGTTTTGCGATGGGATAGAGACCAATGTGTTACACAGATGTTTGTGCTGCAATCTATGGTAGCATTCTGCTGGATTCAGATTCTAACAAACTAAGACAAACTTCAAGAATTTTTGCCTCAATAAAAAAATGTCAAAAAAAGTCTACAATCTGGTACTATTCTAATAAAGAATTATTTTCACTCCAGAAACATGAGCTATAACCCAGTTCTTTCCATAATCTGAGATTTTAAGAACCTTTGGGACCCGGTTCTTCTCTTACAGGAACCACCTGTCAGAATCTCCCTTCTGCCCTGAAACAGCATTTTCACCGTGAAAATGTTTTGTTCAAAGTCAGGTAAAAAAATTAGTTTAAAGCAAAAACAGGCGACCTTGCCTGCCAGCAGTCAACAACTAATAATCTACAAGAAGAAAAGTCAATTGATGATTCAAAGAGCCACAAGATGAAAGGCTGATTTCATTGTTAAAGTGTAACTTCGAGAGGATGAAGGCTGCTGAGGTTTGGACCATCCTCTGCTCAGAGCAGTTTACACACAGAGTGAGTAACTGTCTCATTGTACCACACTGAGCTGGGATCAGCACCAGCTTCACACTCAGATCACAACTCCAGTCTCATCTCACACATATTCATACAGTTAGCGCTCACTCCATTTTCATAATTTTGGATCTGTAAGCCACCACAATGGATTTGAAATGAACTAAATGAACTAACTGATAAAGAAATAGCAAAGAAATCGCTACACCTGTCCATGAAACAGCTTTTGAGTCAATTGTGCAATTACTTTTGGTCCCTTGAAAATTAATAGGCTTCATATTAAAGAGTTGCAATTCCCAAACCCTTCCTACAACATGGATGTGTGTGAAGCCTATATTCATTACATAACTGTAACTTGAATATGTTTGGCAGTAAGATTGTGTCATTGTCCAGGTATACAGTATATGGAGCTCTCTGTATCGCTGCTGCGTGGAGCTGTTGGTACTGCAGCAGTAATGCGGAGAGTGTAAAGCAGAGCAGCTGCATGAGTCAGACCGCCAGTGGGAACTATGCTTCAATAATTAAGAGGAAGTATTATTACTGTGGCAGTGGGGTGTGGAGGCTGGGTTGGCTGCTGGGGAGGAGATGGGAGTGGCTCAGCTGGAGGCCAGGCAGCTGGACGGAATCAGGTAATCAGTCGCACAATAAAAGCACGCCGATGACCTGGTTCTGTGTTGCAGTAGGCTGGGTTCATGCCAGAGAGACGGAGGCAAGCAGAGACCAGCGGAGACCCGCGGAGACAAGCGGAGGCAAGCGGAGACCAAGTCCCGTCGGCGAGGGAGCCAGAGACAGCGGCAGCCGAGCCGCCTTAAATAAACAATTTATTCTCCCTCTCCTTCAAGTTTCCCTGTCCTCTCCCTGTGTGAGCGAGTGAGGTTCACATATTGGCGCCTGAACAGGGACCATGTCAGAGGGAGAATCGCCATAGAGTCCGCTGGGGCAGGCACTCCAGCTCCTCGCCGCGATGCAGGAGGGCACGGCTGCCCTACAGCGGCAGCAGAGCCAGGCTCTCACAGAGATCGTGGTGGCTCAGCGCGAGGACCGTGCTCTCCTGCGGGAGCTGCTGCAGCGACCGGCCACTCGGGAGGGGGAGTTTGCTACAAGCCCCGCCCGAACGCCGCACGTCGCCATGCTGAGGATGACTGCCGAGGATGACCCGGAGGCATACCTGGACATCTTCGAGGGCACGGCGGCGGTGTGCGGGTGGCCGAGGGAGGAGAGGGGGTTGCGGCTGCTACCCCTGCTGTCTGGGGGGGCACAGCTGGTGGCCCACATTCTGCCGGCGTCCTCTCGCCAGACTTATGACCAGCTGAGGAGGGCCATCCTGGGCCGGCTGGGGGGCACGCCGGAGGGACACCGCCGCCAATTCAGGGGGCTCCCCTTCGAGGACGCCGGCCGGCCCTTCTCCTACGCGCAGCAGCTCTCCGAGGCGCTGAGGCGCTGGCTTCAGCCAGACACCAACTCCGCGAAGGACGTCGCAGAGAAGGGGGTGCTGGAGCAGTTTGTCGCCGGGTTGCCCTCCTCCACGGCAAATTGGGTCCAGTGCCACCGACCCACCAGCCTAGAGGCTGCCGTCGTCCTCGCGGAGGACCATCTCTCCCTGCCCCGGCGGAGCGTCAAGGAGGAAGCCGGGGTACCGAGCGTCCCAGCGGGCCGGCCGACCCCAGCCCCGAGGAGGAGGCTCCCTGCGGGGGCAGCGTCTGCGAGGGTGAGGTGTGTGCATGGTGATATTCACGAGTACCCGGTGGTGACTATTACCATTTCATTCAAGGGAAAAAAAACATAGGGTTAAGGCTGGAGTTAGTACTCGCCTTACGCACCCCCTAATTCTGGGAACGAATTGGCCGGGGTTCCATAGGCTAGCGGGGAAGGCTATGGGGGTGCGTTCCCGTGCAGTGGGGGAATGTGAGTTGTGTGAGGTGTTGAGTGGGGACTCTGAGGAGGTGGGGCCCTTCGAGGGGGAGGCTCGGGATGAGGCTTCCCCATCCAACCCTGTGCGTCCAGTGGAGGACTTCCCCCTCGAACAGTCCCGGGATGAAACCCTCCGTCATGCTTTCGACCAGGTCGTAAGTATTGATGGTTCCCCACTGCACCCGAACGCACCACTCACTCACCCACACTTCACGGTGATTAGGGACAGGTTGTACCGGGTGAGCCACGATACACAAACAGGGGAGGAAAACACCCAGTTGTTGGTGCCGAGCAGCCGTCGGGAAATGATTTTCCAGGCGGCTCATCACAACCCCATGTCCGGTCACCTATGGTATGAAAAGACACTGAATCGGATCATGGCCCGATTTTATTGGCCGGGCATCCGCGCGGACGTGAAGCGGTGGTATGCGTCCTGCAGCGAATGTCAGCTGGTTAACCCGCCGGCCACCCCAAAAGCGCTGTTGCGCCCGTTACCATTAATTGAGATACCATACGAAAGAATTGGCATGGACCTCATCGGGCCATTAGACCGGAGTGCACGGGGATATCGCTTCGTGGATTCCGCAACACGATATCCCGAAGCAGAGCTGCTGCGCACTATCTCGGCTAAGAGCGTGGCGCAGGCACCGTTTCACGTGATCTCCCGAGTTGGGATCCCGAAAGAGATCTTAACTGACCAGGGCACGTCCTTTATGTCACGCACGTTATGCGAACTGTATGCACTACCGGGCGTCCGCTCCATCCAGACTAGTGTCTATCATCCACAGACAGACGGGCTGGTGGAGCGGTTTAACAAAACGCTTAAGAACATGGTGCATAAGTTCGTTCACGAGGACAGCCGTAATTGGGATAAATGGTTAGACCCTCTGTTGTTCGCAGTGCGGGAGGTTCCCCAGGCCTCCACGGGATTTTCTCCCTTTGAATTATTGTTTGGCAGGAAGCCTCGGGGTGTGTTGGACCTGCTAAAAGAAAACTGGTAGGAGGGTCCAAGCACCAGCAAAAGCGAAATTCAGTACGTGCTGGACCTGAGAGCAAAACTCCATTCACTGGGTCAGCTATCACGGGAGAATTTGCTCCAGGCTCAGGAGCGTCAGCAGCGCCTGTATAACAGAGGGTCGCTACTGCGTCAATTTACACCGGGAGATAAAGTGCTTGTATTGCTCCCGACCACTAGCTCCAAATTACTCGCAAAGTGGCAAGGGCCCTTTGTGGTCACACGGCGAGTGGGGGACGTCAATTACGAGGTGGCGCGTTCGGACAGGGGGGGAGCGGCACAGATTTACCACCTCAATCTCCTAAAAGAATGGAGGGAGGTGCCCCCTGCCTCTCTGGCTACTACGGTGATGGAGAAAGATGAGTTGGGACCGGAGGTAGAAAAGACGGACAAATCAGCCCCGGTCTCTTGTGACAACCATCTTTCACCGAGTCAGAGGGCAGACGTTGCCGCGTTGCAAAGGCTGTTTGCCGATGTGTTCTCCCCCCTGCCCGGGCGCACCACGCTCGCACACCACCACATAGGGCCGTGAGCACACCGTCACGCCCGGGGGCCGCCTGTCCGGCTCCCAAGACAAAAAAGGAGGTCAGGAGGTTTATGGGGCTGGCGGGCTATTACCGGCGGTTCATTCCGGGGTTTTCGGAGCTCACCAGCCCCTTGACCAACCTGACCCGACAGGGTGCCTCAGATCCGGTCCAGTGGACGGAGCAGTGTCAGCGGGCGTTTGAGAGGGTAAAGCAAGCTCTCTGTGGGGAGCCGCTCCTGTTTTCCCCTAACTTTGCTCTCCCGTTTGTTTTACAGACCGACACCTCGAACAGCGGGCTAGGGGCCGTTTTGTCCCAGGAGGTGGAGGGGGTCGACCGCCCCGTACTGTACATTAGCCGGAAGCTGGCTCAGCGGAAGGTGAACTACAGTACGGTGGAAAAAGAGTGCCTCGCCATACGGTGGGCGGTCGGCGCCCTGCGTTATTATCTCCTGGGGCGCTCTTTCAGCCTCTGGTCGGACCATGCCCCGCTCCAGTGGCTCCACCGCATGAAGGATGCCAATGCCCGGATCACTCGTTGGTATCTGCCGTTACAGCCGTTTAACTTCAAGGTGATCCACAGGCCGGGTAACCAGATGGTTGTGGCTGACTTTCTCTCGCGTTCGGCGGAGGGGGGAGTCAGCTTGCAGCCGGTGGGCTCCCGGCCTGAGTCGGGCGGTGGGGGTATGTGGCAGTGGGGTGTGGAGGCTGGGTTGGCTGCTGGGGAGGAGATGGGAGTGGCTCAGCTGGAGGCCAGGCAGCTGGACGGAATCAGGTAATCAGTCGCACAATAAAAGCACGCCGATGACCTGGTTCTGTCTTGCAGTAGGCTGGGTTCATGCTGGAGAGACGGAGACAAGCGGAGACCAGCGGAGACCAGCGGAGACTCGCGGAGGCAAGCGGAGACCAAGTCCCGTCGGCGAGGGAGCCGGAGACAGCGGCAGCAGAGCCGCCTTAAATAAACAATTTATTCTCCCTCTCCTTCAAGTTTCCCTGTCCTCTCCCTGTGTGAGCGAGTGAGGTTTACAATTACCTTTATGAGTGTGATTCCCCGAGCTTTGGTGGAGACACAGCCCACCATCTCGTCACAGAGGTTCCGGATGAACTGGTGAGGGACCACGAACACGAGCAGGTCAGCTCCCTCTGCAGCATCACGCAGCTTCGGGACAGCCACCTGGGAGGAAAACAAGAAACAGACAAAGTTTCAAACTAAGCACCAGGTGGGCTTTGAGTTGTCTAGTGAGGTCTCAGTAAGCACTAATTCAAAAGTATTAGTCACATCGAACCATTGTTTCAGCTACATTTCAATAACTACAGTATATTTAATGCAGTTACGAACTGTTTCCATTTGAAGCCACCAACACAGTATAACCTACACTGCTTCAAAGCTCTGCAGATTTCTCTTACCACATTCTCTGGCAGTTTGTACCCAGGCAGGTACTTGATGTTTTCATGCTGTGTGTTGATGATGTCACTGAGCTTCCTGCCATTAATGTTCTCTTCAAACACCCACATCTTCACTGTGGTGGCAAAACGCAGTGACATGGCATTATTTCCAATAATCCTGGCGATGGCTGAGCCCCTGCAACCAAAGCAGAAGTCAGGAGGTCAGCTTGCTTTCACCTTCCATACGTTACGTCCCCAACACTGAAAGCTCACAGCCACACAAAGGGCCGCTTTGACATCAGGTGAAAATAGATTGGTAAGATTTGAAAGTCTTTCTCCCTACACAGGAGATCTATTATTCGTACGACGTGTGATAGATGGCATGACCTAATAGGACTGATTGAGAAGGGTGGCTCCGCAGTTTGCTGCAAACCAGACACCTTTGAAGTAGTGGTGGAGAGGAGGACACTGGACAAACTGGTATCTCTAGTGGATGATCCTGAGCAGCCTCTCCAGCTACTGGACAGACAGCAGAGCTCTTTCTCCAACAGGCTGATTCAGATCCGCTGTCACAAGGACTGATACAGGAAATCCTCCCTGTTTGGAGCGATAACTAACACCTCGCCTGTGTCTAACAGAGAACTCTCTGCTTTATAGTTTCTGTCTCAACCAGGCTCCTTCCATAACCTTGCACATGGTGAATCTTCATACTCTCACTCTACCTTTTGCATTAAAAAAAAACTGCAACATATTTTCACACGTGTCTAATGTATATAGTATGTTATACTATGTTTCTATTTTAGTTGTAGTAGTTTGGTATATTTATAGTGTATTCAAATATATTCTTTGTTTTTTATAGATCTATCTTATCTATCTTATCTATATCCATCTCTTCTTGTGTTGATGTGTATGTTTACTGTGGATTTACTGTTCCTGTGCAATGCCTTGATAACCTGCTGCTGCTGTAACAAAGCAAAACCCCAATTTGGTATCAATAAAGAACCCAAACTTCCTGCGTTTGAAGCCGATCCATCCAGATGGGATCTTTCTGCGAGAACTTCTCATGTTCTCCTCACGGTCAAAGACAGCAGGTAAGGGGAACGTGTGAGTGTAAATGTGAATATGAATGAGTTTATGTGTTAAACCAACACATACTTGCTCCAGGCCTTGCTACGCCAAACAAGAGAAGCAGGAGAGAAAATGGATTTAAAGACTGGGGAAGCTCCTGTCCCCTGTCCTCATCACAGTCCTGTCAATCATGCACTAAAATACACCATTACCATCCTAACCACCATCACCATCACGGTGGTGTCCAGATAATGATGTGGGCTTCGTAGACAATTGGCGGACTTTCTGGGGAACTCCTGGTCTGATGAAGAGTGACGGCATTCATCCTACTTTGGAAGGAGCAGATCTCATGTCTAGTAATATTAGTGTATTTACTAGTGAACCTAATCCATGACAACCCAGAGTTGAGGCCAGGAGTCAGAGTTGCAGTCTGACACACTTCTCTGTGCTTCCATCCGTCAGTCACCCACTCAAATCCCCATATTGACTGTGTCTGCCCCACGACCACTGAAATCAATAGCAAACAGAAGAGGAGTTGTACATAAAAACCTAATATAAAATGAACACCGGAACCAGAACAATTAAATGTGGACTCTGAAACATCAGATCTTTGTCTAAAGCTGGACTAGTAAATGATTTAATATCAGATAATCAGATTGATTTATTTAGTCTCACTGAAACCTGGCTGAGACATGAAGAATATGTCAGTCTAAATGAATCCACTCCGCCTCGTCATATTAATAGTTCCTCGAGGCTGAGGAGGAGCTGCAGCCATAATAGACTCAAGCATATTAATCAATCCTAAACCTAAACTAAACTATAACTCTTTTGAAAGCCTTGTTCTTACACTTTCAAACCCAACATGGAAAACAATAAAGCCAATCTTATTAGTTGTAGTGTACCGCCCTCCTGGTCCGTATTCTGATTTTCTGTCAGAATTCTCAGAATTTTTATCAAGCTTAGTCCTTAAAACAGATACAGTAATTATTTGAGGTTTTTCAATCTGGATTTACAGTTCATCATAGCACAGAGACGGCACTGGTGAAAGTTAACAATGACCTTCTATTGGTATCAGACAAAGGACTTGTCTTTGTTCTTGTCTTGTTAGACCTCAGTGCTGCTTTTGACACTGTTGACCAGGACATTCTGCTACAGAGACTGGAACATTTCATTGGCATAGCAGGAACCGCACTGAGCTGGTTTAAAATCCTATTTATCTGAGCGATCTCAGTTTGTACGTGTTAACGATGATTCCTCCATGCAAACCAAAGTCAGTCATGGAGTCTCACAAGGTTCTGTAATTGGACCTATTCTATTCACCTTGTATATGCTTCCTTTAGGCAATATTATAAGGAACCACTCCATAAACTTTCATTGTTATGCGGATGATACCCAATTATATCTATCAAATCAAGCCAGATGAAACCAATCAATTATCTAAACTTCAAGCATGTCTTAAGGACAAAAAAAACTTGGATGTCCTGCAACTTTTTGATGTTGAACACCGGCAAAACTGAAGTTATTGTAAATGGCCCCAAACACCTCCGAAACGTATTGTCTAATGACATAGTAACTCTGGATGGCATTAACTTGGCCTCCAGCACCACCGTAAGGAATCGCGGCATTATCTTTGATCAGGATATGTCTTAACTCCCACATAAACAAATTTCAAGGTCTGCCTTTTTTCATCTGCGTAACATTGCAAAAATAATGCAAATCCTGTCTCAAAAAGATGCAGAAAAACTAGTCCATGCATTTGTCACTTCAAGGCTGGATTACTGCAACTCCTTATTATCTGGTTGTCCCAAAAAATCCCTTAAGAGTCTTCAGTTGATTCAAAATGCTGCGGCACGAGTATTGACAAGAACTAGGAAACAAGCTGCTCTGCACTGGCTCCTGGTAAAATACAGAATAGAATTCAAAATCCTTCTCCTGACCTACAAAGCGATTAATGGTCAGGCTCCAGTTTATCTTAAGGATTTCATAGTACCTCCTCTACTGTGGAACCAGCTCCCAGTGTGTGTTCGGGAGGCAGACACCCTCTCCACATTTAAGAGCAGGCTAAAGACTTTCCTCTTTGATAAAGCTTATAGTTAGGGCTGGCTCAGGTTTGCCTTGGACCAGCCCCTAGTTATGGTGCTTAGACTGTCGGGGGACTCACTCCTCTCCCTATCTTTCTCGCTCTCCTCCTCTCCCTCTCTATTGATATGCATTCATGTCCCTTAAATGCATGTTACTAACTCACCATCCAGGGCATCATCTCCAGAGTTTCTGTATCTCTCATCTGGCAGGTTGCTACTATTAAATATTACTTCTGGATCGCGAATCGTGGCTGCACCTGTTGCCCTGGTTCTGCCTGACACCAGGAAGCCTTTATTGACATCCCCCTGGATCCATCTTTTTTATATACGATCGTATCATGTTTTCTGTCGCATAGATTGTCTATGCTGTATTTTTAACTATGTTGTTTGTTCTGTACACACGTCACCTATTGCACGTCTGTCCGTCCTGGGAGAGGATCCTCCTCAGTCTCTCCCTGAGGTTTAGAAGATATTTCCCCCACACATTTTTTTTTAGGTCCTGTAAAGCCCACTGAGACAAATGTACAATTTGTGATATTGGGCTATATAAATAAACTTGATTTGATAACCACCATCACTATCATAATCACCACCATCATACTCACCATCATCATCATAAGAAGAAGGCATGCCCAAGTGCCTCCAACGACTACATACCGGTGGCGCTGACTTCCCACCTGATGAAGTCCCTGGAGAGGCTGGTACTGTCACACCTTTGGCCCCTGGTCAAAACATCACTGGACCCCCTTCAATTTACCTACCAGCCAAATCTAGGGGTAGAAGATGCAATCATCTTCCTGCTTCACCGTGCCTACGCTCACTTGGACAGACCGGGAGTACTGTGAGAGTCATGTTCTTTCACTTCTCCAGTGTATTCAACACCATCCGGCCTGCCCTGCTGGGGAGTAAGCTGACAGCGATGCAGGTGGACGCTCCCTGGTGTCCTGGATTGTGGATTATTTGACTGGTAGGCCACAGTACGTTAGACTGCAGGGCTCTGTGTCTGACACTGTGGTCAGCAACACGGTGGCCCCACAGGGAACGGTTCTGTCGCCATTTCTGTTCACTCTGTACACCTTAGACTTCAAATACATCACAGACTCGTGTCACCTACAGAAGTTCTCCGACGACTCCATAATTGTTGGCTACATTAGCGAAGGAAGGGACGCCGAGTACAGAGGCGTCGTGGACTCCTTCGTTGAGTGGTGTGAGCTAAACCATCTACAGCTCAACACCTACAAGACCAAGGAGTTGGTGGTGGACTTCAGCAGGAGAAAAACACCCCCGACACCGATTTCCATCAAGGGTGGTGGCTGTGGACACTGTACAGAACTACAAATACCTGGGAGTTCACATGGACAATAAACTGGACTGGGTCAAGAACACCATGGCTGTGTACAAGAAAGGCCAGAGCGGACTCTACTTCCTGCGGAGGCTCCGGTCTTTCAATGTCTGCAGTATCATGCTGCGGATGTTCTAGCAGTCGGTGGTAGCCAGTGCCATCTTCTTTGCGGTCGTGTGCTGGGGCAGCAGGTCAAGGGCCGTCGACACCAACAGAATGAACAAGATCATCAGGAAGGCGGGTTCTGTACTGGGGGTGGAGCTTGATTTGTTGGTGGTGTCAGAGAGGAGCATCCTGGACAATGACTCTCACCCTCTCCACCATGTGCTGTCC